>BMAU01001471.1:0-331062 GCA_019973935.1 Trichonephila clavipes | reverse complement strand
AATTGTTAACTGATCTTTGCAGAATCTTGAACCGATCTTTAAACCCACCGAGCCCCACGCGTGGTTCCTGCTTGAATTCCACTTATTCTGCTAGGAGATAATCCATCATTACATCTCTTTAATCCCAAAATGTTAATAGCATTTTCACTAATAAAACTAGATTCGGATCCACTATCCAGTAACGCTCTAAATAAAAATGAACCACCTTCGTTATTATATAGCAAAACCTTTGCCGTAGGTAAAAACGATACACATTTTGCATTATTTACAGAAGTACTAGAGTTAAGCGTCGTATTTACTGCATCTAATTCTATATTTGATATTTCTTTCTGACCGACACTTCCTATAAGGGCATCCTATTAGCATCTCGTTTACAACTGGCATTGACATTTAACAAAAATGCGCTATTACGATTAGAATCTTCATGTAAAAGATAGTTATGTTTACTTTGACAAATACTGCCTTTTAAATAATTATTAGGACAGTCCTTAAGCTTGTGATTGTTTAAACACAAAAAACAAAGATAATGATTCTTTACGAAGTTCTTCCTAGCAATTAAATCCATATTTTTAAATTTCATGCATCTAAATAACTTATGTACACCTGAACATTTTAAACAATTCTTATCAGATCTACTTCTTGGATTATTTTTACCAGCAATAAAGTTAGACTTAGTAGGTACTTTAGTATCAGAATCATTACAAGTCTATTCCAGAGATGAACATCTAACATTTAAAAACTCTAAAATTCCTTTAAAGTAGGAAAATCCTTCTCGGCTGTTTTAACAGACCAGAGTCTTTCCGATTCTGTATCTAATTTCTGCATTAATATTTGAATTAACCAAGGGTCTCTGTTGCTTCAGTTCCCAACGCCTTTAATCCTCTTAACTCTTCGTCACTAGTATCCACTAGATTTCTTAAATTTGTCATATTTACTTGAGAAATACCCTTTTGATCTAAAAATGTTTTAATTAAAGCATAAACAATTTGCTTCTTTTTATCGTATCTATCAATCAATCCCCCAAGCTTCTTCATACGATTCATTAGACAATGGTATATGCTTTATTCGAGACGCGGGTTCATCTGAAAGCAAACCTTTTAAATACTGGAACTTCTGAATGTTACCAAGTGAAGTTTGAGAATGAACTGTGCGGTTACAAACAAGTCTTTAAAATTTATCCAGTCTTCAAATTTACCAGAGAATACTGGTATGTTTAGTTTCGGTAATCGAAAATTAGCATTAGATTTCTCTGTTGGTATCGCAATAGAAATATTTTGCCCACTAACATTAATCGAACGAGATGCATCAATCACATCGATTTTATCTTAAAGTTTCAATTTTAAATCAAAATATCTTTGTTCAAATTCCATTATTTCCGATTCTTCTGCACTTAATTCCGAATCTAACCTTTCAAAGTCTACAATTAACTTTTCTAATCTTTGCAGTCGAATAAGAATTTCGTTCTTTAAATTTAAATCATCAGCTCCATTTTTCTAACCTTGCTAAAGCTCCATTTTTCTAACCTTGTTAAAGAACCTTTAACTCTCCCCCTTGCTACCTTTATAGACTCTTTTTTCTTCAGACATTCTGATAAAGTAACAATTAACGTATTGGAAGAACTAATTCAATGAGATTCGACTCACAAGTCAAAATCTTAATTTCACAATACAATTTTAAATCAGATGTTCTTCTCTTTTTAATCTATACAAGAGAATAAAATTTGACTTATCTGCTTTCTTTGAAGAATCTCGTCGGTGCCTCCAAGATATTGTTTCTTCTTGTTCGGACTTGTTTGTGTACCAAGAATACAGTAATAACCAGTTTCATCAGTTCATTTCTTTACATTCTTATTATGGTGCCAGATGCACCAGTATAAATAGCGAGAGCAATACGGTTTTACCGTTGCCATACAAATTATACATACAAAATTATAAGATAGATAACAATATGCAAATTCCAACACTTACAGATGCTAGAATTTTTTCCTACTTACTTGACAAATATCGTTATATTTTGGAGACTTTTTACAAATTATAGCCTATGCTATAAATTATAGCCTATGTGTTATTCTGATGTATAAGCTATATTACTGTAAAGTTTCATTAAAATCCATTCAGTTGTTTTTGCGTGAAAGACCCACAAAGATCCTCACAAACTTTCACATTTATAATATATATTAGATTAACGCAAGTTTATAAGAATAGATTTAGAACAGATCAGCATATTATAAAATTACAAATAATCTGATGTTTCTTTTCAGTTTAAGGAATTCTCTCCTACCAGTAGTATTAAAGCGCCACAATGAATTCTGTAGATAACGAAACCTACATATTTTTTTTTAACAAGAAACGACATTTTCTCACAACATTAAATGTATATAGTATATTTTTACTCTAAAACAGCTCTTGCAGTTTAGAACGAACGATTCGTTTCAGTTAATACCATTTCGGTTTTTCCCATTGAAATGTTATTTAAAAAAGTTCGGAATCTTTTTTGAAAATTATAATCCCAAGATATTTTAAGTTCTTCTAACCGGTTAATGTTCTTTTTTAAATCAGACTCGTACTATTCCGTGCAACAATTTGTCTTCATTTTGATTATTCTCTGACAGTGCTATAGCAATGGGGGATGAAAGGTTGCAATTTCACTTCTTTTCATAAAAACTCCTGTTTAGTGAAAAAATTGTTCAAAGCGGATTTTGTTTTGTTTTATTCTTTAAAGAAGTTCCAGAACTTTAATGTTTCGATCTTTTTTCATTATTTGATTATCAAATTACACAACATAATATTAAGCCTCAAAATACAACTCTTAAGCTTTAACCTAGCCAATGTCATGGATGAAGTAGCCTTAACTGTATAGCTTAGTGTAATAGCCAAGAAAAGAGCATTTAGAAATTTACATTTTCCAGAAAGGCTTAAAATGTTAAAAAAAAAATGGTAACAATTACTTTTTTTTTCACGCGTATTAAATATTTCTATTTCTACACCAAATCGTTTATGTTTTTGTCGAAAAATGTATCGGATATAAATTTATGAACATGTTATCAGCATTTTTCGTTTATTCACTTTAAAAAAATGCTATGAAGTTCTTCTGGAGTTAACAACTCTCTTATTGAGTTTATTTCTAAAAGAACTCTTGATCACATTATTATTTATGGTTATTTATAGTATATATCTGCTCTTTTTAAAGAATTTTATAAATATCACACATGTAATTCACAATATTACATAGTTATACTGGATATTCTTTCAATAATGCGGTAGAACCTCCATTTTACGAACCTCTGTTTTGCGAACTTATTTATCTCTATAGAAAAAAATAAATCAGTATAATTACAGTCGGACCTCTATTTAACGAATTAGTTAAATCTCTCCCTTCCCAAAGTTCGTTTAGTTTAAAATTCGTTAAATAGAGATTCATCTTTCAATATATTTTATTCTTGGTTTCCGGAAAAGTTTGTAAAATGGTGTTCGACTGTAAGACTCTGTTCCTCAGCATATAATAAATTAATATATTACATTCTGTTAACTCTAGTAAATTAGGATCTAATAAAAAACTTATGACCAAATAAGCGTTGAATAAAGTTATATATGACAATAATCGTGATAAATCGTGATATTAATTGATATTTTATAATTATATTTTATTATATAATATTTTATAATTATATTATATTATTTAATATTTTATAATTATATATTATACTATTTAAAATTTTATAATTATATTATACTATTTAATGTTTTATAATTATATTATATTATTTAATATTTTATAATTATATTATACTATTTAATATTTTATAATTATATTATATTATTTTTTATATTTAATATTTATATTATGTTACTTAATATTTAATTTATACTTCTCCATAATCGTTTTCCAGTTTTCTTTTGGTAGTCTATTTGAATTTCCATTTACGGAAGAAAAATTTATGTATTAATTTGCATTGTTTAAAATCAAACTGAGGCATTTTATAGAAATTGTACATGTACTCTAGAAAAAGGTTTTAAAACTATCATACCATTTAATTTTATTCTGGAAAGACTAGTCATGCTCAAAATCTCATGGATTAGTATAATCTGCTTCAAATGCTACAATCGTTTTTTTTTTTTGGAGGGAGGGGGATTTTCATGAAATTTATGCATAATTATAGTCCTTGTTATACAGTTGTACCATGATCAAGATTTCTTTCAAAAAAAACTTTTTTGTAATGATTATGTCATTTACGGTGTTTTTCGCTGAATTATTTGTAAATTCCAGAATTCTGAGCATTTTTAGTCAATTCATACAATTTTTTAAATCGATGCTTTCTATTTAGAATTTTTAAAAGCATTATACTATACCCATTCAATAAAATAAAATTGTTCGACTCGTGAGCTTTGAATAAAATTATTACCAGAGATGGATTTTAAAAAAAATACATTGAATTTTCTTTTTTTTATTGTAAAATATTAAAATAAATTATCAAAATGGTTCCAAACTTGTAAGTGGTATTTTTTTGTTGTTGTTGTTATTATATTATTCGCAATAAGTAAATATGATTTTAAAATTGACAAGAAACATTTTTAATTCAATAGTGTGTAATTTTGCAATTTCGCTTTGAAAAAAATGAATGCAGTAAAATTAAGACGCATACCCACTTCAAAATTTTAGATAACTGCGAATTTTTTTTCCACTTTGGATAAATAATTTTTGTCAAAAATATCTACTTTAATTCTTTTTGACAAAAAATATTTTCCACAAATTTGGAGTATATGTGCATGCCCTTGTTTCTTTTAGCAGCAACGTAAATGAGAATTTTTTTTTTAACCTTGCTCGGTATGTAGCATCAAGTTACGTATTCGCCTCCGGAACGTGGCGCCGTGGCTTAGTTGGTTAAAGCGCCTGTCTAGTAAACAGGAGATCCCGAGTTCGAATCTCGGCGGTGCCTACGGTTTGACAGTGCCGATGCACTATGCTTTTTAATTTGGTCAAATTAAAAATTGTGTAGATTTGTAACTGGAATTATAATAATCTATATTTAGAGTGTCCAATATATTTACTCTCATTATTTACTTATAATGTTGGTTTTATCTAACCACTCATGTGCTATTTTAATATTTTCTTTTTTATTAAAAAGAGACCAGAGTTGAAAATTTCACCTTGTATTCACATAAGTAGGAAAATAAATTATTCTTTACTTGTACACACCTTCTAATCCACTTACGACAGTTCGCTGCGAATAACAATTATAAATAAAGAAAGGTAACTACAGGATAAAGGTCACTAATATGTAACAAAGGAATTCATGCAATATATGCTTTTGGTACAGATTTTTTGCATTGATGAATTATTCATGATTAGAGATATTCGGTTAAAAAAAAGATAGCTAAAAACATTTAAATTAGAAAAAAAACTTTTTATTGGAATCCTATTGTAGTATTAATCAAGATAAGAGTAAATAGTGCATTGCAGGTGTTATTAAGTACAGTCTAATACCGTAATCGAACAAACAAGTCATAACAATTATTTTTGTAAAGGATCATTAGAACGGAGAACATAGACGTCAGATGTACTCAGCGCTCTACAAACGACAGATGTGGCGCCGATCATTACGGAAGGGATCCGCCCAATATGGGTCCTCTAATCGGGCCCCTTCGACTCACCCGCAGTACGCAAAAGTGAACGAAAAACGATTGTTATTGTCAAAAAATATTGGGAGGAAAAAAAGGCGGAAAAGCGGTTGTTTGAAGATGAGTAACTCTTAGGGCGTTGAAATTTAGTGTCACATTTTAGAAATATGAATGAGTATATATATAAGTAATATAAGTATATTAATTATAAAATATTAGAGTGAAAGGATAAATTAAATTATTTAAATACTTAATATTTATCGTTGAATAATTATTAAATTAAAAACTATTTAAAAATTCAATTTAAAATCAAATTGCTTATGTAAACAGAGTCAGGCTATTTTTCATACAAACTACAAATAACTAATAATATCAGAATTACAAATTTGTTAAAAGTGACTTATATATATATATATGTACTGCTCCATTACTATTATATTATATATCTATAGAAATCCGTCATATATTTTTCACATACATTTTCGTGTTCGCTGTCAGCTTAAGTATACCCTAAATTAAATACTCTTGCTTCGAGTCTCTCAATCAATTAAGTGATTATTATTACTATTATTAATTGTTTTTGTTTCATGTTAGTGATTCATGAATAATTTTTCGATGCCCAATCACAATAGGACATATTGTTAACGGTTCATTTATTTGAAATTAGAATGATAGTGAAACCAATAATTTTTTTAAGGATTAATTCGAATCATTTTTACGAAATATATCCTCATAAAAAGGTTTTGTGTCACACGTTTAGTAGTCATTTTCAAAGCTCTTAAGGACTTTCATTAAAACCACGAGTCATAAAAAATTTTCTTTCCGAATGATCTAATAAAATAAAAAGTTGAGTAACTTGTTTTATTATTGTATTTTCTCCGTCGTACGTGAAAAAAAGAATAGACATTATGCGAGCGACACTTCGTAAGCAATTTGACCTGATATTTTGCCATGGGCTATTCTTCTTTTTCACATTAAAACGCCTGTTTTTCGTTCTGTACCATTGAAATAACATTCTCTAAATGATAACCCGATTAAAATTTAATTTCTTGGCATTCATTTTTACAAGCACGCGAACATTTCAAACCGATGCCTTTTCTTCTTCCATATATCTTGCTTCCTCATTTTTCTCTGTACATTCTTTTCACTTCGACTGTAACTGTCACGCCATGAACTAAATACTCAACTTGCGTAGTGAAATATTGTCCTTGCTCTGGCAACTTTAGAATGTTATTGATTGAAATGAAAGTGAAGAATTTTCCACGTTTGTGAGATTTTCATGGGGAAAAAAAGTTTTATCTAACAATAACATAATTTTTCTTTCTTTTCAAGTAAAATTATTTCAGCTCTAGTTTTTTGTAATGTTTGTTTTGTTTACTTGGAAGATTCTATTCAATTTATTTCCAACAAATACGACCGAATTCTTTATTCGCAGTATAAATTTTTTATTGCCTTTTATTATTATTATTAAATGTTGTTATTTTTTCTTTGTTTTTTTATGAATAGTTTGCTTCGTTTCTTTTTATTAAGCTCGCTTGTAATAATTGTTAAAGGTTATTTTAAGAATTATTTTTTTATTTTTTCCTCTGTGAGGCTATTTTAAATTTTCTCTTGACATTATATTTTATATGAAACCCTAATTAAGTTATTTCAAAAATTCAGATAGCCATTTATTTCCTTTTAGTTATAGCAGAACTTTTTAATCTGTATTAATTTTGAGGGTCTATGTTATCCTAATTAAGCAAAATAATCTATAAAATGAGCCAAGATACAGATCAGAACATTATATACAGTAAAAAGCTCATGAATTTTGAAGTAACACACAGTAAAACGGTAAATAATTGCTGAGGAGAGAATTTAAATCAATACATTACTAACATGATATCTATATTCAGATATCCATTCATTTCCTTTTAGTTATAGCAGCACTTTCTTAATCTGTATTAATTTTGAGAGGGTCTACGTTATCCGGATTAAGCAAAATAGCCTATAAAAAGAGCCAAGGTATAGATCAGAATATTATGTACAGTAAAAAGCACATGAATTTTGAAGAAACACACAGTAAAACGGTAAAAAATTGCAGAGATCAATCAATACATTACTAACATATCTATAGGTTGGAAAAAACTCAACTTTTTATTTACTTTTATTAATTTTGAATTAGATGTTGTCCCTTTTAATGAGAGTATGGATTTATATATGGGAAATTTACCGTATATCTTAACAAAAAATTTATGGTATTTATATAAAAAACCATATAAAAAAATTACAAACCATACTTTCTTGAATTTTTCTTAACTTAAATTATATTTATATCAAATGTCTTAAGATTTTTGAATTCTAATGTTAGAATACAGAGCCCAAAATGATGAAACAAATTCACGTAGCCAAAAAATAGTAAAATAAATAAAATGCTTACAACGTAGCCAATTACTGCAATGAAATACTATAGCATTAAAAAAAATTTATTCTTATTAGACATCGTATATCCATTCGATATGCTATGTATTTAAAATTAAATACTTTGTCAAAAAATAATTTTTCGCTTCAAAATTAAAGAGATTTTTAATTTCGCATAAGTAATAATCCGTAAATCTCATACATGTATTCGTGCTCTCAGTGGCGCACACAAGGGGGGGTCCTGGGGATCCGGCCCCCCAAAGCTCTTGATATTTTTTCCCGATTGATTATAATTCTAAGTACATAGTACGTAAAATTTAATTAAGTATTTGTTATTAATGATTAATTTTATTAATTAATGCTAATTATTTATTCAATAATTAATTTTTTACTGTGTTTTGTTCCCGAAAATCGACAAATTCAAAAGGAGCATGATACAAGAATGGTGAACTTTCGACCCCGGACCCCTCCCTTGAAAAATTCCTGTGTGCGCCACTGCGTGCTCTACATTTTACATTAAATTTATTTAAAATTCGAATGCATTTGATTTATACGAGTCGATATTTCCTAAAAAAAAATTAGTGTGACGAAAGTAATTGTATGATATAGTTCAATAAAAATTATCAATATTATCAATCAGAATATTTATTAAATGTAAATATATAATTTTGATAATAACTAAGCATATAACTATAAAAATTAAACAGATAAAGTAAATCATTACAACCCATAATGAATTTTATAAAATATGTAACAAACCTGGTAAAGGTCTCAAGACTTACAGGAACTCCACTTTTCGAAGATAATGTTTGAAAGTTTCAAGTTCATAGACTTTTTTTTAAGACTTCATGTTTGTCAGACAACTATGTTGTACCAAAAACGTTTAAAAGATCAAAAGTGACTTTCTTATACCTGAACAATCTATTGGAAAGATTTATCTCGACACTAATGGTTTTGCTTAAACTTCGTCCTGGATACTCAGAACAATTTAAAAGTGTCTAATTTCAAAAAAGAAAAGCAACTCTAAGTATTAGTTAACAGTTTAGATAAATTATACATTCAATTGATAACATAATACAAAAAATATTTATGTTAAATAATATGATTATAAAAATGATATACAAGAAAACAGAGAATTCAAGAAAATGTTCATCGATTCCGGAAGTTTATTCAAACACACAAATCTGTGGAAATACCAAGAAAAGCAGGGGGGAAAAAAGGATGGTACAAAGAAAGAGTTGACAAAATGTGTGTACTAATACACTTAATCTATCTCATTATATTTCATTGAGTCATTATTGAATTAAAAACAAATATTAGCATTAAAGAGAGAAACTATAAAGTTTTATTTAACTTATATATAAGAAAATACAAATGCAAGGAAATTTTTTATATTCACATATTAGATTTTTATAAATAAGTTATAAAATATTAGATAATTTATTTTAATAGTCATTTTCTTGCAGTCACCTACTTTTATATAATATACATGCTATGGGTAGCACACAGCGGCGCAAAGGCACGGGAAAGGAAATACGGAGTATAATCTACAGGGAAAAAAATGGATTTAAATACAATAAAATGTGCTATTATCAATACTTTGGGGGAGCTAAAATAATAAATGAAGCATTTCTTTTTCTTTTAAGTATTTTCCCCCTTTCTTCTTCTTGAAGCATTTCTTTTTTTCTTAACTTGAGTTCAATTTTCTTACATCAAACGAAGATTAAAGCCTTAATAACTTTAGTTAATGTTCTTTACCCTTAATTATTCTTTGTTTCATATGTGTGAAGTATTCTAATCTAATTTTCATTTCATTTATTGCAGCAATGAAAACAACACGTTTAATTACCGACTACACATTTATTAAATAATAGTTTCTTAAAATTTTTAGATAGTTTCTTGATAAGTTTTCATGTTCTTGTAAAAGATAATTTAAGAAAAGTAAAATATAAGTTTAAATTCTCAGTTTTACATTCTTTTAAATAGTTCATTTAAAATCTGATTCTCACAGAGGAAAATTAAGAAATGTATTGTTCGTAAAATAGCAATTGTTTCAATAATTCATTTGAATATCTGTTTTTGATAGAAAATACTTATCCACACACATATTTAACACTTGAGTGTATAATGAACTGTTTATTACTGAAGAATTAAGCGTACGAAAGTTGATACTTTACAGCGCTACATTTTAATTGCATCTTACATTCAATTACATACACGGATTTTCGATACCAGCTGACCACTGCGTGTGAACACAGCTGAATGGTAACAGAAAACATCTGCGAATCGAGTTTCGATGTTTATCAGTAGTGTGTCGTGTTCCTTTTCTGCTAATATTATGGCTCGTTTTACTGCTTGAATGATACATTTATTAACGCGTAAATTTAATACAATGTTTATTTGAAATTCGACCAAAATCACCTTTCGCGAAAATGCAAATTTGTTTGTTCTACTGATGTATATTTATAAAGTTGCGCATAAATAATATTAACACACTTAAAAAAACATATAATTCCAACAAAACGTTAGACCATTTTGGCTTAACTATCTTTATATTGAAATTAGCATTTAGAAAGAAAAATAATTGTGGCAACTTTAGAGCGAAAAAGATCGCTTAAAACGGTTTCTCGAACTGTGGGAAGCGTACACCTCGAAATAGTTTGTGATAGAAAGTGTACGCGAACTGATGACAAGAAAATGTTTAATGAAGTAAATATAATCGTCATACTTATAGTATGTTAGACTACACATTCATCAAGCATTCGCACCAGGAATAAAGTAGTAAAGTTGTACCATGACCAAGGGGTACAATTGATAAATTCTGCTTTAGACACAATTTATGAATGTTCTGTGCATAATATCCGTATGCTGAATTATTTTCATTCTCTGTTCTCAGTTAATATAAATTCACACACGCACACACACACAGTTAATATAAATTCACACACGCACACACAGTTAATATAAATTCATACACGCACGTACGCACACACTCACATGGTAGCATAAGAGCATTAATGGTAGCATAAGAGCTAGGAAATCATATAATTGACTTATTTACGTCACAGCTATTAATTACAAGGTATACATTTACATTGAAGTTATTCAAAATATTGAGTATTTCATTAAGTTCAGAATATGTTATTTGGGGGAAGGAGGCACAACATAACCGTTTTTTTTAATGTTTTCAATGGCTTCTTTCCACTCCATAGTCTTTGGGTTGGGGGCGATTTTTTTCTGACACACTCGGAGTTTCCGCCTCGCACGTGTGTCCAGCCGTTGGGTTTCTCACGGCCATCGGTTTCGGCGTAGTGTTAGATGAAAGGACCCCGCAATATTAAGGGGTGAATGTGTGAATAGAAACTGTGTTATGCTATACAAAAAGAAGCCGATGTGGCGTCTGTGGGGCGTGAAAACGTCACAACACACACACAATCATATACCAAGTTGCCAAAAATCTATTAAAGTAAAGCAATAAATAGAAATATAACAAGACAGTACAGGTCAAAAATAAGACAGCTTCAGTAATATAATAGTAAATTCTCAAACTTAGGAACCAAGATTGTGACGGGGCTTTACAGAATTTTCTATTAATCCTCTTGGGGAATCTTTGGATCTACAATTGAGTTATTTCACAGTTATCCCTCTCAAGAAGAAACCTTTATATGCAGATTAGATAGTTTATATATAGTGGAAGTTTAGTAATCGAAGGGAGAAGGAAAAGAAGCTGAGTTGCGAAATGCAGTGATGTTACAGTAAGGATCGGAATTTAGATGCGTGATTATAGGACGGGCTTTAGTTATTAAAATAAATTAAGGAAGTTAGGATTCTTAAGATAACTTTGAGAAAAGTTAAGCGATTAGGATTTCATGCGCTTATTTACATAGGATTTTGAGCTACGTTATATCCCTCTAGATTTTCCCTCTATCATTAGCTTGTCTTTGATTATTATATTTGGTAATAATAAATTCGATTTCTCATGGCTGGCTCGGGTTATCAATCTTTCTCCTTCTTCTTTATAAGCGTAACAACCTGTTACAGGTCTTGGCTGCCTCCACAGCTCGCTTCCTCCAATTCCAACGATACGCAGCAACTCTCTGTCAGTTTTTAATATTTAGAATTTTTAAGTCATTTTCAACATCATCTATATCCACCTTGTTGGTGGTCTTCCTCTTGTTCGAGATCCCATAGGATTCTTAAAAGTGTAGCTCTGGTCTGGTTGTTCTCAGAGCTTCTCCAGATGTGGCCAAGCCATCTCAATCTGTTACTTCGGATGACTTGATATCAATCTTTACCTCCTACAAATTTAGATCGAGTAGATGAAGAGATGGCTTCCCTAGGCGAGAGGCCATTACAAGATTGCAGAGTTGAATATGGATTTAAAATACGCTAACCTTCCTCTTTATTTGCTTATACCACTAGGCTGCAAAGAAGAGAAAACAGTGTAAAAATAATATTCCCGTAATCGGCTAATATACAGGGTAAATCAAAATGAATATAGCAATTACAAACGGCTATAACTATTTAACGGAAAAGAATTTACACAGAATATAGATGGAACTGCAAAATTTTGTATTCATACGTCATAGATGTTCTATGTGACTTCCCTTGCTCACACGGACAACATGTAGGCGGTACTCCATTTCATGGCATACATTCTGAAGCATTTGTGCAGTCATCGACACAAGCGCATTACAAATGCGTACTTTCAGTTCTTCATTTGTTTTGGACATGGGAAGCACATACATCCTGTCTTTCTCATAACTTCATAAAAAAAATCGCACATTGTCAAGTCCGGCGATTTTGGTGACCAAGAACACAGACATCATTGGCATCTCCACTTCGACCAATCCAACGCTTTGGAAGATGGTTTTAAAATGTGCAAACCCCCGTACCCCAGTGTGGGGGTGCTCCACATTTTACTGAAACATATAATCCGGGGAATCAGTCTGGTTGTGGCTTTAACCATAGCTGAAGCATGCCAAGGTAAACATTTGATGTAACACTTCATACACAGAATAAAAAAGGGTCGTGCAATTTACGTTTCCCTTGTCCGTGTGGTGAAGGAAAGTTACATAGAACATCGTATGTAAACAAAATTTTGAAGTTCCACCTACATTCTGGGCAAATCTTATCGATAAATTCTTTTCCATTAAATAGTTACAGCCGTTTGTAATCACTATATTCATTTTGACTTATCCTGACGTTTAGAAAAATGTGGATTGTGAAAGGAAGAAAGTATGCTATGTTTTTAAATAAACGAATCCTGTTTACTAGTTAGATAGCATTATTAAATTTCTTTGTAATCCAACGAACACAAAACAAAATTTTGAAATTTAGGTGAATTGTGCCTATTCTTCTTACGTATGCTATGATTTCCAGTTTTAAGATGTCATTCCCATTGTCTTGTCTATTTTTGTAAAAATGAAAGTAACCATTCTTTTTTTAATTTAACCTTCATAACCTGTATTTTCTCAGGCACAATTTTCCCGATTGTTTTTTCCGCTCTGGGTACCACTATTTTCATTCATTGTTCAGTTAATTAAAACACAACAAATGAAAAGAGGATGCCAAATGTTATTTTGAAGATCTATTAATGTTTGTCTTGAGAATGAGAACATATTTTGTTCGTAATATTTATATTTCATATGCAACAATAAAAAACTACATCATAATAAACCTTTTTTTTAAACTTAATGCATTTATGTATTGAATTCGAATTTTTAAAGAGCATAAATATCATTAAAAAATCTGTTTTGGAGTAATTCATATAGAGGTGCTGTCATTTACAGTTTTGTTTGTCACTGAATGGAAATATACCAAGAAACTGTAATTTATTTCAATGGTCATTTAAAAAATGTAATTTACTTAAGAAATATAGATAAAAAATTAGTTCAAAATGCTATTAATTAGTTTTCAGGTATAATATAAGATAACTTTATCATTAGAGTTCAATTATACAAAAAAAAATAGTTTTCTCCCCTAAATAATGTAGGATGATCCAATTCAGTGAAATATGCGTAAATAGAAATTAAATAAAAATATGAACAAATTGAGATAGTTTTTTGCCATTAATTTAAGTGGTTACTTTACGAAAACGAAACGATCATGGAAAATGTATGAGATTTTGTATATTTAATCAAAAATCATATAAAATATTCATTTGATTATAGTAATTCGGCTGTAATTCCAAAGCTAAAAATGTAATTCGTAAAAAATATATTAATTTACAGAAATTATATCACAAACACAATGTACATGCTTTAATTTAAAAACTTATAAAAATATTCTTAAATGATATTCTTTAAAAATGCCACATGTTTAATGGTCTAGATTCCATTGCAATATACATTTTTCAAAATACCTAATATTTTTCTAACACATCTTTCAATTAATCGTACCTTAAATACATGGTATAAATACTCATAATACAATGAAGTACTAATAATAGAGTATTGTGTAGAGCTAGAACAGGGATCGGCAGTTTATGGCACGTATGTCACACGTGGCACGTGGTACAGTTCTCAGTGGCACTCTGCACTACTCTAAAAATTTGTCAATTTTTAAGTGGATGGAAGTTGATAAATTTGTAAGGAAACTTAATTGACAAACATTTTCAGAACTATGGACATTTGCGGAATTGCGAAAAAATCTAAAAGATAGCTGTTTACTGCTTAAATTTACAGCTGTTTTGTAAAGTACCGAAGCTCTTGATTCTAAATCCGTTAGTCATGATATTGGGGGACATAAGCGCGGCAGAATGCTTATTTGAAAATGGACAAACAGTGATTTCGGTGGTCGTATACATTTCTTCGGATCAAACGGTTAAAAAAAATTAAAGATTTCCTGCATTGTGTACTTTTACCATACAACGAAGGGGGTTCAGCTTTTTTTAAAAAAAATTATCACTCGCTTCCACTGATTTTGAGTCATGATTTTAACTTTAACTTTAGTTTGCCAAAAGCTGAGCCGCTCATAGCTTTTATGAATGATGAACTCAAGCTCGAAATGAACACAAATCAAAATGTTTCGACTGCAAACAGTGGTACTGTTTATTGACGCTGTTTTTTTTCAACGGTTTTTAAATACTTTGAAATCACAAGTACATGTGTCATACTTTAGTTATCATAAGTCTATTGTCTCCGCTCTTCCCCAAATTGAACAAAAATAATTATTTTTGATAAGATATTGCATTTTTTTACTCCTTTTGTTATATATATAATTAAATACAATTTTCATTAAAGATATAATTATTCGATAGAAAATTATTTCCAATCATACCCGAGTCATATTTTTTTCAGGAAAAAGTTAATATTGCGTATTTTTACCACGATAACATGTCAGATATTACATATCATATGCGACTACTGTAAGACTCGTTTCTTTTTTATTTTTGTTGCAGAAATAGTTACATTTTATGCTGTGTTTATTTTTATGTTAAGAAATATCTTTAAATGTTACAAAATTAATATATAATGAAACGGCAAACCTATATTATTGACCTCTATTTCCTAACTCTGTATTGCAGGAATCGAATTGTTTCAAAAATGTCCGACTGTGTAGCACGCTGAATCATAGGGTAGATTGGTTTGGCACGCCACAGCTAAAAGATTGCCCACCCCTGAACTAGAGAGTTTAGTAGCTTCCAAATTAATTTTCTGAACATCATTTATTGTCTCTTCTAAATACTACAAATATTGTCTTTACTCCAAATGGGCTTCATTCATGTGACGTCATGGTCACATGATAATTACAATCACTGGTTTCCAACCAATCAATTCAAAAATTCATGTGACGTCATTGTTACATGATAAATGCAGCCATGTGTTTTCAACCAATCAGTTTAAGCGCTTAGCTGTTGCCATGTTTTACTTCTTGCAGAAATTTTCGTTTAAAAAGTATATATTTGTCAATAATAACAGCACACATATGTAAGCAAAACACATTTTATTTAAAAGTACGTGTATAATATAAAAAAAAAACTTTTTAATCTCAAAACATTTGGATGATTTCTTTTTCTAAATATTTGAGCATCTTTACCTAAATGTAATCTTTGAAATTATATCTGAATTTTAGAAAAATTGATCAACAAGTAGATTTTAAATATCAATTTTAAATTCAATCGAGAGCACGTGATTGCCTTTATCATGGGACAGTGAACCTAGTCCATTGAAATTTTATTTTTTAAGGAGACACAGTACGATTCAAAGGACAATAATCGGTCAAAAAATCAAACATAATTTTTTTAGCCTAAATTGTTCTTTAATCTGACAAAAGTTGAAAGCTTTAAGCTTAAAAAAAACCGAAAGTTATTATAACTTTTATGTTCGTTTTTATTCACATTCCAATGGCAAATAAAAATTTTAAGTCTGCGCAGTACCCTACAAATTTCAAATATACCGAAAACTTTTTTTTTTTTTTTTGCATTTTCTTGTGGCCCATATCATTGGAAAGTTTGCAATCGAATTTCATATCTGATAACCAATTATTTTTTCAGATATTTGAAGTTTTCTGAGCTTAGGGTTTGGTTTCGGTTTCATTGTAAAGCCTTTTTTCCCTCAACTTGAATTAATTAAAAATATTTTTGAGCACAATCAACTCTTTCAGTGTGAAATGGTAATTAATTTAAATTTTCATTACTAAAAACATTCCTGCTTGACTATGTTTGAGTTTTTTGAGTTCTTATAGTTACTTAACAAAGTTCAATTTGAAGGTAAGTTTTCTTAAAAAATATTTCGAAGAGATAGAATATTACTGAAAATGATGTATCTAAAAATTTGCCTTCAGCTGATACAGTTATTCAATGATTCAAGTACAAAATACAAGTATTCTGAATTCAAGTATTGCAGATAAAACTAAATATTTGCATGATTTACCAAACACACTTCATTATAGTAAACATATTGTAGTGCTATATTATAGGTATTTTAAAGTCGTGCAACAAATACTCAAACTTGCTAAGACTGTTCCTATTTAAAACTGAAAAAAGTTAAATTTTATGTACAAAACTTACAATTTTTAACTTAAGTTAGTACAATTATTATTTTGTATTTAAATGCTATGTGTTCCGAAACTTTTCTGAAAATATTAGGTTAAGATTAAGCCGAATAACACGTCATCGTAACAAATGTTCTCAATATTATGCAAAAATAAAATTTGAATTAAAAAATATTTTCTCTGTCATATTTAATTAAAGAAGTGTTGTAATAAAGAACATACATTGGAAAATAACATATTAAAAATTAGAGCTATAAGGGTATTATAAGGTTTTGCTTCATGCCTTTACAAACTTTAAATACGTTTTTCTCTGATTTTAGTTTTGAAGATGTAAGTGTTTGCTAATCCCCAGGGCTTTTTTCCCCCGTTCAAAGACAGAGGCTTGAAATTTTTTGTATATACCCCAAATTAGTATGGATTTAGGACTGAGATTTCTAGTTATTTTTTAAAGAAAAGTTAAAGTTAATAATTTTTTTAAAAAAATGTTTCGTGCTTTTTTCAGGTTTAGCTAGAAAAATAATTATTAAAAATCAACAATATAGAACAGCTTTTCAAATCCATACTAACATTTATTCGCAATAATATAAGAAACATAAATAACTTAAAATAACTAAATTTTTTTTACAAATTTAGCATTTTATAAAAGTGTGAACAAACTTCAAAAATTCTTCATTTTTTTAAATTTTAAAATAATGGTTTGCCAAACTGACTTTGTACTTTCAGAATCAACTTAGTCATGTAATTTGAATATAAAAAAATATTTTTACTCTTACTGTCTCCAAAATACTTTTTGAAAAAGGATACTGTGTAGCCTTAAGCTGATATATTTCGGAAAGAAAAAAAATCTACTTTATCTTCATTTAAAATGCTAAAGCTTTTTTTCATTTTTCGCCAAAGCTTTTGAAGTTTTTTTTACCTATTGCTCTTAGTACATGTAACAAAAGCTGTTATGCATTTTTAAATTAAAGCAACACTTGTTTTTTTAAAAAAAATATTTGAGTTTATAATTTACACAATTCGCAAGAAATTTTTAGTAAGCATCCAGAAAAAAATGGATTTTACGAATATTAATCATGCTAGCAAGAAACTCATGCCAACTTTTGTTATACATAGTTTGAGGTACCTGTAAATAAAATTTCATGTGTGTAAGTCAGTTATTGTAAGAGGAGTGAAATTTTAAAATCCCTTTATAAATTTAAAAACTTCTTAAAAAAATAAATGGTAATCCTTTTTGTATTATTTTGAGCCCAAAGACTGTTTAACATAATGCATATATATATGGAGCAAACTAAAAAATTTTGAAAACCATTAAATTAAAGATTTTTGTATTAATCGCCTACCATGTCTCCTAAATCTCTAAACTTATCACTTTTATATTACAGTGAAAACCGCTTTACACGAATAAACTGAAATATTTTTTCTTCTTAAAAGAATTTTGTGTTAAAGGATAGAGCAAAAAAAAAAATCATTTATCAACAATATTAAGTTTATTAGAGTTTATTTCATTTACATAGATATGCATATATTTAATAGAAATGAATGAAAATGAAACATTCGAAAGAACTTACAAAAATTTAATGCACATTTTAAAAATTTTTTGAAATTCGAAACATGTATTGAGTTTTTGGAAAATTATCTCCTATTTTTCTTTGCACTGTTTTTTTAGCATCAAATTGTTCCATACCGTCCATTTTGATATACATTTCACCTTTGGAATGTACATCTAAGTAACGGTGCATACTTTTCATGTTCTTCGTTTCGGATAATGCGGAAACAGGAGCTGCATAATTCATTTCATTTTCGTCGTCGGTATCTGCATCAATGATATTTTTGGGGCTCTGAACAAAGTCCAAAATGTCTTTAGCTGCCATAACCCTTTAAGACCCAACCCACACGATCGTGCGGACTAGATATTCTTATACGTTGCTTCTAGAATAGTCGTATGCAAGAAAATCGCGAATCTAACGATTGAGCTGGTTTGCAGAGGATGTTAAGTGTTACTTTTTATCAACAGACGATGGTTGTGGTCCATGTTTTACTTTCAGCTGGTAAATCTAGCTTTGTTTTCAAATACAGCGAAAACACGTCTTCTTTTTATCTGTCGTAAAAAAAGTTACTATCAATATATTTCTAATTGCTTGAATACAAATTTATGTATTAATGTTTAAATAATTGTAAAATAGAAAAAAAAAATTAATTATATTCTATTAATGTGGTTTATAGGACTCGGGATTTTGTTACCCACACGATCGTGCGGGTTGGGCGTTACTTGAGTCACTGCAGTTAAAGGTAAGTACTTACCATGCGAATTTTCTTTTCTGTTTCAATAATTTCGATGAAAGCCTACATAAAAATGAAATATATAGTTATTTAATTAATACAAATTTTCTTGGGGGTCACCATAGATGAGTCCCTTTCTCTCTCTCTCTCTCTCTCTTGCAATTAATTTGCTTTTTGATACATTTGTTGAGGATTATGGCATTTTTATTCTCTCCACAGATATCTACATCCATATCTCCCCCAAAAAAAAAAATGAAAAATCTAGGTTGTCCGGTGGTATTTAATATGGTGTTGTTTAAACATATATATATTTTTAAGTAATAAAATTTTCTGATACATTTTACTCTTTTTCATGGAATACTGTGTTAACTTTTAACCCAAAACTTTTTCAGGTGTCTAAAAGGAGAAGAATTCTCACAGAAGGAATTTTTCAATTGATGAATAAATCAGATTGAACTTATATCAGAAAGTGATCTCTCAGATGATGACAATGCTGCGAACAAAAGATACGAATCTCGTATAATGGAAGGAGAATCAAGTTCAAATGAAAGCGATGAAGAAACACATTGGAATATTTGAAATGGAAAGACAATTTTGGATCATTCTTTACCATAAAAATCTCTTGAATACATTCATTACATTGATTTAGCTGTTGAAAATTCTTGGTTTCTGTGCAACAAGACACAATATCAAATAAAATTCCTCTAAAAATCAAAATGGATCGCTTAAAATTGAAGTTAGAGATAGTTGAAGTAACAAAAAATTAATTTACCTCCATCTTTCATTTCTATTTATGGTTATATGCTCCCTCTATTTTTTATATAAAAAAAAACAAGTAATAAAAAAAATTCAGTCAATTCCTACTTAGGTGAACAAAGAAATTTTTATTTTAGCTACTTTTTATTAAATAATTACAATTAATATAAACTTGCATATACATGTAACAGAATCACAATATTAAGTGGCAAAATAGAAAGCGATTTCCCTTGCAATGTTCCATTTTTCTTTTTGTGTATGGTGTTGAGGTGGGGCATGGTAAAGGACTCGTGGCTGGCGTGTCATGAGTTCGAGCCCAGTACCACTGACTCCCCGTATAGGGGAACGATGTTCGTCAAATCTGTTTAGAGCTCATACGTCCTCCCGTTGGTGTGGAGTGGTAGGTGTCGACCTCGTCACTTGACCATATTCCAAAATTACGAGGTCCGACGTCAAAAGCCCTCGTGTAGCTAAACAGTGCGAGGTTAATATTCACTCGCTCTATATATGGTGGTGGACTGTTATTTTTATTTGCTACTATTTATTCATTAATTAAATGAAATTAATGAATTAATATTTGAAAAAGCTGTATTAACATCAAGTGTCATCCATTACAAGTTTAAAAGAATGTATTTGAATTTGAGTGGATGAATAAAAAGTATTTTATTAACGATTGAAAATTTGAACAAGATATATATATATATATATATATATAATCAATATAAAAAAATTTTCAATATATAATCATATACATATACATACGCATATATATAAACAAAAATATAAAAATAAACATATAGTTATATACCTAAGATAACTAAAAGTAGGAAGGAGGCACATAATATAAAGACAAATTCCTGGCCTTAGGAACCAGGATTGCATATATATATAGGGAGAATGTGATATAATAGTACGAATTGAATAAAGAGCCACATTTGAGTCTAATTTAAAATATTCTATTTCTGCTCCTCAAATCTTTGGCGGCATCGAAAGATTAACTAGGCAAACACGAAACATGCACAAACCATAACAAGATTTCTTGCGTCACCAACTAGACGAATTTCGTGAGAACTAAAAATAACACCTGCCACAGAAATCGCAAAAGTAAAATCTTACGCTCCAAAACGAAAACTCTCATCCTTTTCTACCAAATGCATCTTCCACAACTAAAAAGATGACTAACTGCTGGGGATTTATATTTAGCCAGTACACATTCAAGTTTTGTGTCAACTTCCCCTCCTTTTCTAACCATAAATCGTTCTTTTACGTGATCCTGACAACTTGGAAGACTCGGTCCATTTACTGTGTCGTTCACAAAAATACCCATCCAGGGGTTTAACGGAGTGTTAACAGACTTTCAGATTAACCTATATATCTTCGGAGGGAAAATATTTTGTGAAAATGTGCGTGGAAAAATGAAAAGGTGATGTCATTTGAAGTGAAAGGATTATTCAGGATAGAGTAATTTCTCGTGATCTTATTTCATTGTCTAAAATAACTTTTCACGTTCCACTGGGAATAATTATAGATGAACTAAAAACTGTAATTTATATAAATAACTTTTTCGTTGTGAGCTGAAAAATATTTGCTACATATGGTAATGTAGAATTACAGTGGAAAAAAGGATTATAATTTTTTGTTTTTTTGATTTCTTAGAGTATCTCAATGAAATCTTAAAGCTAGATATATATATATGTATTGCATGATTTTTGTATTTCTTTTATATGTAATGAATACGAGCATGAGCAGAATTTCTTAAAATTGCAACGAAAATTTCTTATTTTTTACAAAATTCGTAAAAGATATATATATAATTGTATATACACTCAGGAACATTGAAAATAGCGACCCAAGAAGAAAGCATCGGATTGAAATGAAATTTAATACACATAATGACACAGATGAGAGATTCACTTCATCTCAAAAACAAGACAATTAAACGAATACAGGGTGTGCAACGACACAAATACTGGGCTACTTCAATAGCGCGTTGGACCACCTCCAGCTGCAATACATGTCGCCACACGGTCCGGCATTGAGTTGATTAGACACCTTATGTTGTCCTGAGGCAGATGGGCCCACAAATCTTGAACAGACAACTCTAAATCATGTACAGAGTGACACGATGGCATCTGCCATTTTAGCTGATCCCCCACGTGCTCTACAGGGGGAGCTGGCACTCTTTGTGTAGCAAGTGCTTAAAATATTAATCTAGTTATCGTATTAAATATGAATTTAAAAACAAGAAGGTGAAATTAAAAATTCAATAATAAAAAGCATCTAATACAGTACATTAAAAAATTATAAGCATGAACGAATTAGTACACGGACGGGCAAATAGCAGCCCGCGGATCACATGTATCGACATGCAAGGTGTGACACACACACACTAAACGAAACTTAGTTCGTAGTTTGAAAAATGAGTGGAGTT
Source organism: Trichonephila clavipes (assembly GCA_019973935.1). Lineage (NCBI taxonomy): Eukaryota > Metazoa > Arthropoda > Arachnida > Araneae > Nephilidae > Trichonephila > Trichonephila clavipes. The sequence goes on along the minus strand of BMAU01001471.1, from coordinate 308,580 downwards.
GGCAACAACTGTTTTGGTGACGTCATCCCACTCCCCTCCTCTATCCATGTGTCCAGTTTCGCCGAAATCGATCCCACCAGTTGGGAGTATTGTGTCATTGAGTGAACACATGAAACTGCATTCTACCGGGAAAATGTCGAATATGATTTTTTAAAATCAGGCTCATTATTTATACTCATCCTGCAATTACAGGCCAAAATGATTAGAGGAATTTTATATTCAATGAAGCTTACTCCACGAAGTTTTAAACTTTCTACTTCTGAATATAAGCTGATCCATGTGTAAGCCGAGAGTGTGTTTTTTCTTCAAAAATTTACCAAAAATTTGAAATCCGTATACAAGGTGTGACATAAAAAAAAGCGAAACTAAGTGTGTATCTTGAAAAATGAATGGAATTGGCAACAACTGTTTTGGTGACGTCATCCCACGCCTCTCCTCTATCCATGAGGCCAATTTCGCCCAAATCGATCCCACCAGTTGGGAGTACTGTGTCATTGAGTGAACACATGAAACTGCATTCTGCCGGGAAAATGTCGAATCAAAATCAAGTCTCTTGTGAAACTTAAGAAATCTGCCACGAAAACATTTCAAATATTAATCGAGGTTTATGGAGATGAAACTGTCTGGTACACATTCGTTTGCATGGCATAAGCGGTTTTAAGGGACAGTGTGGAAGATGATGAACGTGTTGGATGCCTAAGGTCTATGATTACAGACCAAAACATTGCCAAATTCGTGATATGAATGAGTTCCCACTCACATCAGTGGTCAAATTGTTAATCAACACTACTACATTGAAATACTAAAAAAGATTTCGTGAAAAAATTGGTAAAAAAGGGGACAGAATTGGGGAGTGATGGATGGCTGTTGCAACAAGACAATGTACCCGCTCACACGGTCCCGTCTGTCAAGCATATTCTGACCAGCAAAAACATTACTGCGATGGGGCATCCTCCTTATTCGCCTGATTTGGCTCCATGCGACTTTTTTTATTTCCTATTGTTAAATCCTGCTTAAAATGAACCCGTTTTACATCAGTTGAAGAAGTTCAGACAAAAACACAGATCTCTTGAAGGGCCTTCCAAAAACCTCGTTCTAGAACTGATACCAGCAACGGCAGCAACGAATTCGAACAAGTGAGAATGCTGAAGGGAACTACTTTGAAGGTGATAATGTCACGGAGAACTAAGAGAACCTGTATTAGGACGTTTTTGTAACTCGAAGATGTTTTGTCTGGATGCAATCCTTGAATGCTTGAGGAGGTAACCTCTTATTATTGATGCGACGCTATTTTAACTTATTTAATTTCTTAATTGTGAACCCAGTTTCCTGTATTTAACATCGTATCATGACCAAAATTAAAATAAACAAGAATCATGTATTAACAAATTAACTTTACACTAAATTAACAGTCCGGTCATATAGTGGTAAACAATTGTATTTATTATCAAGGCATACTGAAAACAATATTAAAAAGAACGATACTTATCTGAGTGAAGGGAGAGGATGGGGAATGACCCCGGGGGAAAGGGTTCTCTTTCCAGGCGGGTTGGTACTTCTGGAAATATATAAAATAAGGGGAAAAAGCCCCGAGAAATGCTGTGCCAGTGCTTTTAAATCTGAGTGCACCACTTCGAAAAAGATCCGCTACGGATTCATTACCGTCAAATCTATCACCCTGATTGGATTCAACAGTCCGCGTAAGAATACAACATTTCCGGCCATAAAGTGCATTGACCTGGACACACCCACATTCTTATACAATCCTTGTTTCCTGTAAACAGGGCAAATGCAAAATTAAAATTGTATCTCAGGGACCGGCGGCCTCCCATCATTATTTAAAAATCCACATTTATTGACAATCACTAATAGATAAAGAGGATAACACAAACGCACGCACATCAAAGCATTCTTGATGTGCGTGCGTTTGAGATCTCAGCTTTTTATAGTTTTAGTCAACCGAAAGCTTTCAGAATCGTATTATCTCCGTTAATAACTTCTGTGATTGGACAGAATATGTGAATGATGTAAGATTGCATCTTTTTGTTTTAAAGATATTTAGCTTTCTTAGGAGATAAAGTCGTTTTTATTTCCCGTTGGCAGGTAAACTAAAAATAAATTATCGCGTGACGTCTCGGAGTTTCTGAAAACCATTATGAAATAAAATCTTTTGAGAGATAATTTAAATTAATTACTACATATACAGGGTGAAAAACGTTTAACACGAAACTGAAGAAACTGAAATATTTTTTCGTGTTAAAAGAATTTCGTCTTAAAGGATATTACAAAAAGACATTTGGACAAAATTAAGCGTATTAGAGTATGTTTTATTTTTTTATATGTACTTATGTGTGTATTTAATAAAAATCAATGAAACAAAAACATTCGCAAGAACTTAATTAAATTTAATACAAAATTTTCTTGAAAAACAAAACATTTATTGAGTTTTTGGAAAACAATCTGATATTTTCTTTGAATTGTCTTTTTTTAAAATCAAATTGCTCAACAAATTGTTTGATTTCGCTCATTTTGTTATTAATCTCACCATTGCAATGTGCGTCTAAATAACTTGGCATACTTTTCATGATGTTCCGAAAGGGCGAAGATCATGAAAAGTAAGCTATCATGACAGAAATTGCATCATTTTTTTCATTTTCGTTGTCAGAATCTGCATTAATAACATTTTTTTAGCTTTGAACAAAACTCCAAAAAGTTTGTCTGCCATATAATTGGGTTTGTACACTCATTGTCAACATCTACTGCGAGGAATTCTTCCCGATGATACAGTATGGCAGTCCAATACGTTCGGTATTTTCCGGATTTTGTTCATTACCAGAAGGAAATTCTTTTCGTGTAAAGAAAAAATAATGGACGGAAATGCATAGTAGTTTGTAGAGGCTGTTGTATTATTTCGTGTAAACCGATATTTCGTCTTAAGCGTTTTTGCGTTAGATGTATTTCAGTGCTTGTGGGCGACCTTCAAGTAGGAAAGTTTGATTATAAATTCTGATTCGAATTAGAATATTTGGAGTTTTCTGAATATTGTTACACTCACACTTGTCTTAGACTAGCTCGAAAAAATGAAAGGTACACATTGAAATTTATCTGATGATGTCTTAGTATTCTTAACAAAAAAAAGTAAAATCATTCACACCCAAACGAACACCTTAATAAAAAAAAAAGTAAAATCATTCACACCCAAATGAACAAGTAACACTTAAAAATATAACTTTAATACACAAGCCCACAGAAAAAGACAAGAGTTTCAACAACAAAAATACAGATTTAGACGATAATACAGCGAACAGCAATCGATTCAGTAAAAATGAATCGGAACATAAATAATCGTTGCCATCGTCCCAATCAAAGTATTTTATTACTTTGTCCTTGACTGCTTAACTAATTGGAGGCGATAAGAAAGTGATGCCTTTTCTATCCATTCCCCTTTTTAAGTTGTAAGTTTCGTGGGTTTCTTCAGACCGAAAATGGGCCCTTGAAGTAGATTCGCTTCTTTAAAGACGAGAATAGGATTTTCCATAAAAATTCGATTCTGCTGAACTTTCTACAGCGTAGAACTTGGCAGATAATTTTCGTTAATCTCTGGGGAGGGGGTGGAGATACAACTGGAACTCGACGTATGAGTGTGTTTCATTGCATCTTCAATCTAATAGTTCTTACAGTCCAGCCTTTCCTGGTATAAATTGGATGATTCTAGCCCAGTGGCCTTCAAACTTTTTTGACTCACAGAACCCTTAGAACGATAAGGTGTTTTCGCACGCCATTCCACGCATTAAAAATAATATTTTAAGTAGATCAACATGTTATAGAAATTTTTTAAAAATATATACCGTAAAATCCGGCGTACAATGCGCACCGCCTATTTTACGAAGAAATCTGAAATATTAGTATACATTGCTGTTATGTTTTGAATTAATTTATTAGAGGTATCACCCCAGACTATATTAAAAAAGAGTATTATACTTCTAGAACTACAACTTTTTTAGTTCATAAGGCAAGTCACATTTCTTTTGGATAAAGAGTATTTCTATTCAAGTTGAAGTAAATATTTTTTTTTATGCTCATCTCTTTTGTTATTTTTAAAGCTTTCGTTTTTAAACCCGGCGTATAACACGCACCCTTAAGTTTCGATCTTATTTTTTGTGTTAAAAGACCGCGTTATACGCCAGATTTTACGGGATGTATTTGTTATTAAAAAAATCTTGAAGCAACTTATTAATGTAATTTACTTATTAATATCAATTTGTGTTCCAAATGTCACATACGAATGCATTATATTTAGTAACTGGAATATGTGCTTGAATTTTTTTACACAAATTGTAGAAATAATCTAGGTTTATTGAAATTATCTGCAGTCGCATTTCATTTTCTGCGTTTAATTTTTTTTTAAATATTTTTTGTAGCCACTCACGTTGAAATATATTTTTCAAATAGCAAAATTTTATAGTTGTATATAATTTGCAACCGAGTATAAAATTATTTCGCGGCACTTGAAATATTCCAAAGCTTCCAAAATATTCCAATCCGGAAGGCAATACATATAAAAAACATTTTAATATTCTTTATCATAGTGTAGTAAAAGTTAAAATAGTATTACAAAATACAGTTATGCATTATAGGTATAGATAAAACTTTCAATTTTAATTACTGGGATGAGTTTTAGATACTGATTGTTATTCAAACTTCATGCGAGCACGAATTCATTTTTCATACACATGTATAATTTTCCTTCTGATTTTTTATTGTGACTTGTGGAACCCCTGAGTATATATCATATGTTAAAAGTTTCGCAGTTCCATTATTGTTACAGAGCTTCCACTATTTTAGAAGACATTTATAATCAAAAAAACATCTTAATTGTAAATTAACCATAATTTATATATATATATATATATATATATATATATATATATATATATATATCTATATTATATTACTCAGGTCGGAATTAATCAAGTTCCGTGCCAAAAGTAAAACTTAAGATTTATTTACATGATTTAAAGAGTTACAGTAAAATACTGTACTTGCATAATTCTGTTGTCTGAGAAACCACAGACGGAAAAAAGTCAAATCATTTTTTCCTCAACGTTAAGTTCCGTTTTTACATTTTCGTTGAAAAAATTCTAAGGAGATTATCTCGTTTTTTCTCGTTTGTGTGCCATCCTTTTTATGCACAGCCTCATTACACTTAAGTTCACTACGACATTAGTCCTCTTATGTGTTTTTACCTTAGATTATTAATCAATTTCACTAACGCCGTGTGTGTTGTATTCCTATGTTCCCACCTTTTCAAGTTTGCTGTTTGTATGCATTTAGCATTTGTGGAATATTACAGTTTCTGTAAACAAGAATAAGTGTAAAAACTACCTAATGAACTGATAACGAATGTAGAGCCCTTTTTTTTATTTTCAATTTTCACGAACAGACGATGTGCTAAAAAATGAGAAATTTTGATTTCATTTTTGTCGATTTTATCTGTTACTTAATAATTCCTCCCATTGCTTAGATATGGTTTTAAGGTCTTCGATAACCTCACTCCATCCACTGCGCTAACACATCTAGATATATGCCTCTCCCTTTCTATACAATTCTTCATAAGAAGTTAACCATTGTTTTTGATTTAGATAGTTAAAAAAAACTTGTAACCATTTTCCGGCAGAAAATATTAAAATATTCATGTTATTTATTGATTCTTCTTCGGCGTTTAAGCATTCCTTATTATCATTCCAACTTTCCTATCTTGATCTGCATTCAAGAACTAAATCTTTTTAACTCTTTCGTGCTTGGTGGTACATATGCTGTACCACTAATTCTTATTCGTTTATTATGTGATGGTACATAAAACATTGCCTCAGAAAATGGTTGAACCACCGCAGAGGTCAACCGGTTACTCAAGTTTCCAGCAGATGTCAGAAGCTAATTGAGTGCAATGGGTTTTTATAGTAGTTCATTTTTTAATTAGCTGACTGGTATTTTTTGCAAGTGACTGTGCCGTGTAATTTCAAGTGTAAATGAAAGTGATTCTTGTGATACTTGATACAAATCAGGTAAGTACATGTATTATGCAAGTAAATAAATCAAGATTACAATAAAATTAGTACCTCACAAGTGCATTACTACATAACACTATCATCCATAGCAACCACAAAATGAAAGGAAGCAAAATGTGGAAAATTAGAATAAGTGCGGGATATTAGTAAGAAGAAGTATGAGTATGCAAATTTTTTTCCCACGTCTGTCCATCACGTGATAGCGTTCATAAGAGCTTTAAAGGTTTTGACGCGTGTGGACAGTTGTTGTTTCAAGTCAAAGTTTTACAGGAAAGATTTAATAGACGAACTTAAAATTTTTGGCATGTCTTCCCGACATCACATAGATGATTTTATGCGTGGCCGAATTATTGGAAAGATCGAAGAAGGGCGAAAAATAACAGATGTTGCCAGGGAGTTCGACATCGCTCACAGCGTTGTTTCACGGCTGTGGAAGTCATTTAAAACTACTGGAATGTGTAGTAGACGGCACGGGGGAGGTCGTGTTAGAAGTACGACGCCTGCAGAAGACAGATATATCGTCCTATCAGCAAAACTGAACAGGCGCACCACAGCTCAGCAGGTGGCAAATCAGTTTTTTGCTGCCTCAGGAAAGCAGATCTCCCGAAAAACTGTTGCCAGACGTTTGAGGGGAGGAGGACTATACGCACGCAGACCTGTTGTGTGTGTCCCATTGACCAGACAGCACCGTACTGCCCGTTTGCAATGGTGTCGTGAGCCTCACAATTGGACTGAACAGGACTGGGCATGCGTACTATTCTTAGATGAGAGTAGGTTCAGTCTGTCATCGGATTGTAGACGCCAACTGATCTAGCGCGAGAGTGGTACTGCTTATCGTCCAGAAAATATCCAGGAAAAGAATCGATATCCGACATGCAGTATCATGGTGTGGGCCGGCATCATGATCAATGGCCGCACGCGCCTACATGTGGTTGCGAATGGGATTATGACGGGCCAACGATACATTGATGAAGTTCTACTTCCTCATGTTCGTCTTTTCCGTGGTGCTGTCGGTGATAAATTTGTTTTTATGGACGACAATGCAACATGTCATCGAACACTCTCTGTTCAGGATTGTCTAGACAGCGAGGGTATTCAACGTCTCGTATGGCCAGCGCGTTCTCCGGATCTAAACTCCATTAAAAATGTGTGGGATGCTTTGGGGAGGCAAGTTGCTGGTCGAAACTATCCTCCGACAAACAAGAACACCCTCATCCGTGCACTCACAGAGGAATGGGATAAATTGCCTCAACAGCTGCTGGATAATGTTGTGCAAAGTATGGTACGACGTGTGGAATGTTGCATCACACTCCACGGTGGACATATCCCGTACTGATACCTTTCTTTAAGGTGCCTGCTGGCTTTAGATGCATTGTTCCATTTCTCCGTACGCAGATCAAATGAACATTTTCTTTTCTTTCAGATGTTTCACAGCTTTTGTACTTTCTAGAACAATAAATATTCTTTATTCTAATGTCTGAACAGTGTGGCAACTATAGTTTATCCTACTAGGCCTCATGTCTCGCTTAATGTTATGCTACATAGCAATTTGTGATCTGTCCTTAGCAATTGTCCAGCAGTGTAGTATGAAAATATGAGAGTCCAAAAAATTTACCACCATGCTATTGAAAGCCATCTTCTCTTTACAAATACAAAATGTATTACGCTTACTTTTTCGCAATAATGGGCATGTTTATTGTGCCAGATAGATTTTTTTGTAAGTTGCATTTTTTAAAATAATAATAATAATATTTATTAAACAATAAAATTGCACAAATGTCCTGAATGAGCGATAGCTCGTGTTCAGAAAAAAATAAATACAACCAATACACTTATCATATTTGTTGATTAAATAAAAACTAGGTAAAATAAAATAATGTATGGAACAGAATTTTTAAAATTAAAACTATCGTTAGGTAAATAACAACTAAACTAAAGCTAAGCTTACAACATTAGATTAGGAAAAATTGAAAATGTTTTAGTATATAGGATGAATAACAGTATAAGATGAAGAAGAGTATTTATTTATTAAAAGCAATCCAAGTTCGTGCAGAATGGATGCGTTGTGTCTGCAAAGTTCCATTGTGCCTAGGGAAGAAAAAATCATGTTTTCAGAACTATCATGCTGTCTGAAGCGTGGTGGCACAAAAAAAATCTACCACCCATTTTTTAAAACTTTGGACACCCTTTATTTGAAAAAGCGTTAAATATTATTAATATGAACCAGCTTTTGTTGAATAATTATAGTTTTATAAGGCTTATCTAAAATATTTTTAATTATTTCCTTCTAGTGCATTATTTTTGTCAAAAATTCAACACGTGAAAGAGTGAATCAGTATACAGTTTTTTCCATGAACGAAAGTTTTCTTCTAACTTTGCTATTCTTATAGCATGGCATCAATAAACTGATAAAATTCCTCACTCTTCATGCGATTAGCTGATGAGTTTCTCTTCATTTTCATTAACGTTAATAATTTTTAAATTATGCTTTTTTGTTTCAGTTTGTAGGGACTGGTTTCAAAGATTCTTTTGCACTTTTCCAATTATCGCTGCCACCATCCCAATCGAAATATTTCATTACTTCTTTCGTAACTGTTTAACTGATTGGCGTCTACGGGAAAATAATAGCCTCCCACTCCCCTGCAAAGTCCGATTGCATCCAAGCAGTCAGTCAAGTCCTATCTTATAAAGGATTACGGAAATTCTTAACAAAATCCTTATGCTTTTAAAAGTTTTAAACGCGTTTCTGTAATGGCTGCTGTAGCCTAGTTGTCATGACAGCGCTAGGGATTGCAATATCGGACCAAAAGTTCAATACCGGTATTCGCGGTATATTTTAGGTCTTAATACCGAGATACCGGTTTTAATACCGGTAGTAGAACTTTTAGAAAAAGAAAGAAAACGCAGATATTTCTTTTTTTTTATTTGCCAGTTTTATTAGAGAGTGTAAATATCACAAAAAATAATTTGTAACTTATAAATTATAACGGTATATATAAAGAATCGCAAAAAAATAAAGAAACATCTTATTTATTTAAATCACAAAAAAGTACAATGATCACTATTCAGACTGTGGTACTATTATTAATTTTTGAAATGTGATCTTAAAAAAACATAAATCAATTGTGCTGTCATTAAGCCTGGAACGTAATATTGTGCAAAAATTAACAGCTGTCGAAAACGCTCTTTCGGCATATACGCTAGTTGGTGGTACTGTTAGAAATGCGTGATGTTCTCATATACATAATTAAACCAAACCAAAGTATTATCAACTAATTCTTTGTATTCCTTAAAATTATTCGTATTTATTAATATAGGTTGTTATTTAAGAGTATATATATAATGAATCTGAAAAATATTTTTAACCCTAAAGTATGATATGCAAATACAAATGTGAATAACAAATTCACCAGTTTAAAAATATCGAAATATTATGCACTTTCTTGACAACTACAACTTCGTTGTCATAGATACGAATATCAGGCTACGGATCCTGCGCGAGTGAAGTATCGCCTTGAGCTGTAATAAAATAGTTTTGGCCCGCCTTCTTGGATGATTCACATATTTTATCACTTCTCTTGATTGTACGATGCAACTTTATATCCACAGTTTAATTAATTTTGCCCGTTAGGGAGACGTAAAAGCAAAAACGTATACTATTTTACTATGTTGGCGATTTCTGAACATATAGTGGAGACAACTTTAAAAATTTCTTGTAAATACTGAAAAACCGGTATTTAAACTTGTGAATACCGGTATTACAAAATTGCCCAAATGGCTCAAAATACCGGTATTCAGTATCCCGGTATATCGGTATTGCAATCCCTAAAATGACAGCAAACTCATGGCTGGAGTTGTCGAGTTGGGAAATCGAGTCCTGATGCCACTGAAGACCCACCGTGTAGATGGGCTGATGCACGTTAAATCTGTCGAGGCTCTAAGTCCTCCCGTTGGCGTAGTATGGACGTTAGGAGAGGAGGATGCCGCCGAAGGTATTGTACTTATCGCTTGACCGTGGGTTGAGAGAGAGAGTTGCAAGTATTTTCTAAAGTTTTTCCTCGGTTCAAGATGAAGTCTTAAATTTTTTACGGATACTTCCATAAATATGTGTTATAAAAGTTAGTAAGGATTTAAATCTAAGATTTATTTTTTTTTAAAAAATGTGTCAAATTTTAATGTTTTCGAGAGTTGTAATGTTTTTTTTCTCCCGGACGTAGATATAAAATATTTATTAAAACTCAACAAAAATAGACATATTTTTAAAATTCTATACTAACTTTTGTTCGCAATAATCTTGGAAATATAAAAGTTCCGTTGAAACTGCTAAAAATATAAAAAAAATGTGTATTTTTCAAAAACTTAAACAAACTTCAAAAAATTCTGTTTTTTAAAAAAATTGGAATAATAGCTAGACAAACTTACTTTCTTTCGGAATTAGTTTAATAACATAATATGAAAAAAGAAATCTTTATCATTAAAGTCATTTTATGTGTTATATATATTTTAAAAATACATATATACTGTCCAGCTTTAAATAAAACTTTTAATCTATTTTTAAGCAATAATATTCCTCCCACGTGGTAAATTAAAGCTAGTCATAAGTTATTTCTAATAATTGCTTTAAATTATTTTATTCATTTCAGAATAATAAAATTGTTAAAAAAATATTATATTTCTCTTAATTTAGTTTTCTAATTGAATCACAAACCCCACGAAAGTAATGTAGACAACAGCTTTGGGGAATAATATAACAAATAATAAAATAACTATTTAATTCTAAATTTGGGATATAAAAATTCAAAATTTTTGAATGCTCAGAGAAAGCATTTTTGTTTTAAAACTTAAATCCGGTAAATTACGATTACATATAAAAACAAAAATATACTTATTACCATTTTAGATAGTATGTTGCCGGAAAAGAAAGCAGTAGTTCATTAAGAATGCGTGGTGCGATTAATAAAAAAAACTTTGATTTGATGGGGGGTTGTGCTTTATATTGATTACGTAAAACAGTTTTTGAGTTCAAAGTACCATAAAAAACTAACCATTTAATTTTGTAAGGAATAAATTTAAACTTTATGTAGGAATTTTAAAACGCTATTTATCCTACAATAATTGACCTACACACATGAAATTTGATTTAAAAATACGTCAAACTATATATATTAGGGGAACCGAAAAGTAATTTCGTTTTTGCGCATATCAATGCTGCTTTACCGTTTATGAGTTCAATGCATAGTTGAAAGTCGTGCCAGAGACATTTCAAAGTTAAAGTGACTTGTTAAATTGTGAAAACCTAAACCTTAAATTTTCTTTCCCCAGTTTGAGTGAAAGGTCTTGCCAAATACCAGAAGAGATTCATATCCGCTACTGCATGCTTTTGGAGTTTCACAAGGGTAGTGATGCAACAGTTGCTACCAAAAACATTTGCGATATTTACCCAAGTGCCTTAGATGATCGTAAATGCCAAAGGTGTTTTTCTAAGTTCAGATCCGGTAATTTCGATCTTTCCGATTCACATCGATCAGGAAGACCAACAACTTTAGACAATGACGTTATTAAGGGCGCAAGTGGAAGAAAATCCGTGTCAGACAATCGAGGAGCTGTCATAACCAACCTTGGTCGACCATCTAAGAACATTTGAAAGAGATTGGTAAAACAAACAGAGCAGGTGTTTGGATTCCGCATAATCTGTCTGAAGAAAACAGAGCTAACTGATCTACGACATGCAACTTATTGCTTAAACGGTACAATACAGAACCGTTTTTTGATCGCTTGATCACTGCAAATGAAAAATAGGTCATGTATGACAGTGCTCCACAACCCCCGGTCCGTGGATCAAATGGTGCCGGGCCGCCTAAACAACATTAAACTATTGCCATTTTATTTAAAGTGATGCATTTCTCTCAGATTTGCGCAGCTTTCCACGGAAATCACTTTATATTCTACGTTAAATAACTTTTATTCATTTTTGGTGTAACTATAGTTTATTCTGAAGGCATATTTAAATGTAACTAAATTATAATTGTTGAATCAAAACAATCTAAAATATAAACAATCAATGTGTCCCACCCTCAGCGGGCCGTGGTAAAATTATCAAACGTTGACCGGTCCGCAGCGATAAAAAGATTGCGGAGCACTGCTGTATGGTAATCCAAAACGCAAAAGACAGTGGCTCTCTCCGAAAGAACCGCCACGAAGGACTACTAAGCCAGGTTTACAAACGAAAAAGACGCTTTTGTGTGTTTTGTGGGGTATTCGTGAAAGCGTCCATTTTGAAGTGCTTAAACCTGGAGAAACTGTTAATGCAGACCTTTATTGTCAACAATTAGATGGACAAAATCAATCATTATTTGAAAAGTAACCAGTGATTATCAATAGCAAAATTTTGCAAAATGCAAGACCACACTGCGCAAGAAAAACGCTGGAAAAAATTAATGGATTGGGGTGGGAGGTATTGCCTCACCCATCATACTCACCTGACATAGCACCAATGGATTTCCCTTTGTTCCGTTCTTTACAACATTTCTTAACAAACAAAACATTTGGATGATATTTGGATGATATGAAAAATGCCATCTCCAGATATTTTACTGAAAAAACAATTGCTTTTTATCGATCCGGGTTTGAAAATTTGCACACAAGATGGCAAAAGGTTGTTGCCAACAAGGGTGACTACATCATTGACTAAAAAGAAAAACTTATAAGAAATTTATTTATTCGAATTTACTGTAAAAAAACGACATAAGTTTCCGGTACCCCTAATGTAACAAAAGATGGTAGGAGTTTTCTTCTAGCCTGATTGATATTTGTAAAATACTTGTTTTTCTGAATGCTTATTGAAAATTCCTTATAAAATGGGCAAATTCTAAATTCAATTATTTTTTTAAAAAAATAAGCATTGATTTGATTTAAAAATACATATCAACTTTTGTTGCGTGTACTAATAACAATGAGGGGGAAATTTTCAAAGGATTTGGAACAATAGAAAAAGGTCTTAGCAATATTTAATTGAAGATAAACGAGTTATATTATTTTTTTTTTCTTTTAGAGATAAATCCGCTTAAAGATTTCATTTGCTTTTGAGATGTGAACAAAAACTTATATAAAAGTTATCATAACTATGAAATTTTCATAACTTTCAAATTGTGTGAGCTTATAGAAAATTATATAAAAAATAAGCTATTCATATAAAAAATATTTGAATTTTTGACCAATTTTTGTCAAATGAATCAAATTGTGTCCCCTTAATAAACATTAAACTTCATGTAATCAAGTTTATTGATATTGTATTAGATAAATGTATGCTTTTTTTCTCTCACTCTCTTGAAATAATTGTTTGTTATAAACAAATTATGTTTGGAGAAAAGTAACCATTTTAAAAAACGATTCATATAAAAAATGCTTTAAGTATCAATCTAAATTTTTTAAAAAAAAGCTACAAATATTTTATTCAATTCACGCCCCTGCAATGTAACCAAAAAAAAGAAAATGAGAATGGTTCATTTGCTATTGATTTATCATATCTAGATCCTTCGTGGCTGCATAGAAACACAAATATTATGCGCATGCGTGCTATCCGCTGATAACTCGACTCTGCGAGATATGTTTTATTGACAAGTGCTTCTTTACAGTTGACACTTGATGTCTAGACCCACCGTGAAGTAGATGATAAGGAAACGAGATAATCAAAATTGAGAAATTCGATCCAGCATAATCAGAATAATGGATCGAACGAAATCCACGATGCGCACGCAAGCAGTTTCTGAATATAAACTGTTCATGGATTACGTCAGTTTTTCTCTCTCCCTAACAGTAGGGAAATTAGTATTAAGGTGACTGCCTACCTTCGAACCTTTTGCCTTTTTTTATAAAAACAAATTTTTGAAACAAATTGAGTGTTTTTAGGAAGAAAAATAAAAAAAAACTTGTAAATACGTAAAATTTTTTAAATAAATATTGTACTTTTAGAAAAATTGGTTGTTTTCAAGCAAATTTTACCACATTTTTACTAAAACGGGTAACACTGTATAAAAATTTCTAATACAATTATCATAATTTTCTTAATGCACAATATACATATTACGGTGCTCTTCAAAATGAACCAAAATACAAGAGAAATATTAAAATACAAAAAAAATTACAGACACTTATACATAATAATATTAAAATTTTGATATTTTTAAAGTTTTTCCTTTATTAAAACTACCCTAGATGAAAAAAAAAATATTTAACCTACAACAAAACTTATGGTCCACTTTAGGAAAAATAGTATAATAAACATTTCCACAAAATTTCAAAAAGTTATCTGGTTTGGTTCTTAAGATATCATGTATCTGGAAAAGAGTTTCTTTCGAAAACATAATTTTGAGAAAAACTCATTTAAAGTTTTATCTTACTGCCCTTTTGCATAGAGTGTGATGTTTTTTAAAATCACTTTTACTTTATTTCTATTTCACGTAAAGGGAAAAGTAAACTGTTTTGGAAAGAAAACTGTTTAAACTATAAGATTTTGAAATAAAAAAAAAGGCCTTATGTAGACGAAAAACGACATTTTCAAGGTAGGCAGTCACCTTAAATAAATCAAATTTTGTTCGTAGGATACATTTTGCTCTTTATTTCACATGTTTGATAAGATGTTGATTAATACACCTGTAAGAAGTTACATATCACGTTGCATTCACAGTTGGTAAAATTTCAACATGAATGTTTTTGAAACTTAAATAAACTATTCATAAGTCAGTTTGGAGTTATTTATTTTTCTTTTTGTCGGTTCCAAGATACTATAAAGGGTAGAAAACTAATTTGCTAATGATGTCCTTTGAACGCATTTATCTTAAATTGTCTTTAAAGTTATTCCGATCATTTAAAGAATCAAGAAACGGGTACTTATAAAAGGTTATGTTGTTTGTTACTTATGCCACCTGATCGACGGTAACATCAGATCAAGGCCCATGAAATTCATCGTGGCAAGGGGTTAGTTGTACGCCTGTCATTAGCCGTAGCTTTGAGCACCATATAGGTGACCGTGCGATTTGATTCGATTTCACCCTAATTTAAAGGGTTACCCTGGGGTAGTCAGGGGCCTTCCTCCTCTCTTCCTCTTCCACCAACCTCGCGAAAGGACTTGCGGCTCGCCAGCTATTTAGAGTCCCTTTATGCAGCCAGACACTCAACATTTACAAACATTCTTGCCTTCTCTGGGATTCGAACCTGGACCTAACGGCACAGCAGCCAGTGTCATCAACCACTATTCCGGATATACGAACTTTTAAGAGGTTATAATTGTATGAAAAAAAGTTTTGAATAATCAAAGAACATGGAAAATGTAGAGCAAGAGAGTCAAACTTGTGACCCACGGGCCGCATTTGGCCCACAACGTACATTTTTGCGGCCTGACTAACATATCGAAACACAATAACATATCATAAAATGAAAAACAAATGCGGAATAAAAACAAGATAGGTAGAACTCGGTAAACTTTTAAAATTATATTCTTTTTACTATTGTTAAACAAAATATTTACATTTCTTTCGAATGTATTTATTAATTTTTTGACATTAAAAAAATGCGGCTCTCAATATAAAACAGAACTTGTGGTTCATAATATCATACGAGTCTGACATACCTGATGTGGAGAATATAGAAATTAATACCTTGAGTTTTCCGACGTTTGTAATTTAAAAAATATAATAGTGAGAAAATCCTAGATTTGGGGGTTATACGTTTCATTTTAAATAATATATTGAAGATATTAGATATTACTGACTTGCAGATAATCCAACGAGGAATTGAAATAATGAAAATTTGTCAACCCATCTTCCGTCATTTCATGGTTTTTTAAATATTCTTTAAATACATCTTCATTTTAAAGCGGTTCTCAGTCAATCTCTTCTTGTTCCACTAAATTTTTCATCATTGTTGAAACGTTTTAATCAGTTGTTTTAAGATGTTGAAGAATTCAGTGTTTTTATCGATGATTCTTTTATATATCATCATTAAGAGCAATAGGAGGTTTTTTTTAATCTGAAGAAATACTCTGTTTCCTTAGGTTTAGGAAAAAAGAGAGTAAATGAAAAAGTAATTTATCTTCTAACCGCGTACCGTAAATATCACCTTCAACTTTTTCTATACAACGGGCTTAATTCAGAACGGTCACATGGTTTCCATTGGATTCAAAACTGACATTAGACTTATGCTTGGAAAATTTTAGATCACATTTCTAATTTAGTTATTTGGTAAAAATGTTCAAATATTCAGATTCTTTAAAAAAAATTCAAAACTGAAAAAAAAATACTTATATTGCGTAATTTTAAATAAAATGTATTTTGCTCATTTATGTGTGTTATTATTGTTGGCAAATGTGTACTTTTTAAAAGAAAGTTTCTCTTAGAAGTAAAAGTTGGTAACAGTGATGTGCGTGAACTGCTTGGCTGAAAATACGAGATTGTATTTGTCATGTGGCTATAATGTGACATAAACTTCTGAACCAATTGAATAGAAACAGGTATTTGTAATTATCATGTGACTACGACGTCACAAAAAATTATGAACCGATTGGCTGGGAACAGGTGTTTGCAGTTATCTTATAACTATGACATCACTTGAATTTAGCATAAATAGCCGTGGCAACTAAACAGCAAATAATAATTCGTAAATTTTATGCATAAAAAGAAGAAAAAATCGTCTGTGGTTGAAGAGTAAACATGAAACATGTAATCAAACTAGAAATAGTTTTGGGGGAAAAAAATTCTCCCATCAAAGAAATTGTAATGAAACTTTCTTCAAACAGAAACATCTTAAAATAAATACGAAGAACATTGACTTGTGAAAACAATCTTGATTAAAGCAAACAAATTTGAATACTTTTTCTGTGAGCGCAAGTTATTTTAATTCAACTGCATGTGAAACATGCATTGAATCAATGAATGAGAAGAAGCATCAAAGATAGTACTTCGAAGTTCAAAAACATTTTGAGGAGCGCTTTCTTTCCGTAAAAGCACTTTAGGTCAGGTCAGACTTATTTTTCCCCCTTTCAGTTTATATTAAGAAAACGCCCTTGTGTGACTCATTCATCAAATAATAACCAATCTTATATTTATCTAAAATCTCTGTTCTAACTTCAAACCTTAAATCCCTGTCGAAAAAACATCGAGTTCATCTTTTTACTATACTCCACCCATATAGTAGGTTGATTTACCCAACTTTGAACTACTTGTTTATTTGACCATCTGTCTAAATAAATAAACAAAATTTCACGTTTTATTTCTTTATTTAAATCTGTTTGCAATTATTCTCAGATTTGTTGAAATGACAGTTTATTTCTAGCGAATATTTTAAGGCTTTTTTAGGTTAAAAAATTCGAATCCAGAACCCGGAAATTCCGAGTGAATTATATTCTAATCTTATTCAGAATAAATATTTTAACATTTTTTATTCACTTGTGGCAACCTTATTACACGCTGGCGATAAATGACTTAAAGTTGAGTGAACAACTTGATTTAATAAGATAATGTGCAAAAAACTGGTGGCTTGATTGTTCGATCTAATTGATTTAAATCTGACTTCCGTCATAATAAAAATTAATAATGGAATGTTTTTGAGATTTCTTTGATTTATGAAGTTGTATTTAACTTTAAAGATTTGAATATTTTAGGATAGAATTTGACATGATTTCTTTTATATGCCTCTGAAGTACCTGGAGCTAAACGAACTTATGAATCTATTTATTACTTAAAATAAATAATGAAATAAATTAACTTTAAAGATAATGATAAGCTCGGTTTTACTGTATACTTTTTGATTTTTGAATTTGTATTACAAATATATGTCGTTACTTCCTTATGCAATGATAATTTAGACTTATTACCTTGTTTAATATTTTTGAACATAATTCCTTCATAATTTGTTTACCTCCAGTGATCTTCAAACTGTGTTCCACAGACTCCTGGGGTTCCATGAGGCCTACCCATGGGTTCCGCGAGTAACTATAAAAAAATCGAAAAGAAAATTATAAATGTGCATGCAAAATGGATTCAAATTCTCTATGAAGTTTGTATATTCCCAAATTTCTAAAGCTCATCCCCGTCATTACAACTGAAAACTTTATTTATACATAATAATTTTCTTTTATGATACATATTTATAACTTTTATTAAAATATAATGAAAAATATTAAAACATTTTTTCTTTGTGTATACTACCTACCATAATTTGAATATTCTATTGTTTAATATCCCGAATTTCACAAAATAATTTTATTCTTACAATGCTTTGCAAAACTAAATAGTCTTTTCATATATATCGCACCTTTTTTTTTTCATTTGTGGTAAGAAACAACTATAATGAAAAGGTGGGGAAACAACTTATCGACATAACAATAGATTCGATGTTAAAATCTAAATTTTTAAGCAAGAACAGCCCCTAAATTTTGCGCATTTTTTTTTAAAAATGCGCAAAATTTCTCACACAGCTATAAAAGGTTTTAACGTCATTCAGAAAAATTTTCTCAGTGTGAGTGACTATAAAAACAAAATTTACTACTAACGAATGAAATGCAGCTACAAATAATTTCAAAAGATCTGGACTTCGACAATTTGTGTAAAAAAATGTTAGCACATATTCCAGTTACTTAATATAATGCATGGGCAGGTGACACTTAAAAATCCCAAATTAATAATATTGAGTAAATTTTATTAAAATCACAGCATTTTTTTATAACACATACAATTATTTTGTTTGTCAGTACATAAAATACCTAAAACACGTTGATCTGCTTTAAACGTTATATTAAGATATATTCTTCCAAATTGTGTTGTGAATGTGTGTGGAATGAGGTTCCCCCCAAACACCCTTTAATTCTGAAGAAAAAGTTTGAAGACCACTGTTCTAAATAAGTTGACCCGGGAGCGGTTGCGTGGGGTACAAAGTCACCCCATGCTAACGAAATCGTTACTTCAGGGGAAAATGTTTATTTGTTATGACCTTGGCAGTATCCTCCAAAATGACAGTCTTCATGGGAACTAAAATATATATGTCACATATCTCCCTCTTTTTTTGGGAGTGACAAACGATTTATTACTATCTTAAGGTACTTGTTTGGATTGAGTTCCTCGCACGACCACTTTTGTTCCAAAATATTTCCCATGAACATGCTACATTTTCCCCATGGGAGCAACTCAGTGTTTTTGGTAGCTGTGTTGTACGACTTATTATGGTTTATAAATGCAAATAAGCAGAATATAAAAAGATAGATGGGCATCTATGGTAAAGAAGTTGAAACTGATCAAGCAAAGGAAGAACCTGCTAAAATAATGCATATTAATCATATAAATATGAGAAAAACGATAACATATGAAACTTTTAAGTTAAAAGGACAATTTTCAAATACTACCTAAAGGACTCCATCAAGAAAAATATAAAGCCCTAATTGTACCACAAGACACACTGCTCCCTGTCAAAAAGACACAAGCAAGAAAAAGTTCAACATGCTATTTATTGATCATCAAAGAACAAAAAAAAACTAAAATAACTTGAACAAAATATGACAGTTTTGCCTGCAAATAACATTCCTGTAGTGTTAGTCAAAAGTATCTATGATTTGTGTCCTTTATTAAAGTCACGCACATTTTAAACTTCTTGGTTCAGCTTGTGATTGATATTTTTTCTCATATTGTCGAAGAAAAATAGAAAAGTCCTTAAAAGCAGGTAGTATACTTTCTCTTGATTAAATTATTCGCTGGAATTGCGATTTTTATCGTGTATAATAAAAATAATTATAAAAAAAAATTGGAATGACTCAGTCACTCCGCGTGACCATTAACGTTAGTATCGAGTGCAAGCCTGCTCCTGGGTTAAGAGAAATTTCAGGGTTTAATATCTATTGATGATAAGCATATTATAAACTCATGCGAAAACTGAATCACGAAAGCTATGATAAAACATGTCACCGGCAGTGATTTCATTAGTGTCGATATACAGCAATCATTGTGATAAATTACATAAACATATTACTTAGGCCTAGAAAGCTTGTTTAACAAACGTTTACCGAATGTCGTTTTGTATAGTTAGAGTTCAAAGATTCCTATACAGAAATGTATTAATAAATATTGGGTTGAAAATATAAATAATATTTTTGTGGAAAAGAAAATATTGTTTATATTATACTCCTGATAAGAGGACACTTTTGAAAAACTGATGTGTTACGTCTCATTTAATATTTAAAAAAAACTAATGATGATAACGACGTTTATTAAAATTCCACTTCCAAATACAATTTTTTGTATATTTTGATGCATTCATTTAGTAAATAACAATACTCCAAAGACATTGACATCAAGTAGAATTCAATTTCTACGTAATAGGAAACGAGTCTTGACGCATTTTAAGAAATATAATAACATTAACAAAATTGTGTTATCACTATCGAATGTTTTGAACGATATTCAAGAAGAATGAAACACTACGCAATTGTTTTTCATGGATGCATGTCGTAATTTTTTATCAATAATAATATTACAAAAAATTTTTATTTGTTTTTTTAAAATCATTCTGCATTCCCGTTTTAGAAAAATAAATGTTTATTACTTTTTTATATTTATGAATGGAAGAATTTGTGTGTACATGGACAGAGTAGTGCAAAAATGGAAAAGCGTAGATGCATGGACAAAATGGTATGTTGAAATTACAAGGGATCATATTACGTAGCTCGAAGGAACTTTTTTAAATTTCCCTGTATGTATTTATATGTTTATAATGGGATTCGCTACCCCAGACTGACAAACTTGCAGGGTGTGTACGGAGGTACAGAGACGACTCGGAATCACAAGGAATGCAGAGTCGGAAATGCCGTAGTTATGAGATATGGTGCAAAGAAACAGAGAGAAAGAACACAAACAGCAGCACATTAATGGGACAGAAAACAGTTTTTTGAAAGGTTGTACTACAGCAGGTGCTCGAAATTACCACCAGAAGTCGTCTGGCAGGACTGACAGCGGCACTGCATGGAATTCCTTACATGCTGGAAGATTCCTGGCATGCTACATAACCTCCCGGCAGCTACAAATATTCAAGTGATGAAGTCTTCAACTGAAGATACAGTCCTAGTACACCAAAAAGAACCAATCCACTAATTAAGGAACTAGTCTCACGTAACCTTCTGTTCACACTTGAGAAAGTCGTGTAATGTGGAACAGGCCTGTTCGGATAACATTCCTGGTTCAACCACCGACTGCATCTCCCTGCACTATCATCATGTCGACCAATACGACTATCTCGGGAAACAGATGGCAAATAACGACTTCCAGCAGGATCACGAAATCATTCCGTTCAGCGCTATCTACTGCAACACTTTCGGAAGCTTTGCTTCTTTGTGCAGTAGCTCGCAACTGCAGCATTTACACACCCACATTCCTATATGTTTCGAATCGTCTTTACACCCCTACACACTGCAAGTTTGTGGGTATGGTAGCGAATCACTCTGTGAAATAAAATAAATGTTGAAGCGATGATTTTTAGTATAATTTATGGTTAAGCTCACGAGCAAAACGTTGCACGATTAGATGTATGCAACATTAGTGAGATCTACTTAAAAAAAAAAAAAGATTGATCCTATTTGGTGCATGTAAACAAATTAGTCAAATTTTACTTGCTAAATTATATTTATATATATATCTAATAATTCACTTAAATTTTCACTCGAGGGATTTTAATTCACAATGGTCTTGATGGTCATCACTTCACGTGATGATTAATTTTTAGTTTACGATTTAGTTTAGGTTTTCGTTTAATTTTTAGTTTAGTTTTTTACCTAACGAGAAATAACTACAACTTTATCTCCCATAAAACTGAAATGTTAGCGTTTTTAAAACAAGGTAATCCAGTCTGGCATCATCCACGTATTCGAATTAGTCAGAAAAGTCTGTACCGGAAACCACATGATTCTGTCAGCTTTCGGTTAACCAAAACTATAAAGATCTCGAGAGCAAACATAGAATACTTAATAGAACGTTCTGTAAATCACATGCGTTATGTTTTTCATGTTGCTGCTTGTTTTACGTTTGTGTTGTGTTTTTTACGTAACTAAATAAATGTGGACTCCTAATTAGTAAAATGTTTCCTCCTGAATTGTGCCGCGACAACAACGAGAAATCATCTCTTAATAATTAAATGCCTTAAATTAAGTCCAGAATTACTACATATATATATAAGAATGAAATATATATATATATATATATATATATATATATATATATATATATATATATATAAGACTTGGAATAAAATGAAAAGTGCAGTTGCTCTTCATTTGATACTTTATTTCAATGATTCTGCAAATCGTTCTGTACACCAAGCCATGACAAGAGACGAGTACTATATCAAGCTTCGATCTGGAGGGAGAATCCGTCCGTCCTCGTGTTTTAAGTAAATTCGCCGAAGTTGAAATCAAAGTACATATGTGGGAAGTGGATTGAGTTGTCTTCGCCGGAAGTTTAACCCAAATGACACATAAAGGGTTGGGGATTCATCATATGCATATATAGTTATTTATTTATTCATTCCGATTTTAAGAAAATTATTTTTATGCTATTCTACTTATGTTTTGCTGTTTATTTTAAAAATATTATTCGCAGTAATATTCATCGCAGTGGTCAATGTTGCATAGTTGACGGAAGATATTTTAACAAATACATAGAATTAGATCAATAATTATAATTATAATTACTAAACAAAATCACGCACACACACAAATGTACATACTTTGTAAAATATTGGGGGGGGACTTTTCAGATATGTATACACAAGATGGGAAAGCAGAATCTTTCGATGATGCTATTGGTCCGTTTAACTTTTAACATTTTATCTAAATAATACTTCAACTGTATCTCTGCTTGATAAAGAAGCAAAAACAATATTATCGGTTTTTGATATATTTTCGAATGAATATCTTGAAAACTTTAACTGGATATGAAGAGAAGGGCGGGGGGGAGAGTACACAAAATTCCTAAGCTAATATTTCCAAAAAAAATCTTAGTTAAAAAGTATAGGATTTCTTTTCTATGATACAGAGCCAATGTGTGTTGAAAATAAAAGGAAAAAACTGTTTTACGGAAATGGATTCAAAACAGAATACCATTCTTAAATATGCTGCATAGCTGCATTTATACTATCTGTAGTAGTCGCAATATTTAAACAACGATCGCTTCGGTTGGAACTTTAATAAAAATCATACTTTTTTTTAAAGTATTTACAATAATAACAATATTAAAGAGAGTAGTAGACCGAATTAATAAATAAGAGAAATCCTTCAAATCCAAGAGAAGTAATAAATATATAGACAAAATTCAACGATGAAATTTTGGTGTTTATCATAACAAAGTAAAGGGTATCTTGCATCGACTTTTTTATAAAAAATTCTTGTTTTATTTAAAATCTTTTATTTGGATGCTGAAAAGTCGATTCCTAGAAGAGTTATTCTTTGATGTAAAGAAGTCAGACAGAGAGAGAGGGGCTAAATTTAAAATCGAAAGAAAGTTCGTAAGTTGCTGATGTACTAGTGCTTTTTTCACAATACTATATATTTGCTGCGCTCTAGTGGAGCTTTAAATTGCTGGAGATGCCCAAGCCCCACTTTTAGAAATTGTAGAAATAAAACAAAATGACGGAGGAAGCTATCAATAAGCGTTATATAAGATGACATTTTCAAACGATTGAAAGGGTGTTTAGATAAAAATCAGGAGATTTAGCGCTATTCGAAACAAGAAGAGTACTTACTAAATAGCATTTATGATTACTAACGCAAAACATAAAAGTGAAGATGTTGATTCCCGCCTCGCAATTGCTGGAATAAAAAAAAAGGTGTAATTCCATTCGAATATTGCGTGGAACAATGAGACAATTACCCCATTAATAGAGCAGACAGTGATCTTTTAAAGTCAATTATTTCAAAACAACAGGATTTGGAGTCGGTTGTTTTGCTTTAAAAAACTTTCGTATGTCTTTACTTATCTTACTTAAAAAATATTTCAAGGAACTAAATCGTTTGAAACAGAATTTTTCAGAAATCCAATGGCTACTGATTTTTTTCAAACAGAAAAAATTTTAAGTAGGTGTCGAAAAAATAAAACCAAAATAATAATAGCAATCATTAAATAAGTAAAATGAAAAAAAAAACAACAAAAAATCAGACGATATGCTTGAACGAGTTAAAAAGTATGGAAATAAAATTCTCAAAGCATGTTATTTCACTTAAAATCAGCAATATGAAAGGACATAATAGTTTTTTGATTTATAAGAAAATGGCTTTCCTTTTAAAGAATTCCTCTGAATTTGTTATATCTGGATTGAATTTATTTACCCTCAATTTCATACTTTGTAATGGAAGGACAACAATAGATTTAGTTAAGTCGAATAGCAAAAATACTGGAAGACGAACCTAACGATTTTTTTTATAAGTGTGGTGACTTAGACATATCAAGCATAGTTATATAAAAGCAAAATTTATTGCAAAGTAAGGTAATTATGCTTACTGGCGACATAACAGAATCTATATATGAACCTTTTTTCACCTAAATTATCCAAAAAAGGTATTTATTTAAATGATAGAATTGT
Organism: Trichonephila clavipes; assembly: GCA_019973935.1. Lineage (NCBI taxonomy): Eukaryota > Metazoa > Arthropoda > Arachnida > Araneae > Nephilidae > Trichonephila > Trichonephila clavipes. The sequence goes on along the minus strand of BMAU01001471.1, from coordinate 283,903 downwards.
TTTTACTCTAATCACAATACATGCTCCTGAATAGATATTTAGAAACTATAATGAGAGAGAGAGAGAGAGAGAGAACTATATACAGACAGCAGCACACACAAGATTTTTTCAAAAGGGGGTCAAGGTCGAAACTCCACCATCTTGGTGCCATGCTCCAATACGCCACCCTACATATTTTTTTGATTTTGTCTATTTTCGGGAACAAAAACAGTACCAAATTAATTATTGAATAAATAATTTTAGCATTAATTAATTATTAATAACAAATACATAATTAAATTTTGCGCAATATATGCACAGGATTATAACCAATCGAAACAAAAATCAACTGCTGGGGGGGGTGCCCGGACACCTAGGACCCCCCTTGTGAGTGTCACTGACTACAGCAGTGTTTCTCCAACCGTGGGGCGCGACCCCTTAAGGGGGGGCGTGATAACTCTATAAGGAGGGCACGAACATATTGAAAAAACGAAAACAAAAGATTATTTTTTTTAAAATTATTAATTTACCGAAAGTAGACAAACAAAATACGTTCTGACATAATAAAAAATAAACTTAACATACGTACTGATATAATACACTTATATGTATCAGTATACTGAACAATGTATTTTATAAATAATTTAACAATATGATAAGTTAAGAACAATTTTAATAATAACCAGTGACCCCATGGGCTTGTCATGTATAAAATTATATGAAAAAATTAACCCTTATCTTGATAATTTTTGCTGTTTATAATTAATCCCTTAACTGTGACGATTAAAAGTTATTCAATTCGTTCCCCAATGCCACTATTTTCCACGAAGGCCAGCGTATATGTTGTATTGGGGGAAGGGGAGGAAGAGGAATAAATAAGGAAATCCTGTAAATTATATATATATATTATATATATATATTATATATATATATTATATATATATATATTATATATATATATATATATATATATATATATTATATATATATATATATATATATATATATATATATATATATATATATATATATATATATATATAGATAGATAGATAGATAGATAGATAGATAGATAGATAGATAAATCCTCCGCAAACACTGTCAAGGTCCTTTTATTGCATTCCAAAACCTTTGGATCAATTTTATGGATAGCATTTTACAGAAAATATTGTACTTCGGATAGAAGTATATGTACGTCCGGGGTAATTAATGATGTTTATTTACGCCGGTAGCACTTAAGAAAAAGTCGTTGTGTAGTATTGAAGCTTTAGTGTCAAAATTATTGAATTCAAGACATTGTTATTTGTCTGAAGGGGGGGCGATGAAAATTATGGTTAATTGTTGAAAAGTTTGAGAAGCAGTGGACTATAGATATCATAGCAACATACCTCTGTTTATATTTGAAAGATAATTCATATAATGTATCTGAAAGGTATTCGACTGGTTGTTTTAATATTAACATAAAGATAGACAAATATGTTAAATGAAAGATTTACCAAGCAAATTTCTCAACAAGAGTAATATGAAAAAATATTTAGGTTCTATTTAGGTCAACAAAGAAAATTTTATTTTAACAATTAATATAAATATGTTTATACATATGACAGAATCATAATATTAAGTGACAAAACAGAAAGCGACCTTCCTTGCAATTGTTCATTTTCCTTTCTATAAAGAGTGTTGAATTATTCTTTTTTTTGTTTCTATTTATTCATTAATTAAATTTAATTATTCTAATAAAATTGTATAGTAAAAAAGAATTCACATTCTCAGAAATTAGGCCATTTCAGGTGGGATACGAACCCTCGACCTTCGGATTAGAAGTCTAACGCGCTCTCCATTGCGCTACAGGTACACAACGAACAATTTTCCTCTCTATATATGCTGCTGAACTATTATTTTCGTTTGTTACTATTCATTCATTTTTTAATTTAATTAATGAATTAATACTTGAAAAAAATGTACTAACTTCAAGTGTCATCCACTACAAATTTTAAAAATTTAAACAGATATATATTAAGATGTATAAGAGAATTATATATTATATAAGAGAACAAGATATATATTATATATACTATATATACTATACATACATATATATATATATATATATATATATATATATATATATATATATATATATATATAGATAGATAGATAGATAGATAGATAGATAGATAGATTCAGATATATATCTATATCTCGCCCAATTCAGCGATAGCTTTAGAAATCATAAACGTCCAAAGACTTTTTTGTATCTACATTTGTTGTGTCCGGTGAATTCCAATTTCTTACTTCTTTAGCACTGTAGGTTCTAGTACTTCTCCACTTTTATTTTATTGTACTATAGATTATATATATATATATATATATATATATATATATATATATATAGCTCTTGGGTGAGTTTTTGATGATTTTTTTATTCATTTGTGAATATGAATATACTGGGTTTTTAATTTGAACTTTCGGTTTTAAAGATGGGTGCATTATCTTTGGTGTTCGATGGCTCAATTATATTGTGCACTTAATTATTTTAGAGTTTTAACATTTTAATGTTATAATATATTTCAGAATGCGATGGTGAATAGTTTAATTTTTTAAGTATTAACTTTTTAAATTTTTGAAAATTGGATATTTCCCGATTATATATAACTTACCAAGTTGCAACAGGGGGAAGGTTGGCGCCATCAAACTAGTTTAATCCCACTTATCGGTCCTAAGTCCGAGGTTGCACTTGGATATTTTATAAATTTTTATTTTATAAAATTTTTAATTTTGTTTGAAAACGTTGGTATTTTACTTTCTATATTCACCATTGGTATTTCGAAGTGAGATTTAGCATTACAAAATTCATATAATTTCAATTTTTAATTTATTTATTTATATATATATATGTAGGGAGAGAGTTAACTGAGTGTTTCTCAAACTGTGGGGCGCGCCCTCCTGGGGGGGCGCGGTAGGCCTGCGAGGGGGGCGCGAGCATATTGAAAATAAAAGGTTTAAAAAAATAATATTTTGGAATGAAGTAAAACAAAATGCTTTCTGACATAAAAAATACACACTTACACTGATATAATTTATTTTTATCATCTGGGGGATCATTACCCATCTTTGATCCTATAACCAAATTTAAAAACATACACTCTGTCGCAAAAATATATGCACCCAGAAGAAATCCTACAATCACGAAACTCGGCAAAGAATGGGGGAGATATGCAAAATGATTAAAATTTCGCGAGACAAGGCTAAAGTGTGCTACGCGCATATTGAAAATAAAAGGTTTAAAAACGAATCTGAATTTGATTTTGAATGAAGTAACCGGCGGCAAAGCAGCTGACGGACTTTGAAAGGGGCCGTATAACAGGCCTCAGAGAAGCAGGTTGGTCGAATAGACGTATCGGCCGCCACCTCGGTCGGAGCGTTAAACAGTGGATCACAGAAGGTAGAGTGTACCGTCGCAAACCAACAACGTCGCTAGCATCGATTCAACGCCACTTACCTCCTTCCAGACATCAGTGCCATCAAGAGAAACCATAACTGACCGATTTTATTTTTATCATCTGTCGACTGATCATCAAAAATAAAAGATTCCACTTCAAACGATCATTACCCATCTTTGATCCTCTTTATAACACAAATTTAAAAACATATTTTTTATCAACAGTATAATGTTTGCTTTATGACGTCCTAATGGCCTATGTCAGAATAGAGCGATGAGAACTTCCCGAGATTTTATGGCAGGATCTTCCACAGGGGGTCATAAGTGATCTAATTGAATCGATGCCACGCCGAATTTCGGCTTGTATAGCTGCCAGAGGTGGCTTTACTACTTACTGATTTTTAACCTTTTGCAAGCTGTAACCGCTTATAAAATGATATTTTGTTCTGAATTTTTAATCATTTGTTTATTTTCATACACTACATGCATACCAAATTTCGTGAATGTAGCTCAATTTCTTCTGGGTGCATATATTTTTTTTGACAGAGTTATTTTGTTTGCTTTTTAATATGAGAACGATGATTTTTTTTTTTTTACATTTCTTTTAACGATATCAAACGATGAGATATTTTTTTATATTACGTTTCTTTTAACCTAATATATTACTTTAGCTGATCTTCGAACTTACTGGTATGGTTATCTCCGACTATTTTTTTAGGGAAGTTGTAAATATATATATAATATATTTCTGTTTCATCTTTTTCCATGTGAAAGAGTTTTATGATATATGGATAAGCATGAGTATTCTGAAACATATAATGCATAATGAAAAACGTTTCACACAATTATTTTTTAGAACATACTACACTTTCCCCATGAAGAATTTTGCAGTTTTGATTGCTGTGTTGTACGACTTATTATGGTTTATAAATGTAAATAAGCAGAATATTAAAAAAATGGGCATCTGTGATCCCTATTGAAGGTGATTGAAATTGATCAAGCAATTGAAGAACCTACTGAAATAATGCATATTAATCAAGATAGCGAAAGTAAATATCAGAAAAGCGTTAGACATGAAACGTTTGAGTTGATTTGAAATTTTCAAATGCTGCCTAAAGATCTCTATAAAGAAAACCATGAAGCCATAATGTAGCACTTCGCCTTGTCAAAAAGACAGAAGGAAGAAAAAGTTCAAAATGCTATTTATAGATCATCAAACAACATCAAAACTATAAAAAGCTGAAAAAATATGACTGTTTAGCTGGAAAATAACGTTCCTGTGTTGTTAGCGAAAAGTGTCTCTGTGATTTATGTCTTTTATTAAGGACACGCACATTTGGAACATTTTCTTCAGTTTTATTGGATTTTTTCTCAAATTTTCTAAGAAAAATTGTAAAGTCCTTGAAAGTAGGGGTAAGTATATTTTCTCTTAATTAAATTATTCACTGGAATTTTGTGATTTTTATCGTGTATAGTAAAAATAACTATAAAATAAATTATAGTTTTAAAACAAACTAAAAAAAACGCTTTTATAGTGAGTCGAACTAAAAAGTAAAAAAAAATATATATATATATATATATATATATATATATATATATATATATATATATATATATATATATTACTTAAAAGTAACATATACAAAATTTAATACTTATTTTGTTAATTTGTACGGTTTATAATTATGATCATATTGTAGCTTTAGCGCCAAAGTGCATTATTATTGCATTCGAAACATTATTTTTAGGGGGCGATAAAAATTATGATTGAAAATTGGGCCGCCAGTAGTGAAAGTTTGAGAACCACTGAGTTAACTAATAGTAGGAATTGAAAAAATTGTACAACTGCAAAATATAACGAAGAGATTTCATTACTCCTTGCTCAATCAAGAAAGAGATTTATATTCAGCTTTGTAGGTTTAGCAGAAAACTCGAATTTTGTTTAAACGATAAAGAAGGATATAAAATAGCTTTTGAGCATTCATAAAAAAGGGCTTTTAGTTCGATGCCAAGTTATTATCTTGTGCATAGTAATGTTTTCCCCCTCTTCACCGGGTGTGTGTGAAAGGGATTGTCCAGACAACAGCACATTTAATGGAATTAAAAAAAATTTAAAAAATGCTCTTTGATTGATTTCATAGTTATTATCAACTATTGAAGAGTGAATTTCGATCAAGAAAATTATGTTTAGGAGCCTAAGAACGTTATTTAATTTATTAATGATTTTATCTCAATTGAACTCAATTTACAAAAACAGTTGTTTTATTTCTCTTTTACTGGTAAATATTACTAAACAATAAAAAAATGGTATAATGGTGAAATGGTAAATATTACTAAACAATATTATCGTAATTCTACATAAATTTCCAAATTTAAAAATTCGTAGTATTAGTATGAAACTCTGATTTCACAAACCTGTAGATAGCAACCTGTAGATTGTTCTGATCGATTCTATTTTTTTAAAAAGTTAATCGTTCATTGTTTAAAATATGTCTTACTCGCTGGTATACCCGTTCTTCGCACCGGTGAATAGAAAAATCAAACAATCCAGTTTGAAGGATAAAGAAGTTTTTATTGAGTTAATTTTACGTGAATTGCAAATCAAACAAAAAAAAAAAAAGCTTTTTGCTCAGCTGAACAAAAAAAACAGCAACATATTTGTTAAATTTTAAGTCTGGACGTTTAATAGCTGATAATTTTTTTTTCTTATTTATAACGCCCGTAACTATCTTGTGGGTCGATTTTTGAAAACACCTTCCTAAGCTGAACTCTGCTCAGCAAAAGTAACACATTGCTACAAATTTTGTATAATTAACACTTAAAATAGTGTAAATCATTTACATCTGGATGTGTAATACATTAATATTACTTTGTGCTGTATTTATTTTATGTTAAAATTGTAATATTCGCAAGCAACGTCGTTCCTTACATTATAATGGCGATTCAATAGAAACATAGCGAAATAATTGTCATAGAGCCAAGTTAGCATCATTTTTGGCGACCACGTTGGCTACTTGGCGAGTGATTGAATGGTGCAAATGTTAATATGCTGAAGCGCCACCTGATGGGGAGCTGCAACAAAGAGGATAGCACAAAAACCTTCTCCACAAAAAAAAATATATATACATGCAAATTTTCAAAGTGATTGGTTGAACGGTGTTGGAGCGAAGCGATTTCATATACACAAACATCCATTTATATATAGAGAGAGAAAGAAGATTATGAATAAAATTGCTTAAAAATTAGATACCCAAAATTTTCCTCAAAAGAGAATTGCAATTTAAAATAAAGAAACATCTTCGAAATTAGTTATTTTTAAGAAAAAAAAGTATCCAACCATAAACATTTATTTAATTCTCAAAAAAAAGGGGGAAAAACATTAAAAAAGTAGAAAACGTAAGTACAAAATTGCTTCCTGTTTCTACGAATATTACATTAAATCTTTAGACGAAAAACAACTTCTCTATTCATTCAATTCAAGCAAACGAAAAATTTAAATTTTTAACATCAATATAATAAAGACCACCTATTCAATTGTAACAAAAAATTCAAACTGAAAACACCATTTGACTGAAGAAAAAAAAACACTTCAAAATCAGAATCGCATTCTATCATCAAAAACATACAGAAAGCAATATTATTTTAAATATATTACAGAAGCTATAAAAGTATTTAATTTGATATAAGGATCAATTTGTTGATACCAAACGTGCATAATAAAATCATAAAAAAAGTGTGCGTAGAAATAAATTATCAATTTTTATTGTATTTATCGTTCACTATTTTCATTCGAATCCCGGAGAAGACATGAATGTTTGTAAATGTATAGTGCCTTTGCGGCATGGGGGTACTCTAAATAGCTGTCGAGCCGCAAGTCCTCTCGTGTGGTTGGTGGAAGGCGAAGAGTGTTGGGAGGTCCCTGGCCACCCCCAGGGTTTTCTTCCTCTAAATTGGGGTGGAACCGAGCAAAATCGCATTGTCACCTGCATGGTGCTCAAAGCTAAAGCTAACGACAGGCGTAAAAATGCTAGCCCTTAGCCTTGATGAATTTCGCGGGTCTCGATCTAACTTCGTCAGGAAGGTGGCATTAGTCATAACACAACAACTATTTTGGAGATAATGACTTACACATAAGATATAGATGTAGGATGTCGCGGGCTTTTTTGTATACGGGATTATATAAGTGTAACTCTAACGGTTTTTGCAGCGCATGCCAGAAGAGCTTGCAGATGGCAGAATGTTTTCCTACTTACTTGACATTTATCGTTATATTTTCTAGACACTTCACACAATAGCTTTATAAATTATAGCCTGTGAGTATTCTGATGTTATAAGATACATCACACAATAGCCTATGAGTTATTCTGATGTTCTGAGTTGTTCTGATGTAAGCTATATTATTGTAAAGTTTCATTAGAATCCATTCAGTTGTTATTGCGTGAAAGAGTAACAAACATACATACAAACTTTCGCGTTTATAACATTAGAAAGGATGCTTCTCCCACAATGTAATGTTTAATTGATATTTAATATTATCTCTTACAGTAAAAAAAAGTATTTATAAATGTTTTGACGTTTTAGGGAATATAGTATGGTAAAAATTTGGGAATATACTATATTTACATAGAGATACTTATTTTGATACTGGAAAATTTTTTCAATACTAAAATATGCTACGTATTTCAGACCTGCTTCGAGAAGTTAGGTAAATGCAGTCCTTATAAGACATTAATTTAAAAGCTCAATTTAAATGAGTGTAGTTCTTAAATTTTCTTCCTTCTCTTTTTGTAATTAAAATAAGCAAAAAATGTACTTTTTCCCCCTTACAGAAAAAGAAATGCACACGTCCAAATACCTCGAATAGAGATAAAGATAAATGCTTTGGAACACAAAGATAATGCGAAAATATGTTTCATGTAATTCATATTTAGATATAACCTTGTCCTCTTGCAACCAATCACAATAAATATAGTAAATAAAGAAAGATAAGTACGTAGTTAGTACAATAATATGTGCAATAAAATACATATGTATTTTTCACACTACATGTTATAGTTAACCATACATTGATTAACTCTTTAAGTGTTTTAAATGCCATTTTGTATTACTTATTTGAATGAAAAGAGTTTTAAAAAAATAATAAAATAATTGCAATCTGTTTTAATACAATTTGTTAGCTTAACGGTAATTCAGTTGTAAATCTCGTAAATCCGTCATTACTTTTGTTAGAAAATGTAACGCTCTCGTATTCTGAATGTATGGCAAAAAAAGGGAATTTTATTAGTGACTATACTTATTCAAAATGAAAGCATGTAAATTCCTTCTTTAATAGCTTATGGAACTCTCATGTAATGCAGACTAGTTGCATCATATTTGATAGAATAAAACGCTTTTTAAAGTCTTGCATGTGCCACTTTGTGTTTGCTACTGTCCTTTTTATTTAAGTTTATTCTCATATTTACTTCTCAATAAATAATGAATGACACTGATATTTTTATGAATGAAAGTGTTAATTGTTTTAATTTTTTCCGTTCTGTTTTCCACATTATAAAAAATTTATATTCAAATATTTATCAGTATTTTCAAGGTTTTTGTCTATTATTTCTTATAGTAATTAAGTAAATATTAAATAAATAAATCAAATCATGTAAAACTCTAAAAGAAATAAGATGAACAATGTTATTTACAACTTTTAATACGATGTACCAAATTCTATCTCTACCTTTATTTTATCAATTTTCATTTTTTCCTTGTTACGAGTTTCTTTTGGCTCCGTTGAAGGCAAGCTAGAATTATTTTATTTTGTTATTGTTAGTTACGTTTGGAGGCCAGTGCTTCTCAAAGTTTCCATATTCGTGACCCAGTATTCAATCATGATTTTCCTCGCGCCCCCCTCATACAATAACAATGTATTGAATTTAATAATACTATACTTTGACGCTAAAACTACGATACAACTTTAATCTCTTAAGTGTCACCGGCGTATATAAACGTCTTGCTCAACCAAAGTGTTAATTCCCCTGGACGTATATATACGTCGTTCCAATCTTTTCTGTGCAATGCTATCCATAAAATAATTCCGAAGACTTTGGAATGCAATAAAAGGACCTTGAGAATGTTTGCGAAGGATTTACTTATTTCAGATTATTTGCTTCTTTATTTCTCCCCCTAACACATCATCGAGCCTTCGTGGAAAACAGTTGGAATTGGGGAGCGAATCATGTAACTTTTTTAATCGGCAGTTAAGGGATTAATTGTAAACCGTACAAATTATCAAGATAAGTGTTAATTCTTGTATATAATTTTATGTATATTGTGCAATCCCATGGGGTCCGTGGTAATTATTAAACTTGTTCTTAACTTTGAATTATTAAAGTAATTATAAAACATACTGTGCAGTACTGATAATTTATAAGTGTATTATAGTAGTGTATTTTATTTTTTGTTATGTTAAAATATATTTTGTTTGTTTACTTTCAGTAAATTAATAATTTTTCAAAATAATCTTTTGTTTTCGACTTTTCTATAAGCTCGCACCCTTTTCGTAGAGTTATCACGCCCCTCAAGGGGGGCGCGCCCCACAGTTTGAGAAACGCTGTTGTAGGCTCATTTTCTATCATCGTAATATGTACATTTTTGCTTGGAAAGCCAAGTTTGCAAAATTTTGAAGAATTGGTAGGTAATGGGAGGTCTTATAAGTTATATTATTTTTTCGAAAAAAAAGGATATGTACATGCTTATCTGAGATAAATGGTCTTCGGCATTTTCTTGGTCATTTTTTTTGTGTTATTAACTTTGATCTTTTAGATTACTCAAAAGAGGAGATAAAAATAACTGTTAAAGCAGCTGGAATAAAAAAAAATTGAGAATTATTTCCGGATCCAGAGTCAAGAAGTCTTAAGGTTAACTGAATTTTTACTTCAAGAAATGATATCACTTTCTTACAAATAACATTCCAGAAAATCTCAATGCCATAGGTAATAACAACGCATAGTCGCTGTCATTCCGAAAATTACAATGTATCATGAATAAAAATAAACAGGAAAAGTGTCGACTCAACTCCTCTCTAAGAAATGAATAGCACTTTAATGTGTTGTCACACTTTCGCCTTACAATCATTACATTTATGACTTTACACCAGCGTTTCTCAAACTGTGGGGCGCGCCCCCTAGGGGGCGTGATAACTCTACAAGGGGGTGCGAGGATATTAAAAAGTCGAAAACAAGAGAATATTTAAAAAATATATTAATTTGCTGAAAGTAAACAAACAAAATACATTCTGGCATAGTAAAAAATAAAATACACATTTATACTAATATAATACACTTATAAATGTATCGGTGCTTCACAATGTATTTTATAACTACTTGAACAATATTAAGGGCAAACTTAATAATTGCCAGTGACTCCATGGGCTTGTCATTTACCCAATTATGTACAAAAAATAACTCTAATCTTGATAATTTGTATGGTTTATAATTAATCCCTTGACTGCCGAGATTAAAAGTTATACGGTTCACTCCACAATGCCACTGTTTTATCAGGTAGGCGCGCGTATGAGATGTATTGGAGGGGGATAAAAGAAGAATAAAGAAGCAAATCCTCTGAAATACGTAAATCCATCGCAAACACTGTCAATTTAATTTTATTGCATTACAAAGCTTTCGGAATAATTCTATGGATAGAAGTTCACAAACAATATCGTACTTCGGAAAGACGTATATATACGTCCGAACCAATTAATACATTGGCTGACCAAGACGTTTATATACGTCGGTGGGACTTAAGAGGTTAAAATCATGTTGTAGCTTTAGCATCAAAACATAGTATTACTGAATTTAATGCATTGTTATTGTATGGAGAAAGGGGGGCATGATGGAAATCATGACTGAAAATTACTGTCGCAAGAATCGAAAAAAAAAGTTTCAGAAACACTGCTTTACACAGATCAAGAATTTTTGCATATGCCTGAATTTTCGGAAAGGGTCGCCCAGTTAATGGTAGATCACTTTAAATGGTAGTTAGTAAGACACTTTCCGTTTAATAATGCTGACTGAATCTAAGTCAGTTCTGAACTTTTCTTCAAATTCACCACAGAATTAGAACGGAAAAAATGCAATCCTTAATGTAGAAGGTACAATTATATTTGTATCATTAATTCCAATGAAGTAAATTAAAATACAACGCATTTCTAATCTTTGTTTCGCTTCTTATCTTAAAAGGAAATAAAAATTTTATTGTAAGCAAATTCAGAATTTCAAACATTAAAGTAATATTGATTTTTATATATCTCCATTATAAGTATCCTTTTGAAGACTTCAAATTAAGCATAAAGCAACCCTGATACATTAAGATCTCGTAGGCTGCAAGAAAGGATTTTGTTAAAGCCCCTATACCCACAAGCAGAAGTTAAAAGCCAATCCAACCCATATAAGCCTGTAACGTCCCAGAAAGCTCCTATGTCACTTCTTTCTCTTTGCTTCAGCGTCTATTGTTCTTAAGAGTAAAATTGGAACCTTCTTTTTACAATTGTAGCATATTTTATTGGGACAGTCGGAAAATTTCTTTTTTTTTCTTCTGTATACAATTTTTGTAGGGATAATAAAGGTAGCACGAAGCCCTTTCGAATTTTGATGGCTCCAATACTTATAGAATTTTAAAAGATAATAATTTAACTTTATACTTAATAATTTACTTTGAGTTAGTGACTTAACAATACAATTTAAAATTTAAGAGCTTAATAAAAATAGAAAAAAGACATAAAGACTGATCTGGACGATGAGAGGGGCAAGCATAGCCAATCCAAATGCAGCAAAAAAGTTCGGAGACTCATAAAATATTAATTAAATATAAGATACTTGAGCTCTGATACAAAAAATCTTGATTGGATGTCAAAATTTTAAAAGAATTTTAAAAAATGCCTTTGAAATTTTGTGATGAGCCGAAATAGTTTATTTGGGCTTAAATAAATAATAGTACTACAGACAGGAACTAAAAAGTGATACTCTCTCTCTTTACAGGAATTGAGGAACACAGTTAAAATTGGTCACAGTCTATGTGAATTTAATGCGGGAGTGTACTTATCATTTTTATTTATAGTTAAATTTGGCGAGTTATATCTATTTAGTTAAAGAAGTCTATTGCTTGTTTTCTGATGACGTCTGATATTTTAAATTTTACTAGCTGCTGAATCAGCGTTTCTCATAAATCATCGAGCGTTGAGAATTTGTCTAAAGATGAAGTTTTGTACATTTTCTAAATTATTTAAGTGAGATTTTCTGAATGTTCTCAAATAGAAGAAGCACAAATCCTGACTGTTTTTTTCTGTATACAGATGATTGTTTCCCCAAGAACAACTATCACACTTAGTAAAGTGAAATTTACTCTGTTATGGGGTCGGGAAAACGTGGTTCTTCAGTCTTCTGCTTCTATGAATTATTAAAAAAAATTATTATGCTTTCTAAAAATTGTTTTCCTTTTTCTTTTTCTAAAATAATTATTCAGCGAAAAAATTATCTGTACATTTTACTGGCTTAAGATAGTTATTTAAGATTGTAAATTCTGTAGTAAATTATTTTCTATGACGCAGTGTGCTTACAAATTAGCTGGGCAATTTCGTAAGTTAAGACTAGTAGTAATATATCCTAAGTTTATTCATAGAGGGTGTTAGATGTCACGATTTAAGAATTTGGGTTTCAAAAAAAATCATCATTCCATCCTAGAGTAAGAAAGGGATAGTCCCAAAGTAAACATGTTTTGTGCAGTGAGTTCTGCGATTGTTTCCGTCCGATTTTCCTCCGCTGAAAAGATTGTTACATGAATTATTTACTTGGACATACTACAGATTTTTCCTTATGTTAATCTTCAAAGAAAAAATGGCAGGCACTTACATTTCTCAACAGGATGGCGGGCCTTATTACAACCACAACGACGTTACGTCTTATCTTAATGCTGAGGTGTCCATTTGGATTGGTTGAGGAGGAGTCATTTAGTGGCTATCACGATCATCAGTTCTTTCACCACTGGATGTCAGTGTATTGAGGTTTTGTAAAAGTTCAAGTACACACTCCGTCATTTCCTACATTCATTCCTGAACTAAAATCAAGATTCTATGTTGCAATTAATCTGATCGAGGACAATATGCAGACAAATCTGCGTTAAGAACTGAATTACCGATGGCACATTTAAACAGTAACGAAAGGAAGTCACATCAAACCTTCGTGATAGTATGGTGAACTTGGAATGTTTCTCAATCTTACATCAATATGTATTTTAATTTTTTTAATGTAAACTATATACAATAAATCATTCTTTTTGTCCAACTAATTTGTAGGCACTCTGTATAACAAAGCTTGCTGAGTATCAGTGAAAATATTACAATTATTTATAAGACATTAAAAGTTCAATTTATTGGTACAAATACTGTCATGGAAGAGATACCTTAAAGTGGCTTACAGCAATGATTACTTATTTTCATAAATGAGCTCGAGAACACTTATGATTTTGGACAAGAAATACACTTAAACCCCCGACAGAAGTGACTAAAACATATTTTGTATTTTAGGAAAACCTTTAAGGTTAACAAAAAGAGGGTTAGAATGACTTTTGTGCACACAAGAATAATCACAAAGAATTTAAATTATTAATATAAACATAAAATTCCAAAGTAGAATATTTACATTATTATTGGTACAGAATTTCTTTCACGAAGTTTGAAGTTTAAATTCTCCCCATTATGAAATTTTCACAATGATTCTTCTTGCACTTGAGCTACAGTAATAAAAATATCTTCCCCAGTTCTTAGGTTTTGAAGAAGAATGAAACATTACTTTGATTAAATTTGTATTCAAATATAGTAAAAAATATTATTTGAAGCACGAGAGTCATGATTGTGAAGAATCATGACCAGAATCCTCACTCTCCCAGCGCAAACGCACGCATTTAAATAATTTAGGCTGTTTTATAGTTAAGCTCTCATTTTTTAAGCTCTTTAATTGTTTAATTGTCTTGTTTCACTTACAAATTGGCACTTCTATTTCAAAAGTTTGCCGACCCTGGTATGGTCTATAAATTATTTACAAATTGGGAATATTTATAAAATGCCGTAATTGAACTCATGTTTAGTGAAGGATGAAAGTATATTGAGTTTTAGAAAAAAAAAGTTTTAAGTGTACTATGAAAATAGTTTGTTCCTTTCAAAGGTAGATACTTCTTTCAATCAATTTTTAAATTGTGTCAAGGGCTTTTCGAAAATCCTGCATACATATGCACCAAACAATACCTTGATCTCATTTTTTCATTCTAAACATATTTCACTATGTAATAATTAACAGCATTGTCATTGAAAACTAAATATACCTGTACACAAATAATAATAATAAAGATAATAAATTTTAAAAATTAACAGTTCATACCACAAGTAATAATTCTACTACACATAAAGATATCATAATCGTATAAAAACCTATACCAAACTAACATTTTCTTTATTCACAGCCATCTGTCACTTAAAACTTCAAAGGCAAAAGGGTAGTAATCAAAGCCATTCGGGTTATTTGTTTTAACACTTCGTTTTCTGATTGACATAACCTTCAATTACCAATACCTCAATCACAGCTGCTGTGTCGTGTTGTCCTAATTCTCAACATCGAACTATGCCCACATATAGCATAACATTGTTACTAAACTATTCTTTTTAGCCTATTTTGTATTGTTCTCCGGGGCGAAGGAGCAGCAATTTAGTCTTCACCCTTTGACAGTTTCTGAATGTTTCCAGTATCTGGAATGTATCTTGAATGTTAATCGGACTGATTGTGTCGATTTAAACCAGCTTGCTTTTGACATTCACTTTTGAAATTTAGGCTAAATTTATGAAAACTATAAAAAATCTCTGTAGGAGTTCTGATCTATTATTGGATCTCATTGAATTCTGTGCAATGGCTCAAAGTACGTGTCAAATCTTTTTTCCATACAATGATTGCTTAAGATGTAATTCAAATTTATTGTATCTATTTTTGGATACCTTTCTGAAGAAAGTTTAACTTGGAAAAAATTCATAGTTTTTTCTTTATAATAGTAAACTTTCAAGAACAAAGTATTTACAGCTTTTATAATTTGGTTGATAGTTTGATTTTATTAAAACTGTTTCTGCTTTCGTTAGCCCCTAAATTCATAATACTTAAGCAAATAGGAAAATTTCCTATTTGCTTAAGTTCCTATAATATTGGTATCACATATTCTCATTTCTTTAATGTTAAGGTATTTCACTATGTAGGGCTACTTTCTTAAAAAGCTATCGAAATTTACTTCCATCTTATTTTTAGTAAAATTATGACACAAAATCACTTTCAAAAAACTGTAGTCATTGAATTGAGTTTAGTGAATTTGGGAAGTATAAACACATTTTTTTTGGCGAAATTCGTTCCATTTGTAAAACATTGTATACAAAATTATATTGCAAAAATCAGAATTTATTTTTTGTGATATATATTTATGACATTGGTAAAGAGAACTAAAATCCACACACACACAGGAAATATTTTAAAATGTTAATTAAAAAGTTTTATATCACCATGATAATTTTCATCAAATTCATCTCGCCTTGAGTACAGTTACAGTTACAGGTTTTGTGGGATATGGAGCAACAAAGGCTATTATCCCCACCTTGAGTACTAATATTTGAAATTATAACATGTAAATTTAACTTCATTTCTAAGCCTTCATTTGTTTATCTTTTAAACTTTCTTCGTGTTCATTTTCTGAAATTCTAAAATCGTAAGCCGTAAAATGTTTATTAACATCGTCTTCGTTTAGTGTTAAAGAATAGGATTCAAATAAGAACATTTATTCTGATAGAAAAGTGCTACAACAATAGCATTATATTTTGCTTTCTCTATCCTATACAGAGTGGATAATTTTTCCTTATGCAACTCCTTTTTACCTAAACGGGCCCATTTTTTTCTGTTATAAAATGTACTCTTTATTTCGCCTTCTACATTGTAATGCAGTGTTTCCCAAAGTGTGGTACATATACCCCAGGAGTACGGGAAAAGTTTGATCGTGGTACGCATTGCAATGGAATGGCAAAAGAGAGTTGGTAGTGGAGAAGTAGATTCGTTACCCTTTCTTCGTGAGCTTATAGCAAGTTCGACTACTAAAATTAATGATGTGATACTCTAAAATACATAACACAGCATTTGAAGAGTTTTCAAGAGGGCTCGAAAAACTATTTTCCTGATTTAAACAAAAATATTGAAATATATTGTTTAACATTAACACAACATACATGCCAACAAATTTGTCGCATGCGGAAGAAAAGCAGTTGTTGGAATTGGCTTCAGACGGATTCTTGAAAAATATAAGAAGTGTACTTAAACATCATTCTGGTTACAAATCGACATGTGAATCAGGTTTTAACAGAAAAAGTTAGGAAGTACATCTTACCTTTTCCAACTTCATATTCATGTGAAGTTGCTTTTTCACCATTTGTAGACATTAAGTTGGAAAAAAAAAGGAACAGACTATTGAACGTGGAACCGTATCTCAGATTAAAATGAACAACCAGGGAACCAAATTATGACAATCGGTTATCTAAGCACAAATAATTTCATCCTTCTCATTAATCCAAATTAATGTTATTTAAAAATATAACTTTAATTTTTATTTTATTATGAATAATTTTATTTCTCTTTTTATTATTTTGTGCATGTCACAAAAATTTAAAATAAGTATATTTCGATTGTCATTAAAATACATCCATTTTTTTGTGACGAGGGGTACTCAGTGATACTAGAATTATGGAAGGGATACACATATGTCATAAGTTTGGGAAACACTGCTATAATACAAAATGATCATTCTTTTTGCCTGTTATAAGGCCCCCAAATATCTGCATAACTAACTCCAAGGATTCCGCCCTAGGAACATTCGGCTCAACGCGGAAATAGATGTAGAAGTTATAGCTAATCACTCACACAAATGTATCTCGCAAAGATATTTTATTCAATTCCTACTATTAACTCACACTCTCTATATATTTATTTATCTTGGTGTAATTTTCAATCGTTAATAAAATGCACTTTAAAGCGCTTAATTGAGCTGAAATTTTATATACATGATTATTTTGGATGACAATACGATAATTAAATTATAATTGATAAAAATTAACTGATTATAAAACTAATTATTCAAAGAATTACAATTGCAGCCACGTTGGGGACTTAGCAACCCTTTTGGCGACTTGGGTCAAAACCTGAAAATGTTTTTTCCTCACGTTTTAAAGCATTCATCTGCACTGAAATTTTATGTACACGATTGTTTTGGATGACAATACGGTTTTAATATTTATATTAATTGTAACTATATTTAATAAAAAGTAGCTAAAATAAAATTTTTCTTTGTTGATCTAAGTAGGAATTGACTTAATTTTTTTATATATATATTACTTGTTGATCAATTAGCTTAAGCTTAGGAGGGAAAGATTAACTATCAAGAACTATTACAAATAATTAAATTTGATTTATCTGATATAACCGGAAGGAATGTAGGCCCCCGTTACAATCCTCATAAGCATCCGCCCGTCTGGAAGCTAACTTGGTAGATATTTTTTGAAAATAACTTACTGTGAAAGAGCAATTGTAACGCAGTAGGCAATAAGGTCCAACACTGTTATTACTATAATTATCTAGCTCTATTTCAATTGACTTTGTATAGTACTTCACATTTGCATATCACGTTTCCTATGTGAGAAAATGGATGCCACTTAAAAACTTTTAATAGCATTTAACACCTCCCCTTTCAAGACAGTTCAAAGAAGAAAATCGCAATTGTATGTCGACATGAAAAATAGCTTATTTATGGAATATTTTGAAATTATAAAAATACATTACACAATAAACAGCCGTATAAATAACACAATGCTGTAATTTTTTATGAAAATTTTGAAGCCCTTTTCTGGCTGAAAATGTACTTTGAGTTTAGTTAAAAGATTTTTATATCGATGAAAACAGTCTTATTAAGTTTGCATTTTCCTGTGTATAAAATAATTTTAAAATTGGTCTAACTACTTTCTAATATTGACGTCGAATTGATTTTTTTTTAATTTTTAAGTGTGATATGTGTAGATTACATAGAGATAATATTGTTCAAAAATTTCAAATAACAAAAATTTCGAAGCAAATTATTTTAGACAGATTACTTATGAAATTCTCTTTTATTCCAAAGAGGAGAAAAATAATACTAAGCTTAACTAATAACTTGTTTTTCTCTTTTTAAATGCAAATACCTTTCGAAATAAGCTAATTAAATTTAATCCGGGAATTAAAATTTAGTTCGGCCATGACATTAAAGCACAATATTGTTTGAAATAGGGCAAACGTTTTTTTTTTTGTTGTTGTTGTTGTTATCAACTGTCTGTCAGCAACAGATACTTCATTTCTCATTACTAAGCTATAAAAAAAATATAAATTTTTTTTAAAAAATCCATTTGCTTAGCGGACTTTTAAAAAAACCCCTAAAGTTGTTATGTGCGCTCCCATTCACATATCCGTCCTTCTTTATTTCTAAAAGAAATGCATTTCTTCTGTATGTAATTATCTTTGTAATGGAAATTTGTCGGAAAATAAAATCACCGCATCCCATCACTGTATGCAGAGACTTCAACGAGTTGAAATGTACCAACTTATCTGAGGAGCAAAAGGACTATATTATTATTATTTTAATAACGTTAGATTCATTGTTTAAAGGGAGTGAGTGTTCACATTAAAGTTTCTCAAAAATGCAACTCGAGGGCTGTTGGCGTAATTTTGACCCATGGTCAATTAACGAGGATGATGAAGATGTTACTCCCTCTCCAAGCTACCAAGCCAAGCCAACGGGAGGACATTGAGCCGCGACAAATTTAATGTGCATCAGCCGCTCTACACGGCAGGTCTTCAGTTGCACAAAGGCTTGAATTTATGAAACGCTAGCCACAAGCTCATGACCACTACCACCAGATTATGGTGGTGACATACGAGTTTAAAATGGCATTTATTATTATTTTAAAATAATTCAACAAATTAATAAAAAAAATGTATAAATGTGTAGTTCTATTAAGAACTAGGTTTCTCATGGTTTTCACGCGATTTCATCAACAAAGTTTTGAATCAAACCAAATATCAGTATTTAATTAGTTATTATATAGTACTCGTACAACACCTCTGTCGTCCCTCTGGTATAGTGGTTAGCGACGCTGACTGCTGTGCCGTAAGGTCTGGGTTCGAATCCCGGAGAAGGCATGGATGTGTTTGTAAATGTATAGTGCCTTTGTGGCATGGGGGTACTCTAAATAGCCGTCGAGATGCCTCTCGTGAGGTTGGTGGAAGAGAAAGAGAGGTGGGAGGACCCTGACACCCCAGGGTATTCTCCCTCAAAATTGGGGTGAAATAGAGCTAAACCGTACTGCCACCTGTTTAGTGCTCAAATCTAAGGCTAACGACAGGCATACATCTATTCCCTTGCCATGATGAATTTCGTAGGCCTGGATCTGACGCAGTCGAGATCAGGTAGCACAAGAAACAAGAACAACAATACCCCTTCTGTAGCCGCGGTAGTCTAATGGTTATAGAAGTGAACTTGCGGCTGGAGTGTCTCGGGTTTAAGTCCTGGAACTACTGAAGATCCACCTCGTAGAATCAAATGTTAAAACTGTCGTGACTCGAAACCCTCCCGTTGGTGTAGTGTAGTGTGGAAGTTAGGAGAGAGAGAGAGAGCCAGCTCAGGTGTGTGTCGTCTTCTTTCTTTGACTGATGTTCAAAATTAGGAGGTTCGTCGTCAATAGTTCTCGTGTTGCTTTATAGTGAAACTTTAATGTAACTCTCGTGGCCGCGGTAGCCGAGTGGTATAGGTATCGGACCGTGGCTTGCTTTGTCACGGGTTCGAATCCCAGTACCACTAAAGACCCGCCGTGTAGGGCAGCGATGCACGTTAAATCTGTCGAGAGCTGAAACGTCCTCCCGTTGGTGTGGTGTGGTAGTTAGGAGAGGGGGTGCCAGCTCAGGTGTCGTCCACGTCACTTGACCATGGTTCAAAATTACGTGGTCCGTCGCCAAAAGCCCTCGTGTAGCTGAACAGTGCAACGTTAATATTCAATCAATCAATCAATTAATGTAACTCTCGCCCTCTCAGAGTATATCTTTTCCTCAACTTACGATGTGTTTGATCTTTCTCTTTTATGATCCAAAAAATATACAGTCGGGGCTCTATATAACGAAGTCGCTAAATCCCGGAAAAAAATTCGTTGTATGGAAAATTCGTTATAGACAGGTACATCTTTTAATATACTTTATAAACCACATAAAACAATTTTTAAATTCATAAAAAAACACTATATATTAAAAAAATTATTATTTTCACCTTTTTTAAATTAACATATGTTTATTTTATATATCTTACCCATCAAAAAAAGAAAGAAAAACTGCAAGGAAAACAAGAAAAAAAAAATGGCGAAGATTTCACTGCATTTCCAATATTAAGAAGAAAAAAATTTTACACTAAAATTAATGAATTTTAAGGACATTTTATAATTTAAAGCATACAGGTAATATTGAACATGCATTATTTTATAATTAGAACACGGGGACACAAGACAGCTCCACTGAGGGTGAAAGAGGATATCGAAGATGTTTCTAGTGAACTGGTAATGGGGGTTAAAGGTTGCACTTCTTGAATGAAACGTCCAGAACTTTGTTGTTCTCTTTAAGTTGGGATCTAACAAAACCAGTTCAAGATTTATGACCACCATAAATGTGTTAGGAAAGAAACATGTACAAAAGGGTACACATTATGTTTTTTCTATGTTACCGTAGAATCCGATGTACGTCGCGCACTTTTAACACAAAAATAAAGTTCGAAATTTACTGTTGCGCGTTATACGCTGCGGGTATAAAAATGATAGCTTTAAAAATAAAAAAAATATGAGAACACATAAAAAATTGAACTCCTCTACATGTATTGAAATACCGTTTATGTAAAAGAAATGACATTCCTTTTGAACTTAAAGCGTTGAAAATTTCTAGAAGTTTATTGTTTTTCAAAAGGATGGGATAAGACCCCGAATAAACGACTCCAAGACATAAAGGCAATGAACACGTACATTTCAGGTTTCTTCGTAAAAAAGGGGGTTCACATTATACGGCGGATATACCTAAAAATTTAAAAATGCAACTTGAAAGTACAAGTACGCATTATATATATATATATATACACGCCAGGTTTTACGGTAAATACAACAATCATACGCACGGGGAAGGAATTTAAATGCTTTATGTGCAATTTTTCATTCAAATGACAAACAATTGTGTTGAGAAATATATATATTCGGTTTATATACATATATATATATATAATACTTGTTAGCAGTAGCCAGCAGCGCACACAGGAATTTTTCAAGGGGGAGGAGGGGTCCGGGGTCGAAAGTTCACCATTCTTGTATCATGCTCCTTTTGATTTTGTCGATTTTCGGGAACAAAACACAGTAAAAAACTAATTATTGAATACATAATTAGCATTAATTATTAAAATTAATCATTAATAACAAATACTTAATTAAATTTTACGTACTATATACTTAGAATTATAATCAATCGGAAAAAAATCAAGGGCTTTGGGGGGTCCGGACCCCCAGGACCCCCTTGTGTGTGCCACTGGCAGTAGCGTAATGGAGAACAATAGGGCCCTCCCGTAAAGTCAGGTTTTGCCTTTAATATTTTATAAATTGGTTAAATACGTATTAGGTGCCAGTGAAGTTTCGGGCCCCCTCCCCACCCCACCCCCACACGCACACGATGAGGAGAGTTGCGGGGGTGTACGTTACCCCACTGCTTGTTAGACAGTCGCGAGTCGAAAGGGCTAAAATACGCGAGAGCATTAAAAAAAACCTATGATTTGCGTTCATTTTACATATTTCTAAAATCCTTAATTTAACATTTTTAACAAACACCTAACAAAATAACACATATGGTGAAAATACTGCAAATTTCTCATGTCTAAACAATACACACCCATAAAAAAAGCATTGTCTCACTTAAACAACCCTGTTTTCATGTATATTTTTTTAATCCACTTGAATCAATTCATAACCAGTACGGCACGATCGCAACATTACCATTGTAGTCTATGATCCATTCATTTTTTTTTTCGACATTTTCTCTGTGTTCCAGAGAAAGTAGGAAATCCGCGACGACCTCAATCCGTCTGCTGGGATCGTTTCAGAATTTGCATTTTTGGTGCATTTTCTGCCAATTTTCTGAGACGAGGACGTCCCCTCAGCCTTGACGGACATGCACGAGCCTCTGAGAAAGCCTCTTTTGTTGTCAGGATGCATTGTGGCGTGGCCTGAATAGTTTTTATATGTTGTGCACGCCTTATTTTGCCATTGTGCAACACTTTTAGGGGGATTAGTATCGATTTATTAAAAAAGGAATCTTTTTTTTGTAAAAATAAAAAGAGTTATTGTGAAATTTTCAAGGAAGCATTGTTTAAAAGGTGTCCAATAAGTTCTTTTCCAGTAGTTTAATTATAAAAGTTGTTATTAATGACATACTTTTATAATCGGCAGATTTACTAGTAATTATTTGGATGAACTCTTTTTCGACATTTTTTTTTGTTTTCATCTTGAACTTTTTTATTATTAGGGAAGAAAGAACTATATGAAATTGTATAACGGTTTTTATAAACGTATAATATCTTTATACATACAGGTAATTAGTTATAACCGCTAATGTCCACAAGATCCATATACAAAACCTTCACTTACAATGCCAACTTACATTGCCAAAATGTCCCCGCTTTTATCTTAACTGGCTTTGTTGCCATAATGACATCGTTCAAATGATTCCAAGCGACTGAATAAATAAAATCAGTGGCGTACACAAGGAAGGGGGAATCCCTGGGTCTGGACTCCCTCAAGCCCCATGTTTTTTTTCCGATTGATTATAATCCTATGTATACAGTTCGTAAAATTTGTTATTAATAATTAGTTTAATTAATTAACACCAATTATTTATTCAATAATTATTTTTTACTGTTTTTTTGTTCCCGAAAATTGACAAAATCAAAAGAATACGTTGGGCGGCGTTTTGGAGCATGTTACGACAATGGTGAACGTTCGACCGTAAAGCCCCCGAACCGTTCAAAAATTCCTGCACGCACCATTGAATAAAATAACATCATAATCAACACTAAAAACGATATTATGATACTCGTGTGATAAAATAATTTCATTTTAGATATTTTATTAAGTTTTATCAATACCTTTTAACTATTGCATTAAATTTTAAAATGAATTATTAAAAAACCTCTTTTGTGGTTTTTTAATAGATTGATTAATTGTTTATTAACATCACATTTGGAAGGTACATGAGGCTTATTATTGATAACCTTTCTTAAGTTTCAACCACAGTGTGTCAAGGGAAGAGGATGATACTTGAACTGATATAACATTCTTCTTATTTCCACACATCTGTATACACGAGATCTTGAAGCCTCGACACATTTAATGTTCATCAGTCTCTTTACATGGAGGTTCGTCAAGACTACCTGAAATTAAAACCCATATTTAGCTGGAGTGTGTGAATATTTACGTCGCACTGTTCAGCTACACGAGGATTTTTGGCGACGGACCTCGACATTTAGAACCATGAACAAGTGATGAGGACGACATCTGAGCTGGCACTCCCTCTCCTAACTACCACACCAATGAGAGGACGTTTGAGCTCTCGACAGATTTAACGTGCATCGCTCCCTACACGGCGGGTCTTCAGTGGTACTGGGCTCTAACTCATGACACGCCAGCCACGAGTCCGTTACCTTGACCACTAGGCTACCGAGGCCACATATTTAGCTCGAACATTGACCGTTAACATTATCTGATATGCAAACTATTGTCGCGTTATGTTAAAAAATAAGGCTTAAGCTCGGACATATATATATATTTTCAAGCAGAAAAATATTCCGATATTAATATTGTAATCTGATTCCAACATCATGCAAAATAGTATCATATATATATATATATATATATATATATATATATATATATATATATATATATATATATATATATATTGCTTACATATTAAACAATTAATTCCGACTCCAGAATATCAATTAATTTGTCTTTTTTCAAAAAAATATCCCGCATTTTGTCTCATTTACTGTAATACAGAAAGGTTTTGGAAATTTGAATGCTAAAATTTTAAGAAATCGAGCATATGTAAAATGTTTTAAAATTTTAAATATTAGAATGACATATTAATATAATATATTTAACGGACGTTGACATGTTTAAAAATAACTTGTAATTAAAAAACAATCTGATGCAATCACGCTATCATTTCCACAATTGTGAAGTCTCCATATTTTTTCTTTTTAAATATTTTTTTCTAATATATATATATATATATATATATATATATATATATATATATATATATATATATATATATATATATATAAAATTCACAAGATATTTTGGATGCTAGTCAAAATGAATTTATATCATTTTATAAAAACTGAAATGCACCTCATAAGTTATAGGATACTGAAATGTGTCTCCGGAGACAACAACAACAAAAAAAAATCGCATGTAGATTTTGTTTTAGGTAATGACGGGTAATCTCTCACAAT
Organism: Trichonephila clavipes; assembly: GCA_019973935.1. NCBI lineage: Eukaryota > Metazoa > Arthropoda > Arachnida > Araneae > Nephilidae > Trichonephila > Trichonephila clavipes. The sequence goes on along the minus strand of BMAU01001471.1, from coordinate 258,816 downwards.
AGAAAGATGTTTACAAATTCAAGTTCTGAACCGGAATAATTTAGATTTAAAATTATTAAAACACATACGCACATTGGCCAATGAATTAGAACCCCGTCAATATTTTATTGGTTCACTTTTTCCACGGATAACTGCCCTGGTTCGTTTGGGCATCCGTTCCATATGCTTCTGGAGTGAACTTTACCATGCATTGGCTATATAGCCTTTTAGATCGTGTAAATTAGATGGAAGAGGAGAGTTCTGTCGTATGTGTCTCTTTTTCCCTATCCCACTCATTTTCTATGGGGTTAAGCTCCGGGCTATGCTGTGGCCAGGGAAGGTGTTGGAAGTCTGACTGATGTTCAGTGAACCAATTTTGAGTTTTGTGATGTATACTTGTATTATCACCCATGAAGTAGTTGTCGCCATCAGGATAAAAATGCAAAATTGCGAGGTGCACTTGATCTGACTGTATATTTAGGTACCTCATGGATGTTTATTTACCCTCGAGGAACACCAGGGCACCACTTCCATGCCAGCAGAACATGCCCCATCATACTATGATACTCCCATCAAATCCTAGTACAGCGTGATTAAGGCAATAGGGATTCATGTCATTGTGGGTTTTTCGTTAAAACTCGACGACTTCCATCAGTTCAAAATAAGGTATAGCATGGTTCATCTGACCACATTACCCGTTTCCAATCCTCAGATGTCCAGTGTCTTCTTTCCCGAGCAGTTGCAAATGGATTTTTGCATGTAGGGCAGAATTGAGTGGTTTCTCACAGGCATCCAACTATGCATTCCTATCCTCTGCAATTCTCTTCACATCGCTCGAGCTGAAATCTATTAGGAACAGTTTTAGTTGACGATTTCTGTCAGTTGAAGCACAGAAAAGTCTCTATTACACCGTACATTCCATCGGAGACGATGCCGATCACACTCTTAGAAAACTATGCTCAAACCACAGTTACGTCTTCTGGTGAAAAACTGTGGGTTCTGATTCCACCTTTTCAAAACCTTTGATATGGCGGCTTTGAGAACCCAGTGAGATTCGTTGTCTTTGAAATCGAGGCTCCTGCTAAACGGGCACCTGCAATGAGCCCTTTTTTATAAGGTGAAAGATATGTCATGTTTCCCATTTTGCTTCATTCATCATGAAAAGCATTCTTTCACCTTATTTATACTAGAATCCTAACCACGTGTACCCCACGTCATAAAAAAGAATTTACATACCTCATCCCTAACACGCATTCAAATGCAAATCTCAAAAGTTTCTAATTCATTGGCTAGTGAGTATCTGTATTCCGTATTTTATAAACATACTTTCACATAAGCATACTTTTCTGAATCTTTAATTTCAATGAGAATCCAAGTTCAAATAGATCATCAAGTTGTTTAACAATATGGTGTAAAAGTTAGAACAGTGTTTCGCAAACTGGAGGCGCGAGCATGTCGAAAGTAAAAGATTATTTTTTTTAAAAAAAAAAGTTATATATATATATATATATATATATATATATATATATATATATATATATATGACATGTTTCGAGTCAGAATCAGACTTAATTTTTAAGAAGAGGGTCTCTTTATTCGATGAAATCTGTACAAGCTCTGACGCTGAGCGGAGAGAAAAAAGAACTCCACGGGATGTTTTAAGTGGGCAACATTTAAAACACAGATGCGGTAAGTATCGCGGCTTTTATGATTGTACTTGAAAGTTAATGCTGACATATAGGGGCTATTAATTCTAACGATCTGGAATTAGACATGTTTATTGGCTAGGCCATATGTTCGGATGAAATAAATGGGTGATCAGTTTGATACTTGAAGATGAGATGAAAAGTATGAGTTAAGTGCTAGATAGGGAATTTAATTTTTAATCTAATTTAATTATCCTTACACATATATATATACTGAAAAGAAGCAAAACACAAAATACATTCAGATGTAATAAAAAATAAAATACACATTTACACTGATACAATATACTTATAAATGTATCAGTACAGCTCAATGTACTTGATAATTAATTTATCAATACTAAGTTAAGAACAAAATGTTAATTATTATTAGTGACTCCCAGGGGCTTTTCATACACAAAAATATATACAAAATTCAGTACTTATTTTGATAACTTGTACGGTTTATAATTAAAGTAATATCGTAGCTTTTTTAATGGCAAAGTAAATTATCATTACATTCAATACATTGTTATAGTATGGAGGCGGGCGCGATGAAAATTAGGATTGAAAATTGTTCGCAAATGTTAAAAGTTTGAGAAACACTGAGTTAGAATAATATTGCACCAAAGAGTGTTCAGAAATCATTCTCGTCAAATAATCATTATTTCGAAATTACGACATTTATCTCCAATAGCCTAAGTATAGCTTTAAAGCTATGTTGAAATAAAGAAATTTGTAATAAAAGCATGAGAAAAAAAAGAGTTAAATCATATGTATTTATACACACACACAAACGCGTGAGTCTTTTTTAAGCGCAGTTTCGGTTCAAAAGGTACCTGAGAGAAACAGTTATATTTTTATCTTCTTCCCCCTCTGACAACTACAAATCTAATATGCAGGACAAAACTCTTCCTTATTTCTCTATATTATATACGAAGGTAGAAGTTAACTATTCCAATGGGGGTAACTATCTTCCTTTCATTCGTGATCATCTTTTCTCGATCGCTTCCTCTCTTTCTTCACTAGTTTTTCTTCTTTCATTTTCATTTTTCGCTTCATTTAAGGCTCCTTGGAGCAAAAAAGTTCCCGAAACGTAAAATTATGGGAAATTTCAGAAATCGATGCACCGAAACGTGGTAATCTTTTCATAATTTCAAATGCAATAATGATAAGTTGGTTGAGTTAGGTTAGTTGCGCGTGACTTTTTCGTTCTCTTTTTTTCTCCCTCCTAAACATCTTTTTATTGTTGAAGGAACGTCCATTTTTGAAAAAAAATGTGAAGATGAGGAAATAGAAATCCGTATGTCAAATCATTTTTTATAATATTTTTAAGAGATGTTCAGCTATAACAGAGATCTTGAATGTAGCTTTATCCAACCAATAGCTTTACCAAATATGTTTTGAAGCTTTTCAAAACTTTAACGATTGAAAATTCCACCAGGATAAATAAATAAATATATACAGAGAGAGTGTGAGCTGATAGTAGGAATTGAAAAAGGATTCCAATGCAAAAAAATCCTTTTAAAGAATTTCATTGCCACTATTCTATAACACATGAACAAATTTATCAGCAACGAAATACAATTCAGGGTCATACATTTATGCGATATTCCTGATATTCATTAGTATTATCTTTGAAAGGAATGCTGTGATTTAACCATTAATTTTTATATTGATTATAGTTTAATAAAGCAAAATAACACATAACTCGCAAACAATTTTATAGCTACACTTCAGTTCGAAGCAAGTAATAGAAGGTTTTTCCTACCAATTGATTTTTAAATAATTTAAAATGAATCTGGCAATTTTAAAAATTCTAGTTTCTAATTTCGTATCATTTTAATGATTGGCGTGCGGAAATATATATTCACCTAGGAAATTATAAAGTATTTGACGAAAACATTTCATTACGATCGAGAAACAGAAAATGTTTTGACGAGTCATTGAAACATGTTTTCCATACTTTGATAATGATATGTTTTGATGAAAGTGATATTTTAAATATTTTCTTGCTGTTTCTTCGTATTGTAATGCATAAAATATTTATGTCTTGTTTTTCTTTAGTGTATACAGATAAAAATTAAATGAAAAATGTTATCTTTCTCTTTTTTTGCTTCGTTTCTTTCTTTTTTAATATTTTAGTAAAGTCAGAATATTTATAGCAAGAGACTTGAGCTACTTATTGGAGAAAAGACAGACAAGAGTTAAATTAAGTGAGTTATGCGTAGTAGGATTCAAAAGTTCCCGAACTGAGTCCATAACTTTAAAAAATATTACCAGTTAACAGTTGTTGAAACACATATTCCTTTGAAATAAGGCCCTTGAACAACAGCAGACTTCTGCCCTAGTTTGTAAAGTTTAACGAAACATTTCTGGAATCCATTTTTAGCCATGTCCTTTAATTCAGCCTGCAATGTACTTTTAACTTCATCTGAAGATTGAAATCGACGACTCCAGAAGTGACATGCCAGTTCAAGAAATATTCTGAAGTTTCAGGGAGCGAAATCAGGGGGGTAAGAAGGATGTGGCAAAAGAGCTTTTGTTTTCACCCCGTCGTTGTTTGAAGCATGTTCTTATGTATATTACTTGTTTTACTTATTATTATTAATTTTTGCTCGAAATTCTGACTCCTAAGCACTAAAATAAAAACCTGCTGGTGAGTCCAAAACTAATCTTAAAGATAAACTATCTATCCTCTGCAGTAGCGCACACAGGAATTTTTCGACGGGGGTCCGGGGTCGAAAGTTCACCATTCTTGTATCATGCTCCTTTTGATTTTGTCGATTTTCGGGAACATAACACAGTAAAAAACTAATTAGTGAATAAATAATTAGCATTAATTAATAAAATTAATCATTAATAACAAGTAATTAATTAAATTTTACGTTCAATATACTTAGAATTATAATCAATCGGGAAAAAATCAAGCCTTTGGGGGTCCGGACCCCCCCTTGTGTGCGCCACTGATCCTATGTTATACATTGTGTTATTTTATAAATTAACTACAGTACAAGAAATTTGAATGCCATGTTTTGAGAGAATTTAGATGAAATTATCTTTATTCTAGGGGTAAAAGAGTTGTGACATGTGTGTGTGTGTGTATTTCTTTCTGAATATTCTTTTTTTTTCTATGGAGTGATTGATGAAATTCGTCGAATTGTATACTGATTCAAATGTTATGAAAGCTTGATTTTTAGTTAATTATCATCATACAATGTGAAAGAAAAGTGAAACGAATTATGGACAAATGAATTTTTGTTAGATATTCGAAATTTTTAATAAAAATTATTATTATATTATCTATTAGTGGCCCACACAGGAATTTTTCAAATGAGGGGAGGGGTCCAGGGTCGGAACTCCACCATTCTCGTATCATGCTCCTTTTGATTTTGTCGATTTTCGGGAACAAAACACAGTAAAAAACTAATTATTTAATAAATAATTGGCATCGAGATGAATAAAATTAATCATTAATAACAAATATTTAATTAAATTTTACGCACCAAATACATAGGATTGTAATCAATGGGAAAAAAATCAAGGGCTTTGGATCCGGACCCGAAGACCCCTCCCCTTGTGTGCTCCACTGTTATATATAATATATTAGCATATTGAAAATGCTGACGATATCAGTATTAAATATCTTCTTCCCATATATCAGACTTTTGAAACTTCAATTTCACATGTTTTAGAGTGCGAGATTAAATCTCTGGCTGACTGAGATACTAAATTTATTTCCTGATTTTTTTTAAGCCCACGCAGTACATTTACTTTAGAATCCAGAAATATTTTTAAAAAATATATAAACTTTACATCAAGATATATATATATATATATATATATATATATATATATATATATATACATATATATATATATGTATATATATATATGTATATATATATATATGTATATATATATATGTATATATATCTTGATGTAAAGTTTGTATATATATAAACAAGCTCTCTTTTTCCTTATTTCTTAAAATTATTTTAAGGAAGTTGCGACGATTCTTGTTAAAGGTTCGTGGTTCAAAGGTTGCACTCTTCCACTAATGCATTCTCTTCTAACCAAGCGTAGGAAGGTGAAACGAAAGGTAGGGTTTAGAACATAAATCTTAACAAATCACTCATAAGGTTGGGTCTCTCCAAAAAAAGAAACAATGTTTCTTCTAAAAAACAGTGATACTTTCCAGAACGAACCGATTATCCCCAGAAGGTCAGATCAAAGGTCAAGACCCACACCACCTGACCTCGCCGAATCGATTTATCGCGTACGCTCGTAAACAAATCCCAAACAATTCAAGGAATTCCCCAGTCTGGTTATCCCCCGCATGGTCACACGCTTCTTTCTCAAGTTCATATGCAAAAGACATTCATCACGTCCAACGCCCAGCCAGCTGTCAAACAGCGACAACAACAAAGGGCACACCGTCACCTGCACCAACCCTGCAAACGATACACTAATGATAGCGATGACATTCCCTTCTTTTAAAATCGTCTGTTGAAGAGAGAGAGAGTTGACTCACACCGCTCGCGCGCACTCAATAGTATTCCGGAATCCTTTGTTTCCTTCAGACACCAAGGTCTAGTGAGAAAAAAAGGGGGGTTGGGGGTGGACGAGTTGGCTGTTCGCCAGCCCCAAGGCCGACAACCCGAGCGAGGGTGTTCGATTGGGTAAGAGCGGCAGACGATTTATTTCGCGTCGATATATCGAAGAAGGTTTTTCTCTGTATCCCTCGGGTTCGCCCACTGTCACCCAAAAGAATTTTCTTTTTCAGAATGGAGTCAATCGAGCGAGATGAGATAGTTATCGTCTGCCTTGAAATTTATGTTTGGGAAGGAATTAAAAGGTTATTTCTCTTTTTATTAATCGCTATCGTTTGTCGTCAAGGTTATGTATGTGTTAAGTCGTCTTTGTTCTGCGACATCTATTCCGGTTCTGATTGAATGTTTCAGGTTCGACATTAATCGCTAGACTTCATTCGAAATGTACTTTTGTTCAGTTAGGTATTAGGTTAATGAATGGAAATTCATTCGAAAATTGTATCTGTTTCGTGGTATTAGTTCTTGATCACCGGTTAATCAATAATCGAATTCACTAAAAATTCAAAAGCAAGTCAGTTCTAGGAAAAAAATCTTGTTTTTTTTTCACTTTTTGACCTGTTTTAGTTTGGTCATTTGGGGCATATTTCACAATATTTTTAGTCATAAGATTTGAATTATTTGCTTTTTTTTGCATAATAAGTGTATTGTCATTCTCATACTGTTAAGGTTATGTATGTGATGGCTTCTATTGTTCAGGCATGTGCGTCAGTTTCTTTTTGTTGCACCTTTACATGATTGGTCCGTAGAACTCAATGTTAACTTTAAGGTCTAGTACCTTTTGATTCATTGAAAAGCATAGATCAAATCAGTCGTAACTCTTTTATCGTTTTTTCTTTCCATTTACACACACACACACACATATATATATATATATATATAACATGGTATTGGATGTGTTGGATGAGTATTGTATGTAAATAAAACGGTTAATGCACGATTAATTATAAATTTTCAAATTATAATCTTTGCCAAGTATTTGCATTCCCCTCAATATGAATCTATATGCAAAATCATTAACATAATGTCCATATGTGCTAGCATACACAGACCTCTTTTATCGGGGGTTACATTCCAAAAAACACGTACCCAAAGGCGCCGAGAGGTAATCTCTATCAGTGGCGTAACGTACACCCCGCATCGCGGGGACAGCCAAAGCCTGTCTGATACCAAGTACATATCCTTTGTAAGATATGGCTTTAGGCCTATAATCTGACTTTGCAGGGGGGTACCAATATATGCTGTTACGCCACTGTTCCCTAAGGTAAAAAATTGAAAACTCTGTTGCTCTACAGAGGAGGGGGTTTAAGCTCCAAACAGTGGCGTAAGGTACACCCCCGCATCGCGGGGGTGCCCAGGGTTCTAAGGGGCCCAAAGCCTGACTGATACAAGTGCCCACCCTTTGTAAAATTCAACGTAGGGGCCCAAAACCTGACTTTGCAGGGGGCCAAACGTTTTCAATAACAGATTTAACGCGCACGCTGCCCTACTTCTTACGGTCGGGTCTTTAGTTTTTCTTTTAACGAGTATTACTCGTGACAAGGCAAGTCACGATCCGAAAAATTTCATTGCGGAAAACAGCAATAAGAAATTAATTTGGTTTTGGGATCAAAATAGCTATTTGAGACGGAAAATGCCAACGATAATAAACATAAATTATGTCATGTTGTTGTGTATTTTTTTATTATGGAAGAAAGCGATTCTTTTTACTTTCTTCCGAGTTATTTTTTAAAAATAAAACATTATTCTTGATATACTAGCGCCCCTGTAAGGAGAGTAAAACTGTGTGCAACTTTAATTGTAAATAACTTTGAGAAAAACACACAATTAGCATTTAGGTTTTCAAAAGAATATAAAGTGGATGCCTTGAAGAATAATCTGACTTTTAACATTTAAATATGCAGGGGGGTACCATATATATGCTCAGTCACCCCACTACGCAAGCAAGTACCTAATAATTTATTAAACTTGTTCTTAATTTGGTAATAAATTGATTGATTGAATATTAAGGTAAATTGCACGATGATTTGACGAAAAATTTTGAACCCGTTACGCCACTGGCTCCAAACTCCACCTTTGTATACGCCACTGAGTGTGAGCTTCGTAAACATTTTAGTATTCAAATTACAATTAAATTTATTTGTTTCACAAATACTAAAAATACATTGAAAATTCAACGCTAATCAGTGGTGGGAAAAATCAAAATGCGAATTGCGGTGTAGATGCATCTTACCGAATTATTCGAAAAAGACGCATTTGTTCCGCGCTTGGGGTGAGGCAAAGAACCGTAAGATTCCACTATAACCGTGGTGTCGTATTGGCGAGAGATACCAATTAGTGAAGCTATTTTTCACCGCAGAGGAGATGTTTAACGGTCAAGAACCTAAGTCGCTGTCAATGGAGGCAGTTCAGGGGCCTCAACTACCAAAGACCAACATATTTTTTATTTTTTACCGAAGCGATTATCCCTTGGTGTTTTCATCTACATGTTTTTTAGAATGCACCCCTTCCAAGAGGAGATCTGTGTACGCTGTCGTCTCGAGGGGTTTATGTGATTGTACTGAAAGGAGCAGATTACTTCTGTAATATCGCAGCGGGAGCGACATGCAAACTTCCATCAGCCGTGGTGAACTTGGTTATACGAAGAGACTGAGTTGCGTTTGAGGCGTACCGGTGCAGATAGAGGGACGTCGATACATTTGGTCCAAAACATCCTTTTGGAAAGCGTCAAAACATTGCAACTTCAGAATTTTCAGGAGGGCTGCTCCTATTTCGTTGATGAACAGTAATCGTCGATACAGTACCAGAAGCTTGCACTTATGCACCTATCGATTACTGAAAGCAAAACACCCCTGTAATCAGTAGTATTGGATTGTATTTGCATACACGAAGGAATGACACAGAGTCATGTTTTCCAAAAAGTAACGCTTCTGTTTCTGCAATGATAGCCATCACGCGCGAGTCGGGAGGAAAAGTGGTGACAAATGAAATCCGATCGCACTGCGGAACGCTACACAGAGCAACGACATGGCATCATGGTCAGGAATACCATCGACTCAAATAACCTGTCATCACTGGTTCGTATTGGTGGCACTATAACTAGCCGGCGACACTTTGGTTTCGTGTTGCTGTCGATAGATCCATCTTTCTTTTGGAGTGTGCCTTTTGTCATTTACCAGCACTATAATATCTAATCACTCACGCACATATCGTCAAACAGTCTTTGCAAGTCACCAAGCATTTACTTGACCATTAGTGTACCCTGATATCTCATCCAACAAGAGCATCTACGACTTAGCTAACTGTCATTTGTTAGTGATTAATTCTATCTTTTTATTTGTTTAGTTCCAACAGACAACATGAGCACAGCTTTATCAACGAGAGACTCGAGGGTTTAAATTTGAACTCCATTACTGACCATTGTATTAAATAAAAGGGTTGTTACACGTTATCTGTAACCGATTCTTAAATTTAATCGTTGGATGGATCCGTAGGAGAAGTATACAATATTTATATAATTTGTGACGGGTCTATCCGCGTTCTCTTAAATACTAATCCTCTCGGGAAATATTGGGTCTTTAAAAATTATTATATTATAAAGCATCCTCCCGAAGAAGATGTGACTATATGCCACACTTGTACAATATATAAAGATTCTTGTACAATATATAAATGTACAATCTATGTACAATATATAAAGACTTGTACAATATATAAAGATTCAACTTTCAGATTAAAAGGAGAGAGAGGGTAGACTGCTAACTGTGATTAAATAAGCGTGAAGTGAAGCGAGGATACTTCGTAGCTGATTATCGTAATATTAAAGTTGACGATTTGTCAACTAGGAATCAAATTAGATAATCGCTCAAAATCAATCAAATTAGATCAAGTCGCTAAGAATTAGAAGCCATTGCCTAGACGTAAGTGAGATCTGATTATTTAAAGTCTTCTTGTATCTCGTCTACCTCGTTAATTGCTTTCCATATTTGGTATTTGGGTGTATCTCTAAACTTGGTTAATAGAATTTGAGGTGTTTTTAACTGAGAAAAAATTGAAGTGATTTTGAATACGGCTAATCTTCCTTCTGAATCTCCCGTATTAATGAACGTCGTGGGGCGACCCTTACAAATTATTTGATCAAATCTTAAAATTACAAGATCTATTGCCAACATGCATTTGTGTAATTTTAATAGTACATATCAAACTAAATAGTAAAAATCTCTGCTCAAAATTCATTTTTATATACGAGTTAATCGAAAAATGTACCACTATAGTTTTTGCTACATCATTTTATATAAAAAAGTGATTCAGTTTCTGAAAAGAAGTTTTAATACCATGATACTAAAAGAAATAGAACGTCTAATCCAAATTTAGAATGGCCCCTTCATTTTAAACCCTGTGATAACCATAAAAGCAATTTTATCTCTCAGCTCGGGTCAGATTATCAATCTTAAGCCTCTCAAACTAAAAAAAAAATACCACTTTTATAGTAATTACTTTTCGGTGCGTTACTTGTGAATGGTCGTTTAATTTAATATAAGAGATTCTAAAATTGCTGGTTTCTAGCTCTTTGTCTACAAAATAAACGGGCATGAAAATGGGTCAATTGCTTATGATGATAGGCCACTGTAGTTATAACAGAAGTTTAAACGGTTTTTAACACGAGATTGAGGTTTCATAGCTAACATCTCCATAATGAAATAAAAACTTACTTTTTCCGGTTTCGGTAAGGAGAGGCTCTTTTGTAACTTTTCTAGAATAAGGGATGTTTCTTCAAAGAGAAGAGAAAATTACTACATTAACATTTTGTGTTCACAAGTACTTCCTGATTCGCGTTTCCTAAAAATATCCAAGCCTTTCTAATGTGACGATATTTAATGAAAATTTTGGAACACTTAAAGAAGAAAAGTAAACGTAAAAATAACAAACTTGTTGTGTATTGCTGATCGCAATCAAGAGACAAATTATTGCAATGATTAAACCATTTTGTACGTAAGTTTAAGTATGGATTCATTACAGATAACTTTTGGTAAATTCATTTATATCAATCTTAAAAGTCAACTTTTTAAAAAAGAATTTGCTGAAGTATAGCGGCTGAGGGGTGGTCTCTATCGCGCTTCCACACCACAGGTCCGAGGTTCAAATCCCGGGCTGGGAAAAGTCGACTCAACTTTTCATCCCTTTAGTGGGTCGATAAATGAGTACCAAGCTTGCTTAGGAACTGAACACTGGGTGCATGTGCAGATGTTTCGGTGAAGTGGTCTAACTGAACACTTCGCGTCAGACAGACCACTTGACCGAAACGTCTGCACATGCACGCCAGTGCCTAAGGTCACGTAAACTGAGATCGGCACAGTAGGTCTTGTCCCTCATGGGTTATTGTGTCACTGAGTTTCGTTCAGTTATACTAACAGGAAACCAAATTAAAGATTTTCTTCAGTGTTATGCATTTGAATTAAGCATAACTTCAAATAAAAATTATTTTAGCAATATTTTAGTACTAACAAATATTTCTGTGCGCACTATACAAGTAAGAACCTTTGATCAGTGGATTGGAGTCCAAAATTATGCATCACACGAAGAAAAACATTGCCAAAGAAAACTGCTTAGCAAATACAAGGTGACTTATAAAGAAGTATACAGTTTCAGTGCACTATGAGTCAAGAATAATGTAAGACATTATATGTTACTTGTGACAAAATTGTATAGGATTATTATAAGTTTTATTTGTGACAGTAATAGATGTTTTATGTATGAGTCACTCAACACACCACACTAATTAATCCGTTTCCTCGCAAATGCGTTTTAAGGTATCTGAATCAAGTCCATCGATAGCAATTGTGATACGCTGTTTCAGTTCCTCTAGATCAGGGGTGGCCAACACAAATGACCTCGCGGGCCACTTCGGAAGAACTTTACAATCCCGCGGGCCTCATTTAAAAATATAAATCTTTATATTAGATTTGGGTCAATGGCAAACATTTGTTGGAGTGAAAATTTAAAACAGATTGATATATTATTATTGTTTTCAATGTTTATCATGTATACAAACATAGATAGGAAAATAATAATAATGCAATGGTCAAATAATGTTTAATTTATTTAATTAGTGAGATATCTGTTTCTCAACTCTTTCATTTAGTTTTTGCAAGTCGATCTCAATGCACATGTATCGTAATTGATGTTGCAGATTTTCGTGCGTTAAGTTTGAGCACGATTTGTTTGATAAATATCAATTTAGAAATTAAAAGAGATTCGCAGTAACAGAAGCAACGTGATAAAATAATAACAGTTATGGGATTTATTTATTACAAAGAAAAAACTCTTTAAACAAAAAATATTGTACAAAATAGTCAAATTTTGTGAAGTTGTAAAGAATTTCGTGGACCGCCAAATTATTCAAGGGGAACCGCGGTTTGATACACTTGTTCTAGATCAAGAGGAAGAAGAGAAACATATATCTTGTACTTCACGTACCTCGTATAATGTCCTAGCCATACAAGTGATTGATATTTTGAGGGTTTATTTTCAAACACACAGGATAGTTCACAGACATTAAATATTTACACTATTTAAACGTTTTAAGTAAAAATCGTAGATAGGATGTGTTCAAAATAGTCTTAAAATATGAACAAGCAATATCCTCCACCTCAGCGAGCCGCGGTAAAATTAACAAATGTTGACCAGTCCGCGGCGATAAAAAGGTTGCGGAGCACTGCTCTAAAGCAATGCTCCCTAACCTTTTTATCGCCGCGGACCGGTCAGCGTTGGATAATTTTACCGCGGCCCGCTGAGGGGAGGACGTTGATTGTTTATATTTTAGACTGTTTTTTTAATAATTTTAATTTAATTGTATTTAATCGTGACTTCAGAATAAAATATAGCTACACCAAAAAGTAAATATAAAGTGATTTAACAAGAAACATAAAGTGATTTTTATAAACAGTAGCCCAAACCCAAGAAAAATATACCGCAGTAAATAAAATAGAAATAATTTAACGTTTCTTGTGCGGACCAGTAGTATTTGATCCACGGACCGGGAGTTGGAGTTTAGTTGGAATAATGGCAGCATCTTTTTTTTAAAGTTTATCTTCTGACCTGAAATACACCATAGTCTGAAAATCACTCAAGGATCTCAGCATCAGAAGTGCACAGCAGGTCAGGTTCGGAAATGACACCTCGGTTTGAGTTAAGAGATTTGTGAGGACTCGCTGTCAAAGGGCAATCTAAAAATGATTTTGCCAACAAAAAAGATTTTGTTTGCAAAGCAGATACAGTTTCAATTAACAAACCACCTGAACGTAGTTTTTAACGGATTTAGGGTCTCCGCCTATTCCTTGAACAGCTTTTTGAATTGCAAAAGGAGATTTTCTTGTCATTTCATTATTTGGTATCGATAAAATCAAAAATCGGCAATACGTAGCAATCTGATCAATGTTATGATTGGGTAATACGAGGCCTTTACCCGGGCACAGCAGCATTGGATCCATAAGTACGCGTAAAAACCTTCGTTCTGGCGTGCCTCCACCCACCACGGAGTCCAACAAGGGAGGCAGGGTGCCGGTCATCTGGCAAAAAACCAGGCACGGCGCTTACCTGGAGTACTCCCAGAATATAATGCTATAGCATCAGGGCGAGGATCCAACGGGTACACCCGACACTCCGTATCTGCAGCACTAACCCTACAGCAGTGTCTCTTCGGGGACACCAAAGAGAGGTACCACCAGCCGATTGACAGGAGCGGGCTCATTCCTGCCACCCGTCTACAGTGAAGCGTGGACCAAAGGGAACGCAGAGGTATCCCTAGGCCACCAATCTCCTCCATACGAGAGAAGCGTGGGCAAAGGGAACGCAAAGGATCCCCAGAACACCATTTTTCCTCCTTACGGGATGCCGTACACGGCAAACATGCGGGTTGAAAAAACCAACAGTGTTAGTCGAAAAACAAATAAAGCAACATAATCAAAGTATTTAAAGAAATATACGAAAAAGAAACTAAATTAACGCAATACAAAACGTAAATCAAAAGATGTTAATAATAAAGTGTAACATTTCTCACAAGAAAAATGATTTGAAATGTATATCTGTGGTCTGGACGTGAAAATCTGTGATCTAGACGGGAAAAGAAAGAAAGGATAAATTGAATGACAAGAAGGTGGGTCGAAAATAGAGAAGGATCACTAGGGTACAACGGGTTCGTGAAGCCCGTGTTTACCAAAGATAGTAAACCCCTTGGGAAAAGGAAAAGATCACTAGAGCACCTCGGGATTGTGACACCCGCACTCACCTAAAGAAGGTGAGCCTCCTGAGGGGTCACTACATTTAAGAGAAATTAGAGTTCCAATAACTTCACATATAACTAGACAAACTCAATAGAAACTTAGTAGACAAACTTTCGGAATTCCCTTCAATAGTTAGAAAGAAAAGAAAGATTTGAGTCCTTTTGTGTGGCTTTCCTAAAGTTTTTAAAACTGTAGTTACTCTTTTCTTTCTTTTTTGATAGGCTAATTCTTTCTCAAGGAAGTATTTTTCGCATCCTTTGACACCACTTAAACCAGGAGTCAGGTCAAGTAGTTACAATTAATCCAAACGAAGTGTATTTCCTCTTACTAAATTGTTTGCATCGCTGATTACTCAAGAATAAATTGATTTAATAATGGCACACTGCATCAAACTTTTTTTTAAATTTACAATAAAATTTAAGACCATATTTTTTTGCACCTAATTCAAACTAAGGTTTCTTAACCTATGGAGTTACGGCTCAGAAGTATCAGTCTTTCTAAACGGGAGTCGATCAAGTGCATAAGTAGACAAGTCCCATACATAATACTATTAAGTAATGTTGAATTAAAATATTCGAAGCCGATTCATTAATTGCTTATTAGCGTCTTATTTTGAAGCTACACGAGGGATAACATGGCGACGGATCTAATAATTTTCAATCTCCACCACTCCTGTGTTGCCACTTCATTCTCCAAACTGCAACACCACGTCACGTGAGGATTTTGAGTCTGGACAGAATTAACGCGCAGCCCCCCTTTTTACTTCGATTCATTAGGAGCAATCGAACTCAAATTAGAAATACGTGGTCATGGTCACGAACTCGGGCTCTAAATTATTTCTATAACGTAGAGCACGAGTTCGCGACCATTCGTCTACTGAGGCCACGAATTATTCAAAGTAAAATGTGTATTTTTTTGAAGTTGTATAAGTTTCGATTATTTAGGTTCGGAAATTAACAATAGAGAAACGATTGTACTACTGAAATCCAAAACAGAATTACTATGACTAATAGATGTCTTAATGGAATACGAAAATATATGAAAAATCGAATTTAATCAAAATAAAATTAAAAAAAAAAGGTTATACTGTATAAAAGTCTTTTAAGATCAGTATTAACTTATGCATGTGAAACTTGGTCCATATCTCGAACAGATGAAAACATGATACGTTACGAAAGGAAGATTTTAAGATTTATTTTTGGAGGAATCCAGGAAAAGGGCACGAGGAGAAGCCCTTCGAGCTCTATCAATCATATAAGGAATCTGACATTGTTAACTTCATCAAAATACAACGAATTAAAGGGGCAGGCCACGTTGTCAGAGTGAATGAAGACCACACCACTCTAAAAATGTCTTCAATGCTCAACTAACTGGCACACGAAAAAAGAGTAGGCCAAGCATAATATGGATTGATGTCCCAGTAAAAGATATCCTAGTTTTGAGAACAAAGAAGCTTTGGTCGTGGGTAGCCTAGTGGTTAGAGCATCGGACTCCAGACCGGAAGGCCTGGGTTTAATGCCCGATGTCACCAAATACCCTCCGAGTACACACGGAGTATGTGCTCGCTAAATCAGGCTGAGTCACGAGCGCAAGGACTGGAGAATATTTCCCTCCCTTTCAGTTCCATGCAGAAATTGTGGAGGGGGAGATAGGTGGTGTCGCCATCTATCGTCCCTTTGGGGAATTTCGCCCAGATAAATCGTACTGTCTCCTATATGGTGCTCAAGGCCAACGTCAGGCGTGCTTCTAGCCCCTTGCCACGATGAATTTCGTGGGCCTCGATCTGACTACGTCAGACAGGTTGGCATTAAAAACAACAACAAAGAATTGGAGAACAAACTATCAGGTAGAAGGCTAGCCTCGTAAAGGCCTCTTGAGAAGGCCAAGGCCCACCCTAGGATGTCAAGCCACTGAGGAAAGAAAATATGTATTACGCATTTTCATTAATAAATATCAGTGGTTTTCACACTTTGTTTTTGGAACCCTTAGAACTATGAACTGTTTTTATGGAACCCCATTCCCCTGCCCTTCAGATGAATATTTCTTTAAATAATATTTAAAGTAGATCAGCATAATATATGTACTTTATGGAGAGACAAATTTTTCAAAATACTGTTTTTACTAAATTTTTTTAACGTAATATTAACACGTTATTTACTCACACATTAATAATATTAATTTGTGATTTCCAAGCGTCACCTACCCTTGCATTACATTTAGTAACTGGGGATATGTGCTTGCATTTATTTTTACATAAACTGTCGAAGTCAAGGCCTATTTGAAATTATCTGCAGTCGCATTTCACATTTTGCGTTTAATTCGTTTTTATATTTTGATTTTGTAGCCGCTCACGTTGAGAAATATTTTTCACTTAAATTCATGTTTGAGTGAAAAATCCTGCATTTTGTATGAATTTGCAACCAAATTTTAGGAGTTTTTCTTGCTTACATTTAGATTTTAGCATCGAATCTGTTGATATATCAATAAGTTATTCCATCTCCTTTATTGTAGGTGCTTTTTCCACAAATGAAAAAAAGGTGCTTTTTTTCATTAGAGATCTGTTTAGTTGTACAAAAGATTGCACTAACGAATGTAAAATTTTTTCGTGGAACCTGGGATAGCAGACAATATACAATATTTATAACATAGCAGGCGGCACATAAAAAAGAAAAAACGCGTTCTAAAATTATTTTATTATGTTACAATAACAGTTAAAAAAGCATTAAAAAGTTATGTATTAATAAATTATCAATTTTAGAAAATTTTCATTGAACTTAAGAAACTTACGGTTTAAAAACTTCATAGACAACTTGAATTCATTTTGTATGCACATCTATAATTTTCAATTAGATTTTTTTTATAGTGACTCGTGGAACCCCAGAGTTCCGCGGAACACAGTTTGAAAAGATCACTGATATAGATATCTATAATCTCATCATTTCAGTACGGTAAAAAGATTTTCAACAAAATTTGTTTTTTGTGTCAAACAACTTGGAAATAATGTCTAACGAATATAGCGTGAGATAATGAAAGATTTATGAGATATTTTCATCAAGAAATATGTGCCTTATGTAATCTTCAATGTGAATAACGAAATAACACAAGGGAATTTTGTCAGTTTATTTGTAAAAGTGAGTTAGATCTTTATTAAATTTTCAATCGGATTAACTACAACAGGGGTGTCCAACACGCGGCCTGCCAGTACAAAAGTTGCGGCCCACCGACTATTTTTAATAAAATTTTAGAAATCAGGTTTTTAAAGTTTTTTCATTTTGAAATTTATTTGAGAAATTTATGTATATATATAAATCTACAATGTATTTGCTTGTTACCTGCTCTTGTTTTAAAATAAATCCTTTTTGATAATAGAAATGTCCTTTAGATTAAAGTAGATTTATATTTTATCAAACTGTTACACTTGATTTTACTATAATAAATTACTTTTTTAATGAATTCCGAATTGCATTATGCATATCCTTTTCTATAGATGGTACATAATTCTCTGTGAGTGCGCGACTATCATTTCTCCTCCTCCTTTTCTGTTTGGAGTGCCCAAAAAAAGCAAAACGCAGTCATAGATGTTTTTTAAAGTTTAAAAAAAATATTCAGAATGGTTAAGATAAAGAACAATGTATACTTAATCGTTTGCGTATGACAGCGTAATCAAATTTTAACAATGAGCAAGGAAAGATCAATTCAAAAGGGATACCTTAATTTTCAGGAAAATGACAACACACTGAAATATTTTAAACATTATTTGATCATTGCATTATTATATTATCTACTAGCTGGTATACCCGTTCTTCGCACGAGTGAACTGAAAAATTAAACAACACAGATTGAAGGATAAAGAAGTTTTTAATGAGTTAATTTTACGAGAATTTCAAATTAAACAAAAAAAAAAACTTTTTGCATATCTCAGCTGAAAAAAAGAAAGAAAAAAAAACACCTTTGTTAAATTTTAAATCTGTATATCTAATATAACTGATAAAAAGATTTTTTTTATATTTATAACTCCCCGTAACACTCTTGAGGGTCGATTTTTGAAAATACCTCCCTAAGAAGATCTCTGCTCAGCAAAAGTAACATATTATTAAAAGTTTTGTGTAATGAATGCTTAAAATAGTGTAAATAATTTATATCTGAAAATATAATACATTAATATTACTTTCTGTTGTATTTATTTTATGTTAAAATTATAATATTCGCAAGCAACGCCGTTTCTTAAAATATAATGGCGGTTCAATGAAAAACATAGCGAAATGTTAACGATAGAGTCAAGTTGGCAAATGCCTAGCTACTTTCATAGCTCGAGCTTTATTAGAGCTTTGTAAGACCCGCCGTGTAGAGGCGCGATGCACGTTAATACTTTATCCAACCGCATTATGATTTACTGCAGTTTTTTTCATACAATATTTTTTTTTGGATCACTACATTGAAAATTAAGGGATATACATAAACAAAATACTCCACTTTGGAAAATTTAATCCGTTAGAGCTAATTAATTAATTAAAGATATTCCACTGTAACATTAATTATATACACCGTTCACTTAAAATAAGTAGTCAAATTATTTTCTAATGTCTTCATTAACATACAAAAACATAAGACACTTAAATTTTGACATTAACTATTTTTTCGGGACAAAAATAATAATCTTTGCAATCCGCTGAAAACATCGTCAGCTGAAAACGTAATATGTGCTACAAAACTATTCGCCTTCCCCGCTAAAATACTCATCACAGAACCCGTGCTGTCATATATCTTGGAAGAGTGGATTTCAAAGAATATTCCTGCTAAGTATTGGTAGAATATTCCTTCTAAGTTGGTGTGGTGTGGTAGTTAGGAGAAGTGGTGCCAGCTCAGGTGTCATCCACGTCACTTGACCACGTGGTCCGTTGCCAAAAGCCCTCGTGTAGCTGAACAGGGCGACATTAATATTCACTCACTCACTCCAAAAAATACAGTACAGTAGTTATAATTATTTTTATACTTAAAAACGCAATATCTGCCTATTCAATTAAAATTATAGCGTTATAATTAACTACTAACCACAAACAAATTTTGAAAATTTGTCCAAATGATGCAGTGTGAAAGAGAAAGTTTATTTACTTTAAGTACCGGAACTGATAAAAGAATTTATTTTGAAGAAAGATCAATTTTTTACTACCAAATGTACATAATAAAATCATAAAAAAACATTAAAATAAAGAGAGATTTATAACGACTTCTCCCTTCAAAACTTAGTATTATTCTGAAATAAAAAAAAATTAGATTATGCTGAGATGACAGGAATTAATTAGAAGCGAGCGCCTTGCGTAGCCAAAATATAAAAAGGGTCATTTCACAAACAAAACAAACAAAAGATAAATATATGCTGATGTGGGCTTTTTTGCAGCGCACGCCAGAATTGCTCGCAGATGGCAGAATTTTTTCCTACTTACTTGACAAATATCGTTATATTTTGGACACTTCTCACAATATCTTTATAAATTATAGCCTATGTGTTATTCTGATGTATAAGCTATATTACTGTAAAGTTTCATTAAAATCCATTCAGTTGTTTTTGCGTGAAAGACCCCCAAACATCCTCACAAACTTTCGCATTTATAATATATATTAGATGTCTGGGGGGTATACATGAACAATAATGAAAACAATAATAACAATCCATTCTGTATTAAATTTTCACTCCAATAATGTTTTTTTGTTTCCTAATCTGATATAAAGGTACATAATTTTATGTGCGGCCCGCAAGATTATGTTTTTCTGAAGTGGCCCGAAAGGTCATTTGGGTTGGACACTCCTGAACTACAAAATCTACTTAACAGAGTCAATATATGCCGTAATTTTGAACCTCTTCAGGGACAAAAATCTCTCGACACTAGATTATCTCTATAATTTCACCACCTCGCGCTCTTTTGTTTGGAACTGCGTGATCCGAACCCGCTATCCATCGATTATGAGTCAATTACTCCACCGACAAAGTTATCTTGATCCTTCCGAATTCGTAGACGTGATATTAATTCTCTAGAGTTTTAGTTATTTATCGTGCAATTATATCCCATACTTGTTTGATTACAAAGAAATGCATGCGAAAGAATATCTCTCTTGTTTTCTTCCTCCGATTTTTGAAGATATTTTTACAACTTTATTTTGAAATTATGTATATTAAAATACAATTTTTTTTTAATTTTCAGAACTTAAAAATTGCTTAAGGTATTCGTTTACTTGCGACCACTTTTTAAAAAAAATGGTTATGGGGATTTTTTGTGGTTTTTAGATTTATTTAACCCCTTTTTAAAAAGAAATGTGCTAAAATTAAGAAGAGAAGAAGAAATTATTATTACTAAAATGGAAAAAAATTGGTAAGAACTTACAAAAAACTACATAAGCGGGGCCCATTCTGTACAAAAAGTTTATAAACAAACTATCAATTATTTAATTTTGATGTGTTGTTTTGCTATTCATTTGTGAAATGACCTTCAGGATAAGAAATGTTTGAAATTTTTACAAAACTAGAGCACTTTATATAAAATTGCTTATTATATGAAATTGCTTAAAAAAGCAGTGATTATATTCACATAAGGAACTGTAAATTTTGTAATAAAATAGTGATTGATAAATCTGACGGTTAAAATACTTCTACTATTATACAGAACATACAAAAAAATTTCAGTTAATTATTTTAAAAACTTTTTGAGCAATCGCTGTCCCCGTTTGAGCATTAAAAAAACACAGACACATTTCGAGTAAAACGCACTTTAAAGTATGACAACTTGCTTAAGGTAGTGACAACTGCTTTTACTAAAACCCTTGTAGTTTTCGTTCTAGAGAATGGAAAATAATAAACTTGGTATTTTTATAAAACTAGTAAGATAGCCTATAAAATAAAACCCTAAAAAAGTTTTAGCGGCGTTCTAAGAGGGTTTTTTTTTTTTTTCGGACGCCTAGACAGTTAGAATGGGCATTTGACATACTTGTACAAGACATACAATACATACTTGTGAGCAAAGTTTTTCTTATATGTGAAGATCAATAAGGGTATATATAGAAACAAGTTTGGATGATATTAACTTGCAGGCTGTGATGAGAATTTCAACAACAATATCACTCCTGATTTAAAAAGAATTGGAGGAAAGTGTAATGGTGTACATTTTTGTCTCATTAAACTGATTCTAAAATTAAATGTGTTTTGTGACGTAACTGAATTTAACTCCACAACAGCTGTGAATCTGCATCTTTGTGGATCACCACACGTGCATTGGCACCTGCAACTTTAAAATTATTCCCTGGTACCGTCTTGGATCGCCCCGGAAAGATTTAACACCACGAGGGACCCTTTTTTCCGAACCATTAGACGGAAGTAACTGGAAGCTTAAGACGCCAGCCGCTGATCCCCGAATCTAGAGAGGACAGAGAGAGAGAGAACGGGAGATGATCTGAAAACCTTCTTTGAGAGTGTATCGCAAAGAAACTCCTCCCTCACAAACCACATAATTTGAACTCTAATAATATCTTTCATAAGTTAAATAACATCAATGTAAATAATAGCTGTGACGTAAATAAACTAAATGTTTAATTAAACAATATCACGCTACCGTTACTTATCTCAAACGTCACAGTTAGTAGCTATAGATCAGTGGTCCCCAACGTAGTCCCAACCGACCCCCAGAGGTCCCAGATATCATTCAGGGGGTCCGTGAAAAATTAAAATTGATTTGGAGGTCCCTCAACAACGTCAAGGTGTCCGCTCAAGGTTTAATATAAAATAATTATATTGTGATCCATTTTTATTATTATGAATAATACCAGGAAATGCAGACCTGAACGAAAAATTTGAAGACACATTCTTTACTTGGATATTACCGAATGGGTGTTGAACCCATTTGATGCGCGTTGGCAAACTCAGATCCCTAACACAGATGAATTCATACTAATACAGAAGCAGCTAATCGAGGAACTTAATGAGCTGAACAAATGAAGAACGTAAGCAAATGTTTAAACAAGGATACCACAAATTCTGGTTACAAAAGCAGATCCCAATTTTATATTCTGCATTATGGGTTATTGTACAGAAGTTCTGACTGGGCTTTCCCATCTTCCTGTTTAGTAGAACGTAGATTCAGTGCCATTATAAACCTCATCACAAAAAAAACCCGAAAGAAAAAAGAAAACTACTAGAAATTAGAATTCGTGGTAAAATTTGTGGTTGTCATTCACAAACATTGAGCCTGACATAAATACACTCATAACATCTCATCAAGTTTGTCCCAGTCATTAATTTTTTTAAAAATTTTATTTTAGAGAGAGAAAAGTTATAAGTTCAATAAATAACTCTTCAACACACACACATAAATGTTTTTTAAGTTTATAACTTTTATACTACGCATTTATGTAGCTTTTTTACTTGTGGGTCCTTGTATAAGGTTTGACTATAAAAAGGGGTCCAAGGAACGAAAAAGTTTGGAAATCACTGTTATATAGATGATATGCAATTAGCGCGATAAATGAATTGAATAAAGCATATTTATATATTGTGTGGATCACAATTTATTATTATTTAACACATATTTATTGATTTTTATGGTACAAATTACCACTTCTGAGATTCAAAGTTAACTAATAAATGCAATCATTTTAAAAAGGTGTAACCCTCGTCCTCCTGGATCCTCCGCTTCCACAATGTTGCCCACCCCTGGTCTATATTGGGTGAGTGACTGAATGAGTGAATGAATATTAACGTCGCACTGTTTTAGCTACATGACGGCTTTTGGCAACGGACCACGTAATTTTAAACCATGGTCAAGTGACGTGGACGACACCTGAGCTGGCACCCCCTCTCCTAGCTACCACACCACACCAACGGGAGGACGTTTGAGCTTTCGACCTGGTCTATATCGGAAATGTAATCATGACTCTTTTACTAATATCATTTTATTTACATTAACTTACTGTATTTAATTAATCAATATCCAATCAAATTCTAAAGAAATTAATACTACATTGAAAAATTCAAGAAACTTCACCCCTCATTTCAAACTCCTCTACCTTTTCTTACTTTATTTCAAGTGGTTATTTAAAATTTCCTTTCAATAACCACACGCTTTTATTTAAGAGGTAACGAGTAACGGACTTAAAAATAATATTCTCTTAATCCTTGTTATTAAAGAAATTTATCCCTTCTCTCCTCGTTCCGTCGAGATGTGGCAGACGGTTGAAAGACGGGCTTTGCTGTCATGGAGATGGGACGTCATTTTCTCTTCGTTTTCCTATGAAATCGAAACAGAAACTAAATCAACTGGGAGAGTGGTTTCCCTTTCACCCCTCCACCAGCGTTGTTGTGCAGCACTTAAGGTATTCGACTACGTTCGGAACCATGATTTTAAAAAAAGCGCATAAATGGATAATTTTCATGATATTTAGTGTCACTTAGATTAGAATACATGCATACAATTGTTTTAAGGACATTTTGACAAAAAAAAATTATTTAAGGTCACTCACTGCCTACCTTCGGAGCCAATTTTTTTTTATAAAAACATATTTTTGAAAAAAATTGAGTGTTTTTAGGAAGAAAAATAAAAAAAAATATGGAAATACATAAAAATTTTTAAATAGACATTGTATTTTTAGAAAAATTGGTTGTTTTCAAGGAAATTTTACCAAATTTTTACTAAAACGGGTAACACTGCATAAAAATTCCTGATACAATTATCATAATTTTCTTTATACACAACATACATAATACGGGGCTCTTCAAAATGAACCAAAATCTAAGAAAAATGTTAAAATACAAAAAAATTACTGACAATTATACATAATAATATGAAAGTTTTAATATTTTTAAAGTTTTTTCTTTATAAAAACTACCCTAAATGAAAAAATATTTAACCTACAACAAAATTTATGGTCCACTTTATGAAAAATAATATAATAAACATTCCCACACACAAAATTTCAAAACTTTATCTGGTTTGGTTCTTAAGATATCATGTATCTGGTAAAGTGTTTCTTTCGAAAAGATAATTTTGAGAAAAACACATTTAAAGTTTTATCTTACTGCCCTTTTGCATAGAGTGATGTTTTTTAAATCACTATAATTTTACTTCTATTTCACGTAAAGGAAAAAGAAAAACTGTTTTGGAAAGAAAAATGTTCAATTTGTAAGATTTTGAAATTTAAAAAAAATGCCTTATATATGTAGACGAAAAACGACATTTTCAAGGTAGGCGGTAACCTTAAATACAATATTTTGGCAAAAAAGTAACTTAGAATAACCTTTTTTCAAAATGTTCTCCTTTTGTAAAAAATGCTTCTAAAATAATAGAAAAATACTTTGCTTATATAAAGTAAAGACTTCTCCAGAGAGTATGAACTATGATTTTTGAAAAATTCACATTATTTTCAGAGTTACAACCAATTGAAATAATTATCGGCGTTTTTTTTTAATTTCTCCCCTCTGTTGTCGTAAAACATGGATAAACCCACTTCTAAGGTATATATTTAAAAAATTCTAGTAATTCTAGTTGGGCCTCTGTGCAGAGGTCTGAGCTATATACAGGCAAAATATTAGTATAATAGAAGCATTTTTCACAAAAGGAGAATATTTTGAAAATGGGTCATTCTATGCTCATTTTTTGTCAAAATATTGTACTTAAATAATTTTTTATTGTAATACTATTCTTAAAACAATTTTATACATACTTTCTAATCTAAGTGACACTAAATATCATAAATATTATCCATTTATACGCTTTTGCAAAACCACGGTTAATGTGGACTGCTTTCTATTTTTATATGGAACTTCAACAAATTATTCTCTGTTAAACTTATTATGATGAGTGGATAATAGTACTTTCTCTAAGGCAGTGATCCGCAACCCCCGGTCCGCGGACGGGTACCGATCCGTGGATCAAATGGTGCCGGGCCGCCTAAAGAACATTAAACTATTGCCGTTTTATTTAAAGTGGTGCATTTTTCTCGGATTTGCGCAACTTTTCACGGAAATCACTTAAGATTCCACGTTAAATCACTTTTATTCATTTTTGGTGTAACTATATTTTATTCTGAAGGCAAATTTAAATGTAACTAAATTAAAATTGTTAAATTAAAACAATCTAAAATATAAACAATCAACGTGTCCCACCCTCAGCAGGCCGCGGTAAAATTATCAAACGTTGACCGGTCCGCAGCAATAAAAAGGTTGCGGAGCACTGCTCTAAGGTTCCGCATAAATGTATAACCGTTACCGTTGAAAAATTCAAGACTATGAGTTGACAAAACCTAAAAATATATAACACTTATTCAATCAAATATTAAAATATATACAATGGTGGAAAAATTCGTACAAGGAGAATCGATTTAACAACTGGCATTACTTACATTAGTAAAATAATTAAAATTTTTGAGCACTATTTTTTTTATTCTCTTCCTTCTGCACAACTAATTATACTATTTCAATCCGGATTACGAGGTTGAAAAAAGAACCTTAAAGGCAATATTTAAATCAAGCCAAATACATTGTACAAACGTGTTTAACTTTTTTTTATAAAGCCGTGACTTCATATTTTAAAGTGAATCCTCAGATAGGATACAATAAATTTTAATTTATAAGCTTTTCAATGCATTCCTAGAATATTCTAATGACAGACAGCTGTTGGACAGCAGCCAATGCGGATGCGGAAGTTCAATTTTTTTAACATCAAATTTAAAGCATACTTGCTATTCACATACAAGCATTCCCCAGCAGAGTAAACCATAAAATCCATTACTTGATTATGAATAATGGCATACATATGCCCCCCTGCAGTCCCCACGGTAATTATTTTTAGTTTCTCTTAAACACATGCTTTCTATTAAATGATCTTTCCTTCTGTTAAAGATGGTGCCACCAAATTAACTCACTTTTCTCAACACTCTTTCTCTTTAATTAAGGTTTTAGAACTTATGTGTAGTGTATTGTATTCTCTTTTTGCTCTAACTTCTCTATTTTAGAAGCTTATGAGAGTCAAAAAACTTTGAGCATATCTTCATTAAATTATTTTTATTTTATTTTTTTTTTTATTTATTTGATTTCAGTTTTTAATTTAGAAGAACAATTTGAGGAACTGTATGAAATAAAGAAGCCTCAAATTGATTTGCTGGATAATGTATATTTGAACAATTTCATAAATTATTTTGAGGTGTAATAATAATCCTCAACTTGAATCACTCTATTACATTAAGTTACGATAAAATAGAACGTAAAATTTTCATAAGTGGAAAAACTGGCAAAAAGAAAAACTTGGATTATAATTAATTTTCATAATTATTATTCTGTAATAATAATAATAAGAGTTGAAACTTGAATAAGTGTAAAATTAGTCTTTTCCGCTTAAGGAAATTCCAAATGTAAATAATACTTTTTGTCTAATGTAAATGTTGGTGCAAACTGGAATTAAAAATAGTACATTATGAGAGACAACTAATATAAAAACATTAAATGCTACGATGTATGTAGAATATCATGCTTCATGAAAAATGTATTACTGCATTATCGAATACGAAAAAGACAAACATAAAAATGTATAAACAGCAGGTGTGAAATTTAATATACCTATTCTTAAATTTATTTATTGGCCTCTCCTAGAGAGCTCTGTTTTTATTTTTAACGATAATTTTTATGGTAGAGCGGTTCTTAAATTTTCGATCTCTACTGCCCCCCTTTATGTTTCAATCTCACATCGCGGGCCCCCAAGATTTTGAGTACATCTCCCTGACTTAACATTCTAGTTTGCAAAGCATGTTCTAGTACAGGGGTATCCAACCCAAATGACCTTGCGAGCCACTTCGGAAAAGCATTATGATCTCGTGGGCCGCACATAAAAATATGTACCTTTATATCAGATTTGAAAACAAAAAAAAAAACATTTATTGGAGTGAAAATTTAAAACAGAATGAATTATTATTATTGTTTTCATTATTTTTCATGTATACAGACATAGATAATATAATAATGCTTATATAATATAATAATGCAATGATGAAATAATGTTTAAAATATTACAGTTGCCATTTTCTTGAAATTTACGGTGTTCCTTTTGAATTGATCTTTCGTTACTCATTGTTGAAATTTGATTTTGCTGTCATTCGCAAACGATTAAGTATACATTGCCTTTTATCTTCACCGTGCTGAATATTTTTTTTAAACTTTAAAAAACATCTCTGACTGTCTCTTGCATTTTGGACACTCTAAACAGAAAAGGAGGAGGAGAAATGAAAGTCGCACACACAAAGAATCATGTTCCATCCATAATAAAGGATATGCTTAATGCAATTCGGAATTTATTAAAAAAGTAATTTATTATAATAAAATCAAATGTAACTGTCTGATAAAATATAAATATATTTTAATCTAAAGGACATTTCTATCATCAAAAAGGATTTATTTTAAAACAAGAACAGGTAACAGGAAAATACATTGTAGATTTATATATATGAATTTCACCTCAAATAAATTTCGAAATGAAAAAAACTTTAAAAACCTGATATTTAAAAATATTTTAAAAAGAGTCGGCGGGCCGCAATTTACATACTGGCGGGCCGTGTGTCGGACACCCCTTTTCTAGTAGATATCTTTCATCTGGGGGCAATTTTGTGATCTAGTCTAAGATGGCACATCTTTCAATTTTTCCGCGAGGTCTTTTAAAGACTGTAAAAGAGACAAATCTTAACGTTACATGAAAGACTCCGCGGACCCCCTAGAAGTCTGTAGACTACAGTTTAAGAGCAATGGTACCATTATATAGTTACTGATTACGTGAAGAAAACTCAAAATCGATTTCGAAGTAGAATTAAATCCGAAATTTCTTTTAAGGTATCCGCATACATTCGGAGTACTTTTTAAAATAATAGCGCACTAAAACATTATTAATTTTTTTTCAGGAATCAATATCAATAAGTACTAACATTTAACTTACAATATTTAAAAAAACATTATTTAAATTTTACTAAAATCACAATTACAAGGTAAATTTTACCAATATTTTTGAAAGATTTCAAAGCGATTAGAGAAAAAGTAATAAACTTATAACAGTAAAAGTATTACTAAAACAAATAAGATGCATTTATCTAGATAATGTACTAAAACTTTAAGGTTTAGATAAAATTTGAAAATTTTAGAGCTGATCGAAGAAATATTATAAGAAATATGACATATTTTAAAAAATTTTACTCAAAAAATATTCATATAAGAAATATTTTAGTACATTCTTTAGAAAATGGTATAAATATCGGGTTCAAAAAGTTTTCTATATATGAATTCATAATATTTTGCGTTATTCAACTTGCTATGATAGATTGCGAACAATTTAAATTCCGATTTCTGGTAGATTCAAGGCCCCCACTTCTGGTTTTTCTAAATTTATAAAATTGATTGTAACTTATACTCTAGGTTAAGTAGAAATAAAATAAAGTATGTTTTGCAATGTCAAAAGATATATATCTACTTAATAAAATAAAAAACAAAAAATATGTTTTGATCGAATTTGGTCATTTCCACGCGTTCGCGTATACCGTAACGGAAAAAATAAAAAAATCGTTTTCATAAAGAACTTAGATTTAAAAAAAAATTAGCGTCAAATATATATTCTAATTCTGTAGTGAGTGTTTATAAACATCACATGATAAAGCAACACGAGGGTTGACTATTGGTGACGAATCTCGTAATTTTGAACCATGGCCAAGTGACGAGGGTAACACCTGAGTTGGTATTCCTTCTTCGAACTTCCATACCCTGTCAACAGGAAGACATTGAGCTGGTACCCTGCTCTCCACAAACTACCACAAGACACCAATGGGTGGACATTTAATTACGACAAATTCAACGTGTATCAACTCTAGCACGGTGAGTCTTCAGTGGCGCAAGGCACGAGCTCGGGACCATGACTACTAGGCTACCACGGTCGCATTTTTATTCAGGAAGTTTTAATCAGAAAACTTATGAACACATGAGGAATTGATGCCATACACATGCATCCAATTTCGGTTAACACCATTAGTTTGGGGGCGGTATTAAGTACTGTAAAATCCGTCGTATAACGCGCCCCCCATACTTTAGAGCTGCATTTTTTAATTTTTAGGAATATTCGCCGTATAACGCGAACCCCTTTCTTTAAGAAGATATACAATGTCTTAGTATATAATGTCTTATGTTTTGGAGTCATTTATTCGAGATATTATCTCAGGGGCTTTTGAAAAAATATAGTATCATTCTAGAACTATAACTCTTTCAGTTCCTAAGACATGTCATTTCTTTTAAATAAACAGTATTTCGATATGTGTGGAAGCAAATTTTTATTTAATGTTCATCTCATTTGTTATTTTTAAAGCTATCGTTTTTATACCTTGCGTATAACGCGCACCCTTAAATTCCGATCTTATTTTTTGTGCTAAAAGGGCGCGTCATACTCCGGATTTTACGGTACTTATTTTATAAACGTTTTTTAATAAAAGTAACATTGTTGTTGTATCGTTTGTGCACAGCTTCAAAATCGGCTTTCCTATGTATCCCAGTTCATATCCCTAAATATTGTGAGACCTTTTCATCTGACATCGCCTCCGACAACTGGTGGTCGTGAGAAAACCTTCACTCAGCATATGAGCCAGATTCCTGACTGAAATTCTAGGATAAGAGGAAAGGACAGTCCGTTTTGAAACACCAAAAAGATCGTGTTTGCCTCCTGCCTCACAAAGGACATATTATGTAGAATTGAAATAATAAAAAGAACGAATAGCTTTTATTTAAAATGTAAATATATTGTATTTAATAGCTGTGACATAAATAAAATTTAATTCCTGAACTCTCACGCTACCATAGGGCTTGTAACGTCGTGTATAGCTATCCATCAATAACTTTATACAGCCTAATATAAAAATAAAAGCATTGTTAATTTGCTAAACAATTTGTTACTCAAGCAATAGAATTCAGTCCATATGCCAAGCCGGTGCAGTCAGTCCATATTCTATTCTCAACACCACCGGCGTTCATCGTCTTTCCACTCCAATATCGGACTAAGCCCTTTTCTCCATCCAAGGCCGGCTCCTCTCTCTCTCCCGACTCTTTTTCTTCTCTTTTTCCGTCTCCTCTCTCTCTCTCCTCTTCTCCCGGTTTTTACAGCCTTTTAAAATATCAAGGGCTGTCCATTTCTCACCCCCCCACGTTTTCTCATTGGTGGGCCCAAATGAGTCGATCCTTGAACCTCAACTCATTAGAGCCCATTGGCGCATAATCCGCCAATCGTCCACTTCCCTGGTTTCTTCACAAACCAGCAGGTGTCCGACACATGCTTCGACGGCCGAACCCCTTCGGCCCACTGTCGTCGTTTTACCGCCTTTGAGGACAATTCGCCATTGTGTATGTAAGGCGACAGTCAGCTGCCTCGGAAGCAATCTCGTCCACAGTAGTACAGCCAGACTATTGTTTGACTAGTCTAACTGGCACCAAAGTCCAGACGCTAAATAAGTGATAATGAACCCCTGCTGCACGTGCACTGGTCATTTTACAGCTGGTGGATCTTAAAAATTCAGGGACAATCGATGGGTGTGAGTTCACAACAATCGAAGACGTCGTACTTGTCCCTTAACAGCTGGTGAAACTATTAAACTTATCGTGAATCGAAAGATGGGGATTCACAACAATCGACGATGTCACAGGCTGCGGTAGCTCAGTGGTCAAGGTATCGGATCATGGCAGGTATGTCATGAGTTCCATCCCAGTACCACTAAAGACCCGCCATGTAGGGTAGCGATGCACGTTAAATCTGTCGAGAGCTGAAACATCCTCCCGTTGGTGGGGTGTGGTAGTTAGGAGAGGGGGTGCCAGCTCAGGTGTCATCCACGTCACTTGACCATGGTTGAAAATTACGTGGTCCGTCGCCAAAAGCCCTCGTGTAGCTGAGCAGTGCGACGTTAATATTCACTCAGTCACGCTACCATTAATTTTCCCAAACGTCACACTGCGGTAGTTTTTGAAAAATGTAATCAATTTCTTAATATTTTATTTATAAAATATTAAACATGATATTATGAAAAAAATCCGCTAATAATTTCTGAAATTACGTTTTAAGTAAAATGTCATGTGTAATTAATCTTTAGATATGAGTTTTAAAACTGTTTGTGTCAAGTTTCAATTAGTTCACATTTGTTGTTTCCAAAATTAAATTTTTTTTAAAAAAAGCAATGTTATGTGACTAGCTTTTTTATAACACCAAATAATAGTTTCAGTGCACCTGTATTTTTAAAGCTTACAGATGTAACAAACAGTTTTATATTTATGCATGAATGAACTGAATAATATACAACAGTAATTCTTTAAGGTATTTGACAACGTTCTGAACCTTGAGTTTGCAAAAGTATACAAATGAATTGTTTTGATATTCACAACAACTAAGAGCTGTAGATAAGTCAACTATTATTATTATAGAGACATTTTTCATAAGAGGATAATGTTTTCTTTCTTCCTTGTTTGCTTTTTCTTTGATTCATATCCTTAAAACAATTTTATATGTATATTGTTATTCAAGTGACGCTAAATATAAAAAAATTCTTCATTTATACGTTTTTTAAAATCATGATTCCGAGCGTAGTCAGATATCTTAAGCGTAAAATTCGAGTCCGCGATGGAAAAAAAACTGTAGTTCAAAACAAGGTACGCGCGCGCGCGTAGGTAACGTAAAAAAATAGAATAACTTTTAAATATAAACATAAATTCCGTTTCGAACTTATTGTTTTTGTCGCATGGTTGCAGGAAACAAAAATAATAGTAAAAATAAGAGTCTTAAGAATTAGTAGAATTAAATTACAAACAAAAACTACTAATACAATTAGTACAATGTGTGTGTTTCATTTATAACATAATAAAAAATTTTTAAAATGTTCTAAAGAAGTATGGGGAAAGGACCTTCTTTCTCTCTCTCTCTCTCTCTCTGCAATTTCTTTTAACATTTTCATAGATAATTTACATCCTATAACGGTGGAAGATAATGTCATGAATTCTTACGATTAATTATTGCTGTTCAGTTACAATGAAGATCCAACATTTGTGAAAACCGATTCTTCGAAACATTATTTCATTGTAAACCGTAAATAATATGTCAAGGTTTTCTTGCCCCATTATTTCACTTTAAACAAGACATATCGGTATCTCACTAAAAGATATCATTACTTTATCATCTAAGGAATACGATCATAAATTTATTTATAGCTTCTTTTTTATTCTAATATACATGGCTAAGTAGAAAAAGTTGACAGAAATAAAGTTGTTTTTTCAGTTTGATTCATAAACAATTTACGTGTCTACGTAACAGTGACGTAAAAGGTACATAAAAGTATGAATAAGTTCTTAGTGTATGAAAAATTACTAACTGAAGTTTAGAACGAAAACATTAATGAAAAGATAATGAAAAACCATTGTTCCGTCAGCTGTGAGGTATGCATTTACATAAAATGTTTCTTGCGGTCGCCATTTAAATTGAATATAATCACTTCCGAAAACTCTTATTATAAACCATCAACAAGTAATAGAAGCTAACCAGGCTTAACAAGAAATTAAAACAGAAAATAATAATATTTTGTTTTGAAGTGTAGTATTTATTATAATCAATGAGTTGAATCCAGTTTGGTTATTGTAATTCCATTCCCAGACATCACTATTTATTTAAACGCAAGTATAATTGCTTATTTTATAAATTTCTCATCCCATACTTAAAGTTCTTGGACACGCAAGATGTGGCCGCGGGAGCCTATTGGTCAAGGTATCGGACTCGTGGCTGGCATGTCATAAGTTCGAGACTAGTACCGCTGAAGAATATTGTTGCAAGAAAACATTATTTAAACGCAATTTTTTGGCAAAAAAATGAAGAAAGACTGACATATTTTCAACACATTCTCCTTTTATGAAAAATGATTCTATAATAATAATATTTTATATATATATCTATATGTTAAACCGGAGTTGAACAAAAATTTTTGGAATATATTTTTTCAACAGAAGAGGATTTATTCATATTTTATTATATCATAGAGTAGAGAAATTTTAACTAAAAATACCCGTTATTATTTCAATTGATCGTAACTCTGAAAACAACGTGAATTTTTCAAAAATCTTAGTTCAGGCAATCTCGTCTTATAAAGACGAAATATCAATGGAAGAGCATTTTTTTCACAAAAGGAGAGAGTTTTGAAAATATGTCATTCTTTCTTCATTTTTTTGCAAAAAAAAATGCATTTAAATAATTTTTTTTTGCAATAATATTTTAAAAATAATTTTATATGCACATTCTGACATTTTTTTAATAACAAAAAATTATCCATTTTTTTGCTTTTTAAAAAAATTACCTTATCATTTTCAATCACCTTAACTCAGTGCTTCTCAAACTTTCTATACTTGGGATCCAATTTTCAATCATAATTTTCATTGTGACCCCCTTCCTTCCCATACAATAACAATGTATTGAATTCAATACTAATATACTTTGACGTAAGGCTATAATACGATTTTAATTATAAACCGTACAAATTATCAAGATAAGCATTAAATTTTGTATATAATTTTAAGACATGTGCCCATAGGGTTACTGAAGATTATTTAACTTGTTCTTAACTTAGTTCTGTTAAATTAATTATGAAACATATTGTGGAGCACTGGTACATTTATCAGTGTAAATGTGTATTTTATTTTTTATTACGTCAGAATGTTTTTTTGCTTCATTTCAGTAAATTAATAAATTTTTTTAAAATCTATTGTTTTCGACTCATTTTTTTGAATAATCTATTGTTTTCGACTCTTCGATATACTCGCACCCCCCTAAGCGAGTATGCCCCACAGTTTGAGAAACAATGCCTTAACTTTATTTTCAAAATGTTCTGTAGAGTCCCGAAATACACACAATGCGCAAGAAACAAACCGCACTTCATCATGAAATTAATCTCTATCGATTCAAGATCAGTCACCATGAACTTAGAAACCACCGCAAAAGGCTATTGATTTAAATGTGTCGATTAATAGACCATTATTAACTCACTTCATTCAAGGCCATTGGTCCCTCCCCCCTCTTCCGGTAACCTTCCGTTCCAAAATATACAGATCTTCCACGGCGAGAACGAGTTGGTGGCTAGGAGGAAAGGTACCCCAACAAAAGCGGGAACCTGGCGTCACACTAATGATACTAATAACAAAGCTTTGGTCAAAGCAGAGGAGCGTCGTTAGTGGGAAAAGGTACAAAAACTGGCCTTCAGGCCAAATTATAGGTTAGGAGAGCGTGTTTCTTCAAGCCTCATTTCCCCGCAGAAAGTGTTGCTGGCCTGTCACATTTCTGGCGGGAAAATGGTCAAGGGTAGAGAGTGGATGCTAATGGCTGGCTTCGTGATTGCTAGTTTCAGAGAGTGTGGATTTTGTGCTTTTCTGAAGTATTGAATTGGCGCAG
Source organism: Trichonephila clavipes (assembly GCA_019973935.1). Classification (NCBI taxonomy): domain Eukaryota; kingdom Metazoa; phylum Arthropoda; class Arachnida; order Araneae; family Nephilidae; genus Trichonephila; species Trichonephila clavipes. The sequence continues at coordinate 223,798 of BMAU01001471.1, read as the reverse complement.
ATGTATTCTTTGGTGGTAAGAGCTAATGATTGGACCAATGGCAGAGCCGGAGATTAAAGGTCATCAATCTCAAAGTGTCATTTTTGCCTTTAAATTGTTTATCGTTTTGGTTTGGATTCATGTTTGTATTACAATCATTGCATATAGCATCTTAGGATGCTATAATAAATCATTTTTCAATTCCTATTATTAGTTCATTCTCTCTCTATACTTATACCTTATTCAAATTCTCAAGCGTTAATAAAATTTTATTCATCCATTCAAGTTCATACATTTTTTTAAACTTGTAGTGGTTGACACTTGATATTAATAGAGTTTATTCACACAAATATTAATTCATTCATTAAATTAAAAAATGAATAAATAGTTACAAAAATAATAGTCCTATATAGAAAGGAAAATGGAAAATTGCGAGGAAAATCGCCTTCTATTCTTAATACTGTGATTCTGTCCTATGTATATACATATTTATATTAATTATAATTATTTAATAAAAAGTAACAAAAGCAAAATTTTTCTTTGCTAACCTAAGTAGGAATTGAGACTTAAATTCTTTTTTTATATTACTTGATGCATTAAGCATCTTAGGATGCTATAATAAATCATTTAAAAAAAGTTTAAAACGGGTTTTTGGATCACTGCATTGGAGATAACTTTCTAAATTCTAGATTATTATCATAATTCCAGTGTATGATTATACTTAAGGTGACTGATAATGATAAGATGAGTAATTTTGAAAAGGCGTGTATACATGATTAATATTTTGACATTTAATGTTACCTTAATTAGAATATACGTATCAAATTGTTTTAAGAATTTTTTATTACAAGAACAAATTATTTCAATGCAATTTTTTTGGTAAGAGATGAAGAACGAATGAAAAATAAGAACGAAATGGGGGGCTAAAGATAAGAAAAATTAGAAAATATGCTCTTATATTTTCATAATTAAGATAAATATCTTTATTATTGTTTTCTTTAGAAGTCATACACACATATTAATAAGAGTTTAAAAAAATGTTTTTTTTTCATCATCACAAAGCACTATCATAAACGTCACTATTTATGTATTAAGAGACATTTTATGTACGCCATATACAGCTTAAGGGTAAAAAATTAATTTATAATTAAAATACAAATTCATAATAAAAATAAAAACGTAATAATTTTTTTAAAAAAAAAGGATAAGTATTACGTACGAATTTTTAATCTACGTAGCCAAAAGAGAGACATAATCAAAAATTTAAAGAGGCTCAAATATTAAGTATTCTACAGGGAATTCGTGCTCGAATGAAAAATGTCACAAATGAGGCATCTCTCTTTCACACTTAAAAGCTTTATCAGATTTGTTGAGAAGTTGAACGGAGATGATTCTAATTTCACATTCGTTAAAAAGCTCACTTTCTTAATAGTTTTTATTACCTTTCATGTTGTACAAGGCTTTTCTGGAGCCGTATTAGAGTGAATCCGTGGTATAAAAGCATTGGGTTATTTGGTGAATGTTCTCAATTCTCGATTGAGTGGGTGAAAGAATATTAACATCGCATTATTCAGCTACTTGAAGGCTTTTGGCGACGGACCTCGTAATTTTGACCCATGATCAAATGACGACGACGACACCTGAGCTGGCACCACTCTCCTAACATCCATAACACATCAACGAGAGGATGCTTGAGCCTCGATAGATTTAATGTGCATCGTCCCCCTACACGAGGGGTCTTCAGCGGTATAAGGCTCGAACTCATGACACGCTGGCCACGTGTCCGTTACCTTGACCTCTAAGCTACCGCGGCCATTCTCAAACCATGCTGTAGAATAGCCCTGTTATACGGGGAGGGGGACTTCTGAAATAATAAGTTTGCATACAAAACAATTGTGAGCAGAACAGATTCTAGAAATTTATATATTACAACTGATTAACAGCTTTTACTGTGTTCCATTTCCCAAAGATGTGAAGCTTTTACTGTATTGTCTTTTTTTTCTTTTTGGTATCGTGAATATTGTTGGGTTTCTAATAACTTCTTTTACATATTAGATACTGTATTCATTTGATTACAGTAAAATTAACGAAAGAATAAAAATGACGATTCTTCAGTATTTCGTTGGTCATTTAAACCATTTTTAAATAATTTTAAGATTGATATCGTTCAGTTGAAGTCCTTAAAATAATAAGAAAAAAGATCCAGGATAAAAATTAGAAAAAAATATTTAGCAAATTAAAATTTTTTTCTTCGGAATTTATTTATTCAATCGTGAAAAAAATAAGTTATGCAGTTTATATTTGAGAAGTAATTCAAATCTCCATAGAATTAACACCACGTGCACGAAATCAAGTATCAGAGGTTTTCAAGACTGCAGTCTGTCTCAGAATTAGACATACAGTCCGACCTCTATATAACGATGTCGCTAAATCCCCCCAAAAGTTGGTTATATAGAAAATTCATTACATAGAGGTTCATCTTTCAATGTACTTTATAATCCACATAAAACAAATTTTAAAAATTCATAAACACTATATATTCAAAAAAGTAATTATTCACACCTTTTTATAAATTAATATTTATGTATTTTACATATAAAGAAAGAAAGAAAGAAAGAAAAACTGTGTGCACAAGGAAAACAAGAAAAAGAATGTCGAGGAATACACTGCATTTTCATCACTAAGAAAATAATTTTAAATTAGAAAGAATTTTAAGGACATTTTTTAATTTAAAGCATACAAGTAATTTTAAACATACATTATTTAAAAACTAGAGATTCTAAGCATACATTACCACATGCGTCCTTAAATTTAATTACTCATAAAAACTATTAATTTTGTTTGAGTTTTTTTTAATTGAAAAAAATGTGTGTTTGTTTCATAATATATACACCTCACATTTTTGCAATGCACCAAAACTCACTTTGTGACAACCATAAATGTGTTAAAAAAGAGAAAAACTTGAAATGTCCAGAAATATTTTAAAAATAGAGAGAAAAAAAATTGAATCACACAAGAAAAAAAGTTCGTTATTTAGAAAATCCACTTGGGAGGGAATTTTACGAAAAAAATCGTTCCAGGAAAAAGTTCGCTATATAGAAAAATTCACAATATAGAGGTTCGACTGTATTTCTTTTTAACTGAAATTATACTTCTGTTATTCATGATGAACTATATTTCTAGCTTGATTGATTGATTGAATATTAACGCCGCACTGTTCAGCTACACGAGGACTTTTGGCGACGGATCACGTGAATTTGAACCATGGTCAAGTGACGTGGACGACACCTGTGAGCTGGCACCCCCTCTCCTAACTTCCACACCAATGGGAGGGCGTTTCAGCTCTCGACAGATTTAACGTGCATTGCTGCCCTACACGGCGGGTCTTTAGTGGTACTGGGCTCGAGCTCGTGACAAGGCAAGCCACGATCCGATACCTATACCACTCGGCTACCGCGGCCACATATATTTCTAGCAAAATCTAAGTAAAATCCGATGCTGTTATTAAAACTATTGCGAGTAACTCATAATTTCCTATTTTAATAAATTCATTCCGTAGGGTAATACTAATTAAGTCATTTACATAAAAATTCGTTTATAATTGTAAGCTGTTTCAGAAACAAATCATACAAATTTTATTATTCAATTTATTTACGATCTGCATGAGTGAGGGAGTGAATATTTACGTCGTACTGTTCAGCTACATAAGAGCTTTTGGCGACGGACCTATTTACGATCTATTGTATATTATCCGAAGCATATAATTTTTGTAGAAAATATTCCACAACCCGCTAAACGCTTGAAACGGCGAGTATTCTGAATTCCTATCCAAAGGTCAAAATAGTTTGATTAAACATTTTGAGCTAAGAAACTAAAACTAAAAACTGAATACGGAACACTAGTAATAAATAAATTTACTCTTGAATAATCAACGTAAATAATGTAGAATAATGCAACTAACGTTTCCTAGGACAATAATGTATCTGTCAAAAGGTAGGGAAAATTGCAGTTAAAATGTTGAGATCTCCATTGAGAGCCCTTGTTAATACCAAATCATTATATCTTTCTCGTATCATGCTCCAATATGCCGCCCAACATATACTTTTGATTTTGTCGTTTTGGGGGAACAAAACACAGTAAAAAATTAATTATTGAATAAATAATTATTAGGAACAAGTACAGAATTAAATTTTTTTTTCGCTACGTTTCGAATAATAAATTAAAAACATATATGGGCTATGGGAGGGGTCTGGACCCAGCCCCTCTTCCTTTGTGTGCGTCACTGATCCAGACCCTTTGCTATAACTTTCAGATAAAAACTACGCAGCAAAATTCAATTTTTTTTTCTTTGAATTCCTACTGTTAGGTCCCAATCTCTAAATATTTATTTATTTACCTTGGTGGAATTTTCAATCGCGTTAATAAAATACATGTGGCATGCAGCCAAAAGCAAAACACAGTCTTCGCGCGCAGGCGCATCTAAGTAAAAGCAGAACTGAAACTGTAAAAACAGAGACTCTTGAGAAAAAACTTAGAATTAGAGAGAGAAAGGAGAACGCGAGAGGTGCGCGAGCAGGCGTTACCTTCTGCATATCATTGTCAAACTTATCTACCTTTTTAATTAATTTTTGTTTAATGTTAAATAAACCATAAGAAAGACTTTTGGACCCCTTGTTGTCTCCCACATACATTTTAAAGCGCTCAATTGAGCTGAAATTTTATATACAAGATTATTTTGGATGACAATACAATAATTTATTTATAATTAATAAAAATTAATTGATTAAAACTAATTATTTAAAGATTTACAAATACAGCCACGTTGGCATCATTTTTGGCGATTTAACGACCCTTTTGGCGACTTGCGAACCTTGAAAAGGTTTTTTTTTCACGTTTTAAAGCATTCAGTTGAACTGAAATTTTATATACACGATTGTTTTGGATGTCAATACGATACTTTAATGATAATTAATAAAACTTAATTACCATTTAATGTTGCGATTATGTCCTATGTATATACACTCAGGAACATTGAAAATAGCGACCCAAGAACAAAGCATCGAAATGGAATGAAATTTAATACACATAATGACACAGATGAGAGATTCACTTGATCTCAAAAACAAGACAATTAAACGAATACAGGGTGTGCAACGACACAAATACTGGGAAACTTCAATAGCGCGTTGGACCACCTCCAGCTGCAATACATGCCGCCACACGGTCCAGCATTGAGTTGATTAGACACCTTATGTTGTCCTGAGGCAGATGAGCTCACAAATCTTGAACAGCCAACTCTAAATCATGTACAGAGTGACACGAGGGCATCTGCCGTTTTAGCTGATCCCACACGTGCTCTACCGGAGACGAATCGGGGGAGCAGGCCGACCATGGAAGAGTCTGAAAATGACGTAGGAAGTCTTGAGCAACTCTTGCTGTATGCGGACGAGCATTATCTTGCTGGAAAATTGCCCCTGGGAGACCATTTAGGAAAGGTCCTACATGGGGTCGAAGAATATCATCAACGTAACGTTGGCCCGTTAAGGTTCCACGCATCACAATTAAAGTGGTCCGGCTATCATAGGCTATGGCCCCCCAGATCATTACACCAGCTGTGCGGGTAGTGTAACGAACTCTAAACACGAAAAGATTTTCCTTCTGGGTATGAACAAAATACGGAAACCACCAGCTATGCAGGTTAGATTTAAGAGAGGTGTGAAATAAGAGAGGTGGTTTAACATGTTTCGTAGAAATGAGGCTAAGTTAGCTTTGAAATATATCCTCGGAATATAGCCTCTGACACGAACCAATTTTTTTTTATTATTTAAGTTACTTTCACCCTCCATCCCTACAAATACCACACAAAAGCATCTCATATCTTATCAGTTGGCTTTGAATTTCGGTGTCGAGTACATCGCAGTGTGAGTAAAAATCCGTGAGTTTGGTTCACATTATTTTTTCTATTTCAGAAGAATTTCTTTTGCGAGCACAATGGGGCAATAAGCTCAGAACGAAAGCAACCTACTGTTTCGCTTAAAAGGAAGATGGAGCTCCTTAAAGCTGTTGATCAAAAACAGAAGATAAAAACGTAAATCTTTAATATTTTGGCATTGCTAACTCTACTTTATCAATAATAATTAAAAAATAGAGAGCAAATTACGGAAAACGTTTGAACGATTTTTATTAAATTATACATATACACATATCTATGTAAATAAAATGCACTTTAATAAACTTAGTATTTTTTGTTACATATATGTTTTTTTTTTGCATTATTCTTCAACACGAAATTCTTTTAACAAGAAAAAATATTTCATTCCCCTCAGTTTCGGGTTAAACAATTTTCACTGTATAAGTAAATAAAATAATTAGTAATAGGAAAAGTAGTTTGATTACATAGCACACAAAAAGTTATTTAAAAAAAGAATCTGTAACATTAGGCATATACAATGGTTTTTCATGATTTCAAATATCCATTGACTCATTTCTTGAGCTGAGAAAACGTCCGTAGGGTGTACTCAGTATTTTCATATCTATATAATTACTTGAGAAATTGTATGCTGATACAAATTCCCTCAACTGAAATTAAGCAGTCATTAGAAACTAGCTGGTATACCCGTTCTTCGCACGGTTGAATTGAAAAATTAAACAATACAGACTGATGAATAAAGAAGTTTTTAAAGAGTTAATTTTAAGTGAATAGCAAATTAAACAACAAAAAAACGCTTTTTGCATATTTCAGCTGAACAAAAAAAACCCCCCATATTTGTTAAATTTTAAGTTTGTAGATCTAATAGCTAATAAAAAGAATTTATTTAAATAACGGATAAGGATTTTTTTTAATGGAAAGGATTTTTTTATAATACCCCGTAACTCTCTTGTGTGTCGCGATTTTTGAAAACACCTTCCTAAGCTGATCTCTGTTCAGCTAAATTAACACATTGTTACAGATTTTGTGTAATGAACACTTAACATAGTGTAAAAAATTTATATCTGGATGAGTAATACGTTAATATTACTTTCTGTTGTATTTATTTTATGTTAAAATAGTAATATTCGCAAGCAATGCCATTCCATACATTATAATGACGATTCAATGGAAACATAGCGAAATGTTGGTGATAGAGCTAAGTTGGCATCCCTTTTGGTGGCCCTGTTGGCAACTTGACGATTGATTGAACGGTGCAGAAGTTTATATGCTGTAGCGCCACCTGGTGGGTAGCTGTCAAAAAGGAGAGCACACAAAAACCTTCTCCATACAAAATACATATACATGCCAATTGTCACAGTGATCGGTTGAACGGTGTTGGAGTGAAGCGAGGTCATATATACATCCATCCATTTATATATATATATATTACAAGGTAATAGTGCTTTTAGGAAAATTGTTCATCAAACATGCAAAAATTTTATTAGTAATCACTAATAAAAACCCATAATAGAAAATTTTCTTTTGGGATTTTTTAAAAAAATTTTTAATCAAGCAAATATATTATAATTGGATACAATTTTGCTTTAATTTTTTTCCTACCTATATACGTTAGAATATGACAAAATAGCACTTTTTTTAAAATTCTACATAACTTTTAAATAGTTATGAGAAAAAAATTTCACAGACTCGTTTCAAAAGTTTACTTCAGTAAGATTAAAACTAACACCCCGTTCGTAAATGGTGTTTTCTGCAAATTTTGTTTCCAGACTATTAGCTTGCCTTAACGACGAATAGATGAAAACTATTTTATTTCTTTCGTTTTTTTTTCTACATAATTAAATTTCACAACGAAATAAATAAAATGGTGCTAATGTTCATGACAACATATATAAGGTATTCACACTTCTTATTATTGTAGGGGTAATGAAATTCCTCAGCTTGACGTCTGCAGCAATACGTCATAATGCTGGACTCGGCAAAAGTTATGTGGAACCTATAAATAATATTGACACAGCCGTCATCAATTCATATTCATGGCTTGACTACGCATAAGGAGCAATAAAATCCAAGGGCATTAACATCGGGTCGCAATTTTTGTTTCGCTTAAACAACTGATTGCCCAATGCATAATATTCGCATTAGCCTGAGGGTTTTGCTGGTAATGTTTAAAGATAGCAGCAGATCGTTTAGTGTGGATAGAGTTCTTCGTGGAGGAGATTTATGGGTCTGGAAAAACTTTACGAAATTATTTTTCTCTGGATTAATAGTTTTGCAGAAATTTCGATGGCATAAACCAGAGGTACCCAACTTTTTTCCCACCGGGCCGCATACATATGACAGATATTTCACGCGGGTCGCAACATGAGGATTAATGGAAAAAACACAAAAAGCCCAAGGCAATATTGGACACTTAAAATGTGGAAAATTGAGAAAAATATTGATATTCATTGTTTTGGCTTTTAATACTATATCAATCTATCAAACACACTTAAAAAATTTTCTTCGTTTTTATGTATTTTTACTGAGTTATGGAGTAGTTTCGGTATTCTTTCATTCATGACCATACAAACAAAGCTGCCAAGTCGTTTTATACACTGCTGGCCACCGTAAATGCAACACCGTGAAGGAAGCATGCAAATAACATGAAATTTACTACATGCATTAGCGGAGGTGAGATATCCAAATGATTAGAATTTCAGCGCAGACATACATCACGCGCGCCTGTGGCGCCACCTCAAAGCGCTATTTAAGGCTTGGAGATTTCGACGATTTCAAGTTCGGCAATTGTGTTTTTCTTGTGCTTTTTTCAAGAAACGATTAGTTATGTCTCGTAGAAAACAGCGATCAGCTTTTGATCAAGTATCCGAGTTCGACAGAGGAAGGATAGTGGTCTACCGAGATTGTGGATTATCTTTCAGGGAAATCGGTAGTTGTGTTGGACGAAACCAAACAACTGTAATGCGGATATGTGACCGTTGGATGCAGGAGGGTACAATGGACCAACGTGGTCGTCGTATCCTCCTCAGAGCACCACTTTACGTGAGGCCAGGCAAATTGTGCTCATGGCAGTGAAGGATCGCTCAGTAACATCACGAACCATAGCACAGTACATTGAGTCTGTAACGCATCATTCAGTGTCTGCGCGTACCATTCGACGCCGTTTACAGCAGAGGGGTCTGTCCGCACGACGTCCATTCCTTGGTCTACCCTTGACGCAGAACCACAGACGTCTCCGCCGCCAATGGCTCGCTCGATGAAAGAAGGGTGTGGGTGGCAGAATGGAATGAAGTTGTCTTTACTGACGAGTCACGCATCTGTCTGCAACACCACGATGGTCGGATTCGAGTCTGGAGACACCGTGGAGACCGGATCTTTCGCCGATAGAAAACATGTGGTCCATGGTTGCTCAACGATTGACCCAGATTACACCCCCAGCTGCCAGACCAGATCAACTTTGGCAACGTGTGGAAGCTGCTTGGTCTGCTGTACCCCAAGAACACATCCAAAGTCTCTTTGAATCAATGCCGAGGCGTGTGGCAGCGGTTATCTCCAACAATGATGGCTACTCTTGCTACTGATTCTGGCAGGAACCACATTTCACAGAAGTCTATAAATTTAATCATTTGTTACTTGGTCAACATGTTATCTACAAAATAAATTTTGTTGTGCTATCTCTTGTCTTTCTTGGTGTTGCATTTACGTTGGCCAGCAGTGTAATTTGATTTTTTTTCTTTTGACAAAGACACTCTTACTTTTTTTTTCAAACATTAATTTATCAAATGCAGAATGACAGCAAAGAGGAGTTTTGACTGAAATCAGTATTATTTGTTTATAATTAAAAATCAGTTTCACCCATAAAATAGTCACTACTCCAGTTCATTCTCTATTTCCCTGTTATTTGTTGTTACTAACCGTTAGTTTCAAATGGTAAAAAAAAAAAAAAATCTTGTAATTAGCGCCCGTACGACATCGACAGCAAAATTGGTCGATTTGATTGCTTGATTGAGAGGATTTCCCGCTAAATTTTTAAAAATAATCTCAAATAATTGGATATTTTGGGGCAATGAGCCACTCAGGAAAGGCCGGCGGGCCGCAATTTGAGTAGCGCTACCATAAACGCTCGATTAGTTATATATTTCTTTGTTGTTATTAGTTTCGAATATCAGCATTCGAATTAGGACGATGCTGTATATCCAAGCCTTAATCTGTAATAGTGATTGTGGTGTTAGTTTCGAAGTATGGCATAAATATAAGAAAATCAACTTAACGAATTATCATTTTATAGAAATTTTCTAAGGAGTTTTTTAGAGAACTGGGGCCAGAGAGAGTAATTTGTACCGGGTTTTTCCTTGTTTTTGTGTATTATTGTAATTATTTGTACATTATCGTAAAATATTTCAGTTTTTGTTAATTATTTTAATTTGGCATTGTGATATTTTTATTCATACAATGCCTTAAACTAGTGCTTCTCAAACTTCTAATGCTTGGGACCCAATATTCAATCTGAGTTTTCATCGCGCCCCCCTTTCATGCAGCAACAATGTATTGAATTAAATGATACTATACTTCAAAGTAAAAGCTACAATACGACTTTAACCTCTTAAATGTCACCAGTGTATATAAACATCTCGCTCAGTCAAAAAGTTAATTGCCCCGAACGTATATGTACGTCTTTCCGAAGTACGATCTTTTCTGTACACACACACTCTCTCTCTCTCTGCTACCCATAAAAAATACCGAAAACTTTGGAATGTAATAAAAGGACATTGTCAATGTTTGTGAAGGATTTGCTTATTTCAGAGAATCTGCTTATTGCGAATTGCCCCCTAAATACATCACATACGCGTGCCTACGTAGAAAGCGGTGGCATTGGGGAATGAATTGCATAACTTTAAATCGGCTGTAAAGTAATTAAATTTAAACCCTACAAATTATCAAGGTAAGGGTTTTTTTGCAAGCCCATGGAGTTACTGGTAATTATAAAACTTGCTCTTAACTTAGTATTGTTAAATAAATTGTAAAATACATTTCACAGTACTGACATATTTATAAGTATATAATATCAGTGTAAAAGTGTATTTTATTTTTCATTATGTCATAATGTATTTTTTTCGTTTACTTTCAGTAAATAAATATTTTTTTAAAATCTTTTGTTTTCTCGACTTTTCAATAGGCTCACTCCCTTCTCGTAAAATTCTAGTTGAGCCTCTGTACAGAGGTCTGAGCTATATACAGCAAAATGCTATTATAATAGAAGCAATTTTCACAAGAGAATATTTTGAAAATGGGTCACATTCTATGTTCATTTTTTCTCAAAATATTCTACTTGAATAATTTTTTATTGCAAAACTATTCTTAGAACAGTTTTATATACATTTTCTAATCTAAGTGACACTAAATATCATAAATATTATCCATTTATACGCTTTTGCAAAATCACGGTTCCGAACGTAGTCGGGATACCTTAAGCTCTCCTTCACTCACTCAATATCCTTCAAATTGACTAATAACAGTATAAATCTGATTTACATATTCCGTGACAATATTTGATTTTGTGGGGGAAAATGTGTATTTCTTTTATTTAAAGTTGCTTTCGATTTTTTTTTGAGCAATTCAATTGTAAGTAACTCAGAAATAAAATTTAAAAAAAATTAAGTTGGAAAAAAAATTGAGAAATTATATTAGATTTTTTTTAGACTCAAAGGTAAGAGAGATATCAAATACTCTATATCAGTGTCCTCCAATCTTTTTATTATGGCGGAACGGTCAACGTTTGCTAATTTTACTACGGCCCGGTAGGAAGGGGAGGGGGGTATGTTTGTTATTATTTTACATATCAAGATATCTCCATATTTTGTACAGGCATGGTATTGGTGCGGCTTCAGCTCCCGGTTAACCTCTCGTCCATGGAAAGTGGCACCAACTCGAGAGAAATACACCACGGTAAATAAATGAAACAACTTAATGTCCCTTGACGGCCCGGTTGTTAGGAGCCGCTGCTCAATATGTTTCTGGTTTCTCAGATGATGGTTTTCTGAGAAACCAGAAACACAAGAGGTCAATATGAGACCAGCATGTCAAGGTCAAAATAAGACCGGCATATTTTTCGTTAAGAAATTAAAAGAAAGTTTTATTACAGATTATGAAAAAACTTTATTTTTGAAAATTGTTATTGTTAAATAGGCAATACACTGTACCGTCTGTAAATGAAATAAAATTTATATTTACAAAAAGGTTGGAAATCAATATTTGAACGAAATTTACTCTCTAAAACTTAATTCCTTTTAAGAAAATCTGAATTAGAAATGAAATTTATCAAAGAAAGTTATTAAATAACAGAAAAGAGTATCAAACGGAAGAATAACATATTATCATAAATGAAATAGCAAATAAAAAGTATATACTTTCTTTCTAAGAGTGCTAGAAATGTTGAAATTAAGTTTATAATTCCAAAAAGAGAGGAAAAAATAATTTTTTAGTTCTTCACTCTATGTGTTATCATTCTCAACTAATTAAATTATTGCTACAAATTTTCTTTAGTAACATTCCAAATAACAATCCAAAATATAAATAAAAAATAAAATGAAAGAATTTTAACTGTTTTTAGCGTGCGAAAAAAAAGAATAAGGCACTTAAAATGGATATGTGGCCTTCTAAAAACAAGACCATTTATACGGTTTTCAACATCAATTTCAAGGACATTTGTCGTCAAGGCATCTTTAATGATGCCAACTAAGTAAACATTTTTCCCCCTTAAACTATCTCACTTCCTGTTTGTAAGCACCTTTTATTAGCCTTTCAGTAAAAATTCAAACATTTTTCAGAGTTATATTTGTTTACTGTTGTTCCAAACGAAAAAATGCACATATCTCGATAGTTCATGAGCAGTGAAGAAAATTTTAGTTATCTCTGCACTAAAAAAGAAATTTATGCATATTAGTATTGTAGGATTTCACAATATGTCGTAAATCCAGCGTCATAAAGACATTTAATTTTAGTTCCTAAAAAAGGTTGCCCAAGTGATGTTTGCAAATAACATAAAACAGTCAACAAATTCAAATATTTATTTTTGCAAAAACGTGGCTCATGTTGTCAGCAATCAAAGTAAACAACGCTTCACAAACACGTGTTATAAATCAAGTTAAAATTATAAAAAGTGACTTCGAAATCTTTCAATGCCACTGACTCAATGTAAATTCCAATTCACTTCAGTTTTTGCAGGAAGATTTTTTTTATTAATGCGGATGAAATGAAAATAAAAAAGCTCTTATTACAGTAAAATACTTGAATTAAAATAAATTTTATTCAAGAAATTGTGTCATTTATATATTTATGATATCAATTTACCAGCTATTTTTTAGCTAATGAAAATCATTCATTAATTTTTGTTTTTCAAGTGCAAACTACGAACATTTCAAACCATTCGTTTTAAAAAAAATTTCTATAGGAAATAATTCAACAACTTTACTGCGAATATATTTGTCATGCATAAATATGTATATATATATTTCCAAAATATAAAGTACGTTAAATGTTTAAAATTTTAATCCTAATTTAAAAATTATTCGTTCAATAAAGGTGTATAATTTTTGTTTATTTCTAATGTTTATTAACCTAGTGTACACAAAATTTTTAAAAACATTAATATTACTTTAAACAATTAAATTTTCGTTTTTTTAATTAGTGTATCTAATTAAAAACTAAGTATAAAGGGGAAAAAAGTACAGTCTTCAAATTAACAAAAACGTTTTTTTTTTTAACTAAGAGGTAAAAAAATCACATTACAATTTAATTTCTTACTTTCATATCTCTTCTTTTTACAAAATTATCATTATCAATTATTTCATATTGTCTCTTGTAACCTTATTAAAATTAGAAAACTCGTACTTTTTAAATATTTTTATGTTTAAGCTTAATTTTTCTGAAAGAATCAATTTATATTATACGTGAGAACTTTTTGCTGCTATAAAAATGATTATGATCATAACGAATTACCATTATGAAAATATAAATTAATGTATTTTTTTATTGAAATCAGTTAAACAATACTTAACTATGATAAATTTTTAATACATTGTTCTTAAGTAATTGAATTTGTTAGTGAAACGGGGCATGAGTCCGGTGGGCCACAGTCTGAGTATCGCCGAATAAGAGTATTTACATTGAAGTTATTAAAAAGATTATATAGTTAGTTCATTAGAGTCTGCAAATTCATTTGTCTGTGAGGGAGGAGATTACATCCGTCCTGTTCGAAGTTTTCCAACGGACTTCAACTGCCCTCTCTAGGGTCTCGGTATGGTAGCGATCGGCCTCTTTATCCTCCGAGTTACATCTAACTCGTGGGCGGAGTAGGGGTTTTTCACGGTGTCAAAGTTTGCCAGGACGATGACCAAAGACGACGATGATCAATATTTTAAGGGCGAACGTGTGCATAGGAACTCGGTTATCCTATCCACAAAAAAAGCCGACTTTTCAACTGTGTGACGGGAAAACGTTAAACCCAAACGTATTCCACGATAAAAGGTAGAGATGTGCATTTCATGTGTCAGATCAATTTGAAAGTTACCTTTAAAGGAAATATTAATTAAGTAATAAATCACACAAAATTCTCATACAAGCTATGAAAGCAATGAAATTTCACTGAAACAAAATTTAATGATTACAACTGCAATAAGTAATGAAAGATATATTATAAATGATAGGCACAAAGTACATCATTGATCGTAATGACAAATTGGCGATTTGAATCACCAATAATGACTGTGCAATAATCGATGATATACAATTGCAATGATTGGTGCAATTGTCTGAAGAATGATAGAAATTCAAATCTAATTAACACGTTGTAGAATCAATTAATTGTAATATCCAGAAACCACTGAGCAGTTATGAATATTGAATACCAATTAAAAAAAACAAATCGGTTCATTTTTATAGGAGGAAAAATGTTCTTTTTTTTTCGATCATGATTATTAATGTTGGAAGTGTTCTTTCTAAGGTCAGTAAGCCGACGCGATAAACGGAAATGACTCACTGCGTATCATTATTAATAATGAAACGAATTAGTATATAATGACACATTTGGCAGGGTGTGGGTAACTTCTTAAAACCCATGTTTGCTTATCGAATTCTATCGGCTGAAATAGATTTTTTTCAAATTCAGTTCTAATAACTAGTTGAAATGCAGTTTTGCCATGCACATTGCAATTATTAATTGGGGCAGAAATTAAAAAGTTTGAATAAATAAATGCATTTTATAGATTTCAATAAGTTGTTTTTTTTTGCTGAAAACGCCAGATTTTTTCTCAAAACTTTCTTTGTTTCTGAATGCTTGATGAAAATTGACGAGTGGTAATTTTATTCTTTTTTTTTATCTTAAGTGACTTTTTTCATTTTATTAAGCTATAAATACACTTAAAAAGGAATATTTAAATTATTTTTAATGAAAACAATTCAAAATATCTACCGTAAAATCAGGCATAACACGCACTTTTAACACAAACAATAAGATCGAAATTAAAAATAATAATAATAATATAAGTATAAAAATGAGAGCTTTAAAAATGAAAAAGAACCAGAGCATAGAAAAAAAAATTAGACTTCAACACAGATAGGAATATTGTTTGTGTACACAAGAAATGACATTTCTTATGAACTTAAAGGGTTGCATTTCTAGAAGATTACTATTTCTTTAAAAGTCTGGGATAATACCTCGAATAAACGACTTCAAAACCAAAGAGCCATGTACATTTCAGGTTTCTTCGTAAAGAAAGGGGTGTGCGTTATACGGTGAATATACCTAAAAACTAAAAATTGCAGGTCTAATGAATTGGTGCGCGTTATACGCCGGATTTTACGGTATAAATTGAGGGCACCCAGAATTTTTTTTAAAAAAATGTATACAATGAGATCAGCTTTAAAAATTCAATTTAACTCTTGTATTGCATCAAACAATCGGGTTTATTGAAAAAATAAAGTAAGAAAGATAACAAAACGAACGATTCATCTAATATCTAATATATATTATAAATCTGAAAGTTTGTGAAAATCTTTGTTGGTCTTTCACGCAAAAACTACTGAATGGATTTTAATGAAACTTTACAGTAATATAGCTTATACATCAGAATAGCACATAGGCTATAATTTATAGCATAGACTATAATTTATAAAGATTTGGGAAAAGTGTCAAAAATATAACGATATTTGTCAAGTAAGTAGGAAAAAATTCTGTCTTCTGCTAGCAATTCTGGCATGCGCTGCAAAAAAAAACCACGTCTGCATATATCTATCTTTTGTTTGTGAAAACCTTTTTGTTTTTTGGCTACGCAAGGTGCTCGCTTCTAATTAATTCCTCTGATATAATGCCTATTTTTTTATTTCTGAATCAAACTAAGTTTTGAAGGGAGAAGTTGTTATAAATCTCTCTTTATTTTAATGTTTTTTTTAACATCTTATTATGCACATTTGGTAGTAAGAAATTGATCTTTTTTCCAAATAAATGCTTTTATCAGTTCTGATACTTAAAGTAAATAAGCTTTCTCTTTCACACTGCATCATTTGGACAAATTTTCAAAATTTATTTGTGGTTAGTAGTTAATTATAACGCTATAATTTTAATTGAATAGGCAGATATAATTATTTTTACACTTAAAAACGCAATAACTATTGTTCTGTATTTCTTGGAGTGTCAGAGTGAGTGAATATTAATGTTGCACTGTTCAGCTACACGAGGGCTTTTGGCAACGGATCACGTAATTTTGAACAATAGTCAAGTAACGTGGACATCTTAGCTGGCACCCCTTTCTCCTAACTACCACACGACACCAACTTAGAAGGAATATTCTACCAATAATTAGCTGGAATATTCTTTGAAATCCACTCTTCCAAGATATATGGCAGCACGGGTTCCATGATGAGTATTTTAGCGGAAAAAATAATTTGTCAAAAATTAAGTGTTTTATGTTTTTGTATGTTAATGAAGACTTTAGAAAATGATTTGACTACTTATTTTAAGTGAACGGTATATATAATTAATTTTACAGTGGAACATCTTTATTTAATTTATTAGCTCTAACGGATTAAATTTTCCAAAGTGGAGTATTTTGTTTATGTATATTCCTTAATTTTCAATGTAGCGATCCAAAAAAAAATATTGTATGAAAAAAACTGCAGTAAATCATAATGCGGTTGGATAAAGTATTAACGTGCATCGCGTCCCTACACGGCGGGTCTTACAAAGCTCTAATAAAGCTCGAGTTATGAATGTAGCTAGGCATTTGCCAACTTGACTCTATCGTTAACATTTCGCTATGTTTTTCATTGGATCGTCATTATAATTTAATAAACGGCGTTGCTTGCGAATATTACAATTTT
This sequence comes from Trichonephila clavipes, assembly GCA_019973935.1. Lineage (NCBI taxonomy): Eukaryota > Metazoa > Arthropoda > Arachnida > Araneae > Nephilidae > Trichonephila > Trichonephila clavipes. Next base: position 206,514 of record BMAU01001471.1, on the reverse strand, counting down.
AACTAAATAAATACTACAGAAAGTAATATTAATGTATTATACTTTCAGATAAAAATTATTTACACTATTTTAAGCGTTTATTACACAAAACTTTTAACAATGTGTTACTTTTGCTGAGCAAATATCAGCTTAGGAAGGTATTTTCAGAAATCAACCCTCAAGAGTGTTACGGGGAGTTATAAATAAAAAAAAATCCTTTTTATCAGCTATATTAGACCTACATACTTAAAATTTAACAAAGGCGTTTTATTTCTCTTTTTTTTTGTTACCTGAGTTACGCCAAAAGCTTTTTTTGTTTAATTTGCACAATTCACGTAAAATTAACTCATTAAAAACTTCTTTATCCTTCAATCTGTGTTGTTTAATTTTTCAGTACACCCGTGAGAAGAACGGGTATACCAGCTAGTATATTATAAACGTGAAAGTTTGTGAGAATCTTTGTGGGTCTTTCACGCAAAAACAACTGAATAGATTTAATGAAATTTTACAGTAATTACTTATACATCAGAATAACACATAGGCTATAATTTATACCATAGACTATAATTTATAAAAATTTGTAAAAGTGTCCAAAATATAACGATATTTGTCAAGTAAGAATTGAAAAAATTCTGCCATCTGCAAGCAAAAAAGCTGCAAAAAAGCCCCCTTCAGCATATATCTATCTTTTGTTTGTGAAAAACTCTTTTTCTTTTGGCTACGCAAGGGGCTCGCTTCTAATTAATTCCTGTGATCAGAATAATGCCTATTTTTTTATTTCAGAATAAAACTAAGTTTTGAAGGGAGAGGTTGTTATAAATCTCTCTTTATTTTAATGTTCTTTTATGATTTTATTATGCACATTTGGTAGTAAGAAGTTAATCTATTTTCAAAATAACTACTTTTATCGCTTCTGGTACTTAAAGTAAATAAACTTTCTCTTTCACACTACATCATTTGGACAAACTTTCATAATTTTTTGTGGTTAGTAGTTAATTATAACGCTGTAATTTTAATTGAATATGCAGATATTGTATTTTTAAGTATAAAACTAATTATAACTACTGCACTGTATTTTTTGCAGTGAGTGAATATTGATGTCGCACTGTTCAGCTACACGAGGGCTTTTGGAGACGGACCACGTAATTTTGAACAATGGTCAAGTGACGGGAACGACACTTGAGCTGGCACCCCCTTCTCCTAGCTACCTCACTACACCAACTTAGCAGGAATATTCTACCAATACTTAGCTGTAATATTCTTTGAAATCCACTCTTCCAAGTTATATGACAGCACGGGTTCTATGATGAGTATTTTAGTGGGGAAGGCGAACAGTTTTGTAGCAGATATTGCGTTTTCAGCGGATTGCAATGATTATTATTTGTGTCGCAAAAAAATAGTTAATGTCAAAATTTAAGTGTCTTATGGTTTTGTCTGTTAATGAAGGCCTTGGAAAATGATTTGACTACTTATTTTAAGTGAACGGTGTACATAATTAATTTTACAGTGGAATATCTTTAATTAATTTATTAGCTCTAACGGATTAAAATTTCCAAATTGGAGTATTTTGTTTATATATATCCCTTAATTTGTACATGTAGTGATCTAAAAAAATATTGTATGAAAAAAACTGCAGTAAATCATAATGCGGTTGGATAAAGTATTAACGTGCATCGCGCCCCTACACGGCGGGTCTTACAAAGCTCTAATAAAGCTCGAGCTACGAAAGTAGCTAGGCATTTGCCAACTTGACTCTATCGTTAACATTTCGCTATGTGTTTCATTGAATCGCCATTATAATCGCCATATAAACGGCGTTGCTTGCGAATATTACACAATTTTAAAATAAAATAAATACACAACAGAAAGAAATATTAATGTATTACACTTTCAGATATAAATTATTTACACTACTTTAAGCGTTCATTACGCAAAACTTTTAAGAATGTGTTACTTTTGTTGAGCAGAGATCAGCTTAGAGAGGTATTTTGAAAAATCGACCCTCAAGAGTGTTACGAGGAATTATAAATTTAAAAAATCCTTTTTATCGGCTTTTAGATCTACATAGTTAAAATTTAACAAAGGTGTTTTTTTCTTTCTTTTTTTGTTTAGCTGAGTTATGCAAAAAGCTTTTTTGTTTAATTTTCAATTCACATAAAATTAACTCATTAAAAACTTCTTTTTCCTTCAATCTGTGTTGTTTAATTTTTCAGTTAACCCGTGCGAAGAACGGGTATACCAGCTAGTATGTAATACTTTAAGAAATAAACCATTAGGGCCACAAAATTTACAAAATAATGAATAAATAAATATACATTCACACACTTTCTACAACATTTAAAATTATTCTTTAGCAGTGTAATAATTAACTTTAAAAATTGCAATTGTAAGTATTACCAAGGTAAATGTCTAAAAAGGAAAACACTTTCTATTCGAAAGGAACCTGAATTTAAAACTTCAATTTCATCTCTTTGGTTTTGCAATAACGTGAATGAAAAACAAATCCCTTTTTGAATTTAAAGAGTAATTAAAATAATTATTTTAAATCAAATAAGTTTATTTTCTATACATTATGTTGCACGTTAACCAATCAAGACCATTTTTAACCAAATTTCTAATTTTGAGGGATCACTGAATTTTTAACAATCAACATAATTTTGCAAATAAAGCATCGAGCAATCACTAAGTAATAATAACGATATCACATTTAATTTCCTTTGTGTCCATGTTACTCTATTTTATCAAAAATAGGACTACATATAAAATATGCACCATTAAAAATTGCCTTTCATGCAGATATGATTGGTAGAGGGTCCCTTGTAATACATAGAGGATGTGTTGAATAATAATTTATTATTAATATGCAACTAAATAAATGTTTGTAAATTAACATTACTCATATTTGCAAAGTTCGGTTACCTCTTTAAATAATTACAATGTGTGTCCAAAGGCTAAAATATTCAAATTCTCACGAGACAGCCATTGAACTTAAATTATTTTATTTGTTTACACAAATTATATTACAAGCATTCAGTTTGGGAGGAGAAACAAAAGCAGGTCTCTTCCTGAGGGAAACAAATAGTGGAAGTAAACACAAGTTAGTACTACAGTTACCTCTAGCAATATGTAAACAAATAAACGTGAAAGGAATACAAAAATGGACAATCGCAAAGCAAAAATAACTCACGAAAAATGCGTACTTGTTAATGATATTACTTTACATAAATAAATGCAGCGTTTCAAACGTCAGCGATTTTTGAACTGACCTGAAAATAGACACTACTAACACATCTTTAAAAGTAAAAATTGATATAAAAAATGGCCTCTTTTTTTTATTTTCGAGCAAATGCAGTATTGTATCTGTTACCGCTACAGTGCAAAATTTTATAAATATACAGATTAGCTAGGTAATCTACGGATTAAAACTAGGGTCATCCGCTAAAGTGCGGAAATTGTTTCGTTTCTCAAATTACCTGAGAAATTTTAATCTGAGAATTACCTAAATAATCTGCACATTTCCCGCTAGACATTCGTTAAAGTGAAAATAAGATCTTTGGCGGAATAATATCAACTTTTCTGCAGGCTTAAAAATTAAATGTTGCTTACTTACTTTTTGGTGTCTATTAAGTCAAGAATCAAGTTAACACAATCGAACATTCAACAAATTCGTTCATTCAATTAATAATCAATAAATTGAACAAGTTTACAATCATACATTAATTCAAGAAGTCTTTTAGCGAATTCATTTACTACCTCTGTCACTGTGTTTCTAAATGTTTAGGATAAATTATTGTGGGATGAGTCAACATTCAATCAAAATTCTTAACAGGAAGGAAATGAGAGAAATAAACTTTTGAAATTAAGCGATATGAAAACCGCAAATGTGAAGAATACTTACTTAAAACGCAGAACACACTTGATTCAGCACTTTAACGGAGCAAATGAGTTAATCTGCACATAAATGGCTTTCGAACGGTAACATATTCACTTGCTGATGGCCTTAAAGCCGCGTTTTTCAAACTGTGTAGGGGGCGTGATAATCATATGAGGAGGAGCGAGAATATCGAAAATTAAAGATTATTTAAAAGAATTATTAATTTAATGAAATGAAGCAAAATAAAATGCATTCTGACATGATAAAAATAAAATACACATTTACAATGATATGATATACTTATAAATGTATCAGTACTGCTCAATGCATTAATGTATCAATACTAGTGACTCCCATGGGCTTGTCACATACAAAATTTTTGTGGCTTTATGTCAAAGTACATTATTGAACATTATTGAATTCAATACATAGTTGTTATACAGAGGGGGGCGATGAAAACTGGGTCTCAAATGTTGAATGTTTGAGAATTTCTGCCTTATAGGGTTAATGCGGACAACAGGCAAGAATAGCTCATAAAAAATGTGCATATGATTGTAACAAGTTTTACATTCAAATAAATGCAGTTTTAAACGTCGGCAATATTAAAACTGACCTGAAAAAATAAACTCTACAACACATTTTTAATATAAAAAAGATAATATAAGATGAATTTTAATTTCGGGGAAATGCAGTATTATATCCACTTGCTTATAGCCTTAAATGATTACCGAGGATCCTCTAACCCTGAGTCATAGCACCTGATTATCAGTAACTCATTTCATCATGAGACAAGCTCCCTCTTCCTCCCTTTGTTATGTACACATCACGCCCAATCAAAAGTGCTCTCAATGTACTGCATTATTCACTACCAGGATTCGGAAGGGATGGATAAAAAATTGCCGTGACGTGGATTACGAGAAACCATAATTTAGAACACGAGTTGTAACTACTCATAGGGAGGTGACGTGCGAGGGCACGTGTCCCTTGAAATCAAGGTCACTTCTAACAGCTGTGTTTTTTTCTGTTAGGGTAAGCACAATGTAGATTTAGCTGAGCTTTATTTTAATTTTATCGGATTTTCTACTCGAGGGTTAAGCTCTAGAATTCGCTTTGTGAAGTAATTTTATTATTCGATTGTACTTAGGCCTTCAATCTGTTAAGCCTAATGTTTTAGAATGAGTCATCCATTTAGCATTGTATATTTGTTGGTTTAAAAACGCCCTAATTGTAAAATATTGTACCTTAGCTCCAAAAGGCATTTTAAAAAGTATAATATACTATTGTATTGTACTCATTTCTTCTACCATCAATTCATTAATTCGTGTATTAATGTCCTGCACAGTAATGGTAATTTAATATTGTGTAGGTTTATGAAAATGGCAAAATGTTTTCTGATCTTTAAAACACAAGAGAAACTATTATATATTACATACGAACAAAAATTAACATGAAGACCGAACAAAATATTTTATCAAGTTTGCGTTCATGTTCTTTAACACGAAAAATGCAGAAGTAGCTTTAAGACGTTAATTTAATCTGAAATAATCTCAGCGCTCCAAGAAAGTTAGGCAAATGGAATATGAAACACTGCACGTGATTCATTTATTGGGAACATACTTCAAATATACTTCGAATTTTATTTGCATGATGAGAACAGTATAAGTAATAAATATACAGTTCATTTTCTCATTTTACAGTTCTTTTTACTTATTTATTCAGACAAAAATCAATGAAAGCAAAAATAATGTTAAACAACATAAAATTATTATTGTATTAAAAATTTAAAAGTTCTTTCAAAATTCTAATAATTAAAATATTTTACTCATCTAATTCTCATTCAATTCCTACTATAAGCTCACTCTCTCCCTATAAACTCCTCCCTTACTTCCCCCCACTCTCTCCCAGGATATTTTCATAAATATCATGTTCAAATTTCCAATCGTTTATAAAATACTTTCTGTTCACTCAAGAGTTCAAATACATTTTTTAAAACTTTTAGTGGATGACACTAAACTTTTAAAATTGATGTTAATACTGCTTCTTCAAATATTAATTCATTAATTAAACTAAAAATGAATAAATAGTAACAAACAAAAATAACAGTCCAACAGCATATATATAAAAGAAAGTCATTCGTTGTGTCCCTGTAGCGCAATGAATTGCGCGTATACATGTTTATATTAATTGTTACTAAATTAAAAAGTAACTAAAATAATATTTTTCTTTGTTGACCCAGGTAGGAATTGACTTAATTTTTTTATATTACTTGTTTTATAATTTACCACATATTTTTAAAATTGTATTAAAACTGACTAGAATCATATGAAAACAAATAAAAACATTTTTTATTTACACGGAAAGCAGCTGTGGTGTTGAGAAAGGAGAAAATATATTTGGCTCTGTGTTGCCACATCAGTTTGGCGCCGTCGTAACCTTGTCTAGCATCGCTCAGATTGTGTTAGATAAAATGTATAATATATGTTAATTAAAAAAAATTGCAATAATCAAGCAGTGTAAGATCAAAAGCATCCTAAATTAAAGAGGAGATAATTATATACTTTTATAAATTATTATTATTATTTTGGATTTGTGGAGCCATATTTCTTAGCCTTGTTATTATTATTATTTTTTTTGTTAATATAAAAAATCAACAAAATAAAATAATTTTCATGTCGAAATATCTAAAATATAAAGAAGTCTTTGTAAATAAACCTTTAAAAAATAGGATTACAGTAATTCAAAAGTGTACAAAAAAAAAAAAAAAAAAAAAGAAAGGAAAAAATATTTTTCCCCCACATTTATTATTTTTATTCTAGAATGTCAAAAAGAAAACAGCGTTAGAAATGTAAGTAATTATATATACAGTTGACTCTCAATAATTCGAAGTTGAAGGGACCAATGAAAAACTTCAAATTATCATGAGGGTAGGAAAAACTCCCAAAATACACGTAGAGAAATTTTTCTCTAACACATTTAAATTTGAAAGAATGTAATAAAGCAACAATTGCACATATGTATAAAACTATTTTAAAGTATTTTTAAAAAATACATATATACAGTATAAATATTAGACAGGAGTTAAAAATCATGTTTTAAAAGAATACATTTATATGTTAAAAATAACTATTAAAAGAATACATACCGTACATAATTATTATTATTTTTTTTTGACGAAAAAATATCTGTTACCTTTTCTTTGTTCTGTGGCATTCAATCTAACTTAGTCCATAGATTTTTCTAGAATAAATGAAGCTTGTAAAAAACGTCCGCATCAACATGATTTTGAAGGGAAAAGTTGCGTAGTTTGTTTAGTGATACTTAAGCTTCTGTCTGAGTTGTCGGAGTCAACTCCAATGGCCTTCAAAGGGGCTACGTTACAGGGGATACAAGCAGAGACAATACAACACAAAACATGTAAGCTCCAACCTGTTTGCTATAGGACTCTACATGACAATGAGGGTTCGAATTGTCGAGACATATATAAGGTAACATCGAATTATCGCGTGTTGTATTCTGGCCAGCCACAGATTTTACTTCGAAATATTGAGTGTACCAAAACTTATTGTTTTAGTTCGAAATATGAAACGTTTTTCTAGAGCATATACTTCGAATTAGCAAAAGGTTAGTATTATCGAAGGTTTGAATTAAAGGTTTGAAGGTTGAAAAAAAAAACACTTGTCCCTTTAATTGTTTTTACTATTGTATTTTGAGTCTACTGAGAAGTTGTTTAACAACTGAATGTCCAGAGTCGTGTTAAATAGAAAATCACAAATTATACCCCTGATATTGCGATATGAAGTAGAGCAGCACACAGGGACAAAGTTCGCAGAAAAATACCTTTTTTTCTTAACTACAATGAGGGAATACTTATATTCCATGTTATTTATTTCTTATTATAATAAATATGTTTAAAAAATGCATAATATAAATAGTCTTTTTTTATGTATGTTGAAGGAATACATTTATTTTATATTGTTTTTATTTTGAAAAATATCTTTAAATGATGCATAATTAATATATAATGGAATTCTAATTCTGTATTTATTATCTCTATTCTTTAACTCTGCAAGCATTGCCGTTGGAATCGAATTGTTTCAAATATTCCTTCTGTGGGGCTCTCGAAATCTTATTGGTATATTGGTTAGGCCAACCACAAATTGACGAACCCTTACTCTTACATATAACAGCTATTGAATTTAAATTATGAACATACAGAAGTATGTTCATAATTCAAATGGAACAAAGTTCCAGACCTGAAAACATCCGAACTCCTCTTTCATTTATTCACTCTAAAAAAAGAATTTCTTTCACTTATACAAGGAACGTCCCAAATATTTTCAGACTCTCATCTTGGTAAAGAAATTCTTTTTATGTTGTTACCGATTGCATCGCCGCTGAAAAAACCGAACGCAATAATAATAATAAATAAATGAAACGAGGAAAACTATTTCGATTCATTTCATGTCTCTCGTGCTTTTCTAAATAAAAACTTATTTATGAAATGAGCATATATGATATTCATTTGGCATATATAAACAATCACATGTCTTACGTATCATTTGTTTCCTTTATTGCGACTTACCTGAAAAATCTGTCCCGATTTGACCTTGAATAGAAAAAAAAGGAACTGCATAGGGAAAAATCGAGCGGAAGAAACAATGAGCGTGCAGGGATAATTGGAGTAAATTAAGGAGGGAAGGAGGCCATGCGAAAAGAGCTGGAATAATGACGGTCATAACCCTAAAAGATGTCGGTGATCTTGGTCTTGACCTCTCGCAACAATAAAGTTCCACCCTGGAGGGAAAAACAGTGTAATAACACGATGGATGCGTTTATTTTGTATGCAAGTACGGTTAGAGAGCTTAACAGGACTCTTTTTTTTCTTCTTTTCTGACCGTGTGTGATGCGATGTGAAGAAATAAAGGCAAATCTGTTTTTGAAACGCCATTTCAATTTCGCTTGTTTCTTTGTCTCTTTCTGTCGATAAGACTTTTACAATTGTCTCTTGTACCGAAACGTAGCAAATTAAGGAGCAGTTTTGTCCACAAGTTAGGACTGCGGGTTGATTTTATAATTATTACTTTGATACACATTATACAAGAGCTACACACGGGACCTATAAAAGAAGAGAAAAAGTGAATACCGTAAGATTCGTCGTATAGCGTGCACCTGTACTTTCAAGCTGCATTTTTTAATTTTAAGGTACAGTGTGGGTGATCGGTTAACGAACATAATCCGTTCCAAGACTATGTTCGCTATCCGAATTGTTCGTTAACCGATCGTCGATTCACCATACACTTCTGTGTGAAATCGATTAATTCGTTCTGGAGACCCTAAAAATTAAATTTTAAAAAATGTATAATTTCTTAGTAAGTTTTTAAAAAAATAATACACACATATAGTCTTGCATATTAATCAGTCCTTTTCATTTTTTGCTTATGGGGCATTGAAGAACATGTCCAATGTCGATTGCTTTTCTCTCTTTTTCGGGATTTTCCGGAAGTTATTAATAGCATTGTCGTTGTAAAGATCCCCAACCCTACTGACATCAGCTTGGTTTGGGTGCCATTCTTAGACCATTGCTCTGACAACATCCCACTTTTTAAAAAGATCTTTAATGGCAGATGTCGGCATTGGTCCTCTCGTCTTTCTCTTGTTCAGAAGGAGACACATTTCGTTGTGTTTCTTGGTGTTCTTCATTCAAAATTTCTCAAGTTCTTCTATCGTCAGTTCATCTTCATGTCCCATTATGAGCTTTTCTATGTCATCCTCGTTCACTTTCAATTCCAGATCTCTAGCAGCTGTTAAAATTTCATCCATAATTTAAGGGGTGCCTCCCTGATCACCTTCGAATATGTGTTCGTCGTCCAAACACACAAAAAAAATCTTTCTTGAAAGTGTTCGTTATCCGAATATGTGTTCGTTAACCGATTTGTTCGTTAACCGATCTGTTCGTTAACCGATCACCCACTGTATATTCGCCGTAGTAACGATTTTCGCCACACAGCTGCGAATCAGCTTCTTTCTAGATATGAACCACACATTCAAGGAACACCTGCCATCTTAAATTATTGCGCGGTCTTGTCTTGGATCACCCCGGAAACCTTTGACGCCATAAGGAACCCCCTCCTATTCCACCTACGAACCGGATGCAACCCGAGGATAAAGGGGCCGTCCACGGTCGTCCTCGAGACCCTAGCGAGGACAGAGAGAGAACGGGGATAACCTGAAAACTTAGTTAAGAGTGGACCTTAAAAAAACTCCTCCCTCACAAACAGAACTTGGACTGTTTAATCACTTCAATGTATAATCTGTAAATAATAGCTGGGACGTAATTAAACTAAATATTTAAATTAATAAATATCACGCTACCTTTATTTATCTCAGATGTCACACCGTATAAAGCACACAACCTTTTTTACGAAGAAGCCTGAAATATAAGTGTGCAATGCTCTTATGTTTTGAAGTCATTTATTCGAAGTATTATGCCAAGATTTTGAAGAAATAGTATACTTCTAGAGCTACAGCCCTTTAAATCAAGATTTCTCAAACTTGAAATATTTGTGACCCAATTTTCAATAATCATTTTCATTGCCCCTCCCCATACAATGACAATGAATTGAATGCAACAAAAATATACTTTAACGTAAAACTTTCAGTCGATTTTAGCTATAAACCATACAAATTGTCAAGATAAGTATTAAATTTTGTATATGACGGGCCAATGGGAGACATTAGTAATTGTTAAACTTGTTTTTATTTTAGTATTGATAAATTATCCAAAACATTGCACAATACTAATACCTTTATAAGTATATTATATCGGTGTAAATGCGTATTTAATTTTTATCATGTCAGAATGTATTTTTTTTTCCTTTCAGTGAATTGATACCTGTTTCAAATCTTTTATTTTTGTCTTTTCAGTATGTTACCACCCCCTCGTACGGATATCACGCCCTCTAGGGAGCCGCGCCTCACAATGTGAGAAACGCTCTTCAGGACGGGGCGATTTACTACGAGACGCTCGCTAGGGACGGGGTGAATGCGTAGGCACTTGCACTTCAGGGGCGTTTCGTCGCTAAGTCTAACTTAAGAAAAAAAAAGCATAATTAATAAAATTTCACTCCTAACGTCGTAATTTTTGGTACCCCTTTAGATTACTACATAAGTTCTCTGTTACATTAAAACTAGAGTGTTATAACATTTTTCCTTTCATTTACATGAAATTATATAAAAAAATATCACGTATATTGGGAAATAAATTTTGTAAGCGCTGTTCAATTTTTTCCAAAATTTTCATTGACGAAACATATTAATAAACCATCAAATTAATAAAAAATTATGACAAAGATTATTTACAAAAAGAAATAGCAAAATTAAAATGAAGAGTGAGTGTGGAAAATCTCGAGACATGGAGAAACGCGAAGTCCTACATTGTATGATTTGCAAGCATAAAATTGTTCTAGCTTGTTGCGTTTTTTTTTATTTGCGCACGGTTTGTTACTATACACTTTGGCTTTTTCACCCTTTTTGTTCATATTAAGGTTAGGAAAATGCTTTCAAAACAATCAAATAATAATCTGAAGTCAAGGTTTTTGAAATAAGATAAGTACACGAAATACATCTGTAAGCAACAAAAAATGTAACAGAACTGAGGCTAAAACTCTAAAACACTTCACACTGTTAAGAAAAAGAAAATAAAAAAAAGCACTGGAAGAGTTATTAGAAAAGGGGAATGTTTTATATCAAGTGGGAATTTTACGAGCTATTTGTTTACATTTCGATTATCACCTCCAACCAACTCAGCTGATGTGCAAAATATCAAATACAGGCAGAATATAAACTAACTGAAGGTCAGGTTACTCTAGATGCGTTCGATTTCAACATAATGGGCACAGGGTCTAGTGGTCATTAGAAAACGTTCCAGCTGAAAAGTCATATTTGCATCGCCCGGCTTACCACAGCACCTTTGTAAAATGCACATTTGCACCACCTGGCCATGAGATGCTTCCGAGAAAAATGCATATATGCCCTGCCCATCGCGAAGGGGTTAAAAATCATAAAGAATGTCATTTCTTTACAATAAACAGCATTTCAATACATGAAGAAGCCTAGTTTTTTATGCTTATCTTTTTTTTAAAAAAAAAGTTATCATTTTTATAACCGGCATATAACACATGCATTCCTAAATTTCGATCTTATTTTTTACGTGAAAAGTGCGTGTTATATGCAGAATTTTACAGTATACGAAGCTTTTTTATATATTTTACTTCATTGTTATGTATTTTTTTTATTTCTACTCCCCCCCTTCAAAAATACGTCGTTGCATTTGTACTATGTGTCTGAAAATACTAAAAAAAAAACTGCGCAATTAGTTTACGAATGAATAGAGCTTTGAATATTAGAAGAAGTGAGTGAGTTATATTTACGTCGCACTGTAAACTTGCAAGAGGGCTACTAACGACGGACTTTGCAATTTTCAACCATGGTCAAGTGACGAGAACGACACACTTGAGCTGGTACCCCTATGTCTTAACTTTCACACCAACAGCAACAGGAGAACGTTTGAGTGCAGCGGCTCCTTCTACACGGCGGGTTTTCAGCCGCACTAGTCTCGAACTCATGATATGCCAGCCACGAGCCCAGTACCTTGACCACTAGGTTACAGTGGCCACTTGAATATGCGAAGAAAATAAGCTACTTTAAATTCTCCTTAGTAATTAACTGTTCGCGAGAGTTAATAACAAGACGAATGACGCGTCAATTTTGATCCTAAAAATACGTCGGTAAATTAAGCAATTTTATTTAAAGAATTTTTATTTACCGTTATTGTTTATATTCTTGGAAAACAATTATAGTAGTTCTAGCATTTTTTAAGGAAAATTTCTGTTTCACAAAGTACAATAGCCCTAGAAAATAAAATATTATAGTACATTGTTATCTCTCTCTCTCTCTCTCTCTTTGATAGCAATCTGACAAACCTTTAGAAGTTGAAATGGAAAATTTTAACTTTTACCATGAGAATACTAAAAAATTTCCTTTAAAATAAACTGTGCAAATTAGCTAAAATACGGAAATTATTTTATAAGCATTTTTTTAGGGAAAAAGATAAATATATGTGCATATATATAAAATAAATATTAATGCGTATATAGAGGGTATAATACACTAAAAAGTTATACTACACTTAAAATGTTTAAGGACAATGAATTAGGGATTATTTATATTTATAAATTCTCCTCAACGCTTCTAAACCAGTCAAGATACGGTTGATATAATAATGAATCAGAATATTTTTTTTACGATTTCCTATTATTGCACACATAAAATGTCACCAAAGATGAAAAATTCTTTAATCCAACTATGTTGTCGAAGGAAAATTTACGATACTCAAATAAAATTGAAGTACTGTACTCTAATATTAAAAAGCATTCATAAGATCAAGTAGAAGAGAGAGAGAGAGAGAGAGAGAGAGAAAGAAGAAAGAGAAATATATTTAAGCCAAGATAATAAGTATCTTTTTTCTTTGCATGATCAACCAGTTGCCCTCAACACAAATACAGTACTGCTAAACGAAGGCTACAAAAGGATCAGCCGTTATTAAAGATTTTCTTCTTGTACGATTTATATTCACGTAGACATAACACGGAACAAAAACAAAACAAAAAGCATTGAAACAACACCTGACTGGAAAGCTTGGGGCATGATTTCATTTTTTTCACTGTGTTTTGATTACCTGGCTCTTCGTCTATGAAGAGAGGCTTAGTGAAATAATTGCTAGTAGCTATGTAGTATCGTTCTTGTATGACCGTGAGCTCAACCCTTAAAACCGGGTGAGAGCGAAAAAAAATCGAATGTTTTGGCCTACATCGTTCTAAAATCTCTCTTATAGGACTTGTAAATAAGCTCAACGGCCTTTTATACGTTGTCGCTTTTCATTAAAAGATGACATATTGATTGTAATAAATTATATCGTAATCGTTTCGTCAAGTAAATAAGTTCTAAAATCCTATATACTGAGAGTTCTAAATTGTCTCGCACGCAATTTAAAAGGGGCAGTGGCATAAAAACTTGTAAAGGTTAATGTGATGATTTTGGTTTTGAACTTAATTAACCATTGATTATTATTGTGTAGTAATTTAAGTGCTGGAAAATGTGTTGAGAAAACGTGGAGAATGAATTATAAAGTAGAATATTTTTGTTATTTCATCCATTAAAAGTACCATTTAATTATATTCTTAATGTATCAATTAAAAAACATGTTTTGTCTACTAACTAATTGATTTATTAAATATATTTGGTTCACAAAAATTTCCTTTCTTTTTAGTATGTAGTGGTATCTAAATAAAAGCCAGTAACAGCCTCTCGGACAGAGGTCATCATTTTTGTCTAGGGGATATGTTACTAGGCTACGAACACAAAGGTCGCGGGTTCTAACTACTATACAAGTATTTGTTTTATTTTCAATAAAATTTTTACGTTTGGTTGGTTAAGAATGTTATAATTGGGGAAATGTTTTAAGGCTATCTTCGCTTAATGTCAAAAAACAGGCCCCGAGCTTGTAATTTTTTTATGTATTAACGTTTGAGTTCTTTTATATTATATTTTGGCTTCGCTATCCTATACAAAGCAGCATATTTTGTCATAAAATTTGAGTTGGTCCATTGTTTCTTGTATGCAATGTGTTTCTCATTTTTTCTCATATACTTAATACTAAATGAGCTGTTCCTTTACATGTTAAAATAAAAGATTACTTATTTAGGGAATCCAGTCGAACATTTATATAAAGAAGTCGCTAAATCCCGAAAAAAGTTCGTTATACGGAAAATTTGATACATAGAGGTTCATCGTTCAATATACTTTATAAACCACATAAAACAAATTTTTTAATTCAAAAACACTATATAGTAAAAAAAGCAATTATTCACACCCTTTTTTAAAATTAATATATGTTTATTTTATGTATCTTACTCATCAAAAAATAAGAAAGAAAGAAAAGCTGCACGGAAAACAAGATAAAGAATGTCGAAGAATACACTATTTTCAACATTAAGAAAATAATTTTACATTAAAATTAATGAATTTTAAGGGCATTTTCTAATTTAAAACATTCAAGTAATATTAAACATACATTATTTTTAACTAGAACACGGGGACACGAGATAACTCCACTAAGGGTGAAAGGGGATACCGAAGAAGTTTCTAATGAACCGAACGATGAGGGTGAAAAGTTGCACTTCTTGGATGAAACATCCAGAATTCTATTACTCTCGGCAAATTAAGATCTAATAAAACCAGTTCAAGATTTATGACCATCATAAAATGTTTTAAAAAAGAGAATAAGTTGAAATGTTCAGACATATATATATATATATATATATATATATATATATATATATATATATATATACTTTAAAAACGGGGAGAAAAAGAACTGAATTACTGAAGAAAAAGTTCGTTATATGGAAAATGCACTTCGAAGAAAATCGTGAAATGTTCAAGGTTCCAGGAAAAAGTTCGCTATAAAGAAAAATTCGTAATATAGAGATTCGTTATATAGAAGTTCGACTGTATATTTCGATATTTTAAAAATCCTATTTTATAAATAGATTTATGAATCGCAAAGAAGCAAATTTTCATGAAAATTGAGTCATTTTTTGCGTTAAAGTATGCTCCAAGTTTAGTTCAAGCTCTCGTACATTTCGCGAAGACAGCCTTAACACTAAGTCAAAAAAAAATACTGTAGGTTAAATTATGCTTATATATGTCTGTCGCAAAAAATGATGAAATTAGGGCTTTCATCAAATTTCAAAAGGAGAGGATCAATTCATGGAAGATGTTAAACTAACGTCTCTTTTTGAGATCATTTTCCTGATGTAAGCAAGTGATTTGTTCAAATCCCCGAACTGTTTTAGTGAAATGATGAAATGAACAAGTCAGCATTTGTAGAGCTCTGTTTTCCCTTGTTTCCACTCCCTTTTACCTCCTCTCTCTCCTCGGCCTTGCCAGGCAGCGTCGACTTCTGACGTGACGCACCAAAACAAAATGACCAAAATATCATTTTTTAAATTTTATTTAGTTATATTCTTTGCATTATTATCTTTCGATTGATGTATCACTTTTGTGTGCCTGAAAATTAGAAATTGGATAAAACTTCAACTGAAAAATGTAAACAAATTAGGGAATTCGACCACGTCCTCTTTATAGATAGAAAAAAAGCTATTTTAAAAAGGGTTAATATATAACTAAAAAAACTAAAAAAAGGGGTAAAATAACTTTAAAAAAAAAGGTGTTACAGATATATAAAGCAGGATAGTTCTGAAGTACTACATTAATGTATAATTTTTTAAAAAAAAATGTTTAAAATTCTACTACACGCACACAAATATCCTTTTCTTGAAAAAAAAATACCAGCTTTATTATCTAAATATTTTGCTAATTAATTTCGAATAAATAATTTGTAATTCAATGATTATTGTTGTGTTAGTTATTCTACTTTTAATAATACGCCATATATGCTAAATTTAAA
Source organism: Trichonephila clavipes (assembly GCA_019973935.1). Classification (NCBI taxonomy): domain Eukaryota; kingdom Metazoa; phylum Arthropoda; class Arachnida; order Araneae; family Nephilidae; genus Trichonephila; species Trichonephila clavipes. Next base: position 190,132 of record BMAU01001471.1, on the reverse strand, counting down.
CACTTTTAAACTCTTGACAATACTATTTTATTATTTCACTGAAACAGGTTAAGGATTTGACCAAATTACTTACTTTTCTTAGGGAAATCACCTTACAGAGTTCTTATTTTAACAACTTGCGTGATCACCTGCCTTAGGGATTTGATGAAATCCCTAATTTATTCATTTCCCTGCGACATATATATCGTAAAATCTGGTGTATAACCCGTACTTTTAACACAAAAAATAAGATCAAAAATTACGGGTGCATGTTATACTCCGGGTATAAAAATTATACTTTTTAAAATAAGAACAAAAAGAGATGAATGTAAAATATAGACTTCTACATATATCGAAATACAGTTTATTTAACAGAAATAACAGACATCAACTGTCGCCCAGCCAGTATGGTGGCTATGACCCTCGGTTTGTAACCGAGTGGGTTCGGGTTCGAATCCCGAGTAGGACTTGGTTGTATCTTCTTCGGGAAAGAAGTCGGTCTTTCGCCTGAAATGGATTCCCGTTTCGAAAGGAAACAGCAGAGCACCTCTTCTTGTTATATGCTGGGATCATCGTTGTAATAAAATCTGTATTCTTCTGTGGTTGTGTTATATGTTTCTGTTCATCTGTCTTTTCGTATGTATCCCAGTAATAAACACACGACGACATCAACTTACAGAGTTGTATTGCTAGAAGTATACTATCTTTTCAAAAGCCTGGGGTAATGCCTGGGATAAATGACTTCAAAACATAAGAGTACTGCATGCGTACATTTCAGGTTTTTTCTTGAAAAAGGGCGTGCGTGCTATACGGTGAATATACCTTAAAACTAAAAAATGCAGCTTGAAAGTAAAGGTGCGCGTTATACGCCTGAGTTTACGGTAATTTAATAATCTCACAAGAAATTACTCTAAACTGAAAATTTGAGATAAAGCCAATTTATCATAAGAATAAATGTATAATGAATCTTAAGCAAATATTCATTTAGTACCCGACTGCTTTAATTAAATGCATGAAAGATAATTTACCAGATTACGCGTTCAGTTCCTCAATATTGAACAATTGCATGTTGATATATGCTTAAGATTAATATAATTTGTTTTTAAGATGTGCAAATAAAGACACAACCACTCTTCCCGTAAAATCTGTTGTGTAAAGGTGAGGTTAGATATCCTGGACTTTTAAGTCAGAATACAGCATCTGCAAGAAGGAGAAAAAGTATGAGTTACCTTAAAAAAAATATTTGACGCAACAGCAGCAATATGATATTGTTGAACATTTGATCTGAAGCGTTACAGCAGGATTTTTCAATAATTTTCCTAATAATCGATCTTTTGTAAACAAAAGATGCTACTTTTTTATTTATTATTATTTTGAATTTTCAGAAGCTTCACAATTTCAAAAAGTTACCTTTACCATTGAGATAATTTTGATTTTTTTAGTTGAAATTTTATACATACCTACGAATTGTTTATTGTTTGAAAAGGTATCTACTTTGTTATGTCGTGCATCGATGATTTTTCATTCTTAACGTTTCATAAACACGATATTTTCTTTTTTTAAAAAAATTTCTTAGTTAAAATGTAATAAATCGATTTATTACATTTAAATGTTTGAAATGTGCCAGAATATTTTTAGTACCAGTTTAAATCGGAATTAGTACAAATCTAAAACTTCCAGCTTAGTTTTCTATCATTAAGGAACAAAAACGTATTGTACAAAATTGAATAATAGAAATAAAAACACTGAATATATTTTTCATTATGTTTTTGATCCTGACACAAATAGTTATTATATTTCTTTATAACATAGAAGATATTTTGGAAGAATTTGTTAAACATAAAAAGGCAAATACACCAGACAAACTTAGATACAGAAGAAAGAAAGTTAAAAAAGAATCAGTTACGGCTGTCTTCGTTGACTATTAGAAAGCTCAAAAACTAAATCTGAAACACATTTCTAGATTTAAAAAAAAGTATCTTTATTTTCCTGAAAATTCTCAACATTACAATTCATGCATTTGTTTATAACAACGTTTTTAAAAATTGAAAAGACGGACATTCAAAAGATTCTATGCAAATGTATAACAAAATTCCTGGATTTAAAATAAAAGTATTCACGAGATTTTATTCTACACAGAGACTTTAAAATGTATCATACAAGGGTATCATATCTCAGACATTTAATTTAACTTTAATTATAGTTTATAATTGTTGTCAATTAAATAATTATTCATACGTGATAAATAAAAATTGAATAACATATTAAATAAAAACTTCCTGCCTTATTTAAATAAATCACCTGATTATCCTGGCTTTTAAAGGCAAATAACCAGCATTAACATTTTAAGTTAAATTTAACAAAAGTCATAAACACACTTGTATGAAACAAACTCAATTCGGAGAATTGGATGATGCGCGTTTCTAAACAGTGCATAAATTACGATTATATGCAAACTCAGCAGATTATTATCTGTCTATACCATTGAGTGTAATTCATCAATAACCACGCAGTGAGGATCGATCCTAACAGGTGTGCAGCGCGTGCACTGGACGCGTGCGGCCAAAATAAGGGGAGGGCGCAGGCCACACATAGTTCTGTCAATCAAGCAAATTTTTTTACGAATTTCTCAAAATAAAGTTATATTAGGTTAAATAAATATGCTGAATTTTAAATAGTTATTCAAAAATCTACATAAGTCCCAATTTCTCGATAACATAGCATAGTTTAAGAAAAATAGAATGTTAGTGCACAGTGTGTTGGTCCGCACATAACTTATAAATGTCTTCTCGTTATACACATCCTTCATATGGTTGCAAAATTCGTGGCAGAGCCGGCAATACCGAAATAATTTTTTTTTTGCTTACCAGGGGTAATGGCAGCGCACTGCTCAACAAAGGCATCTCAAAAAGGAATATTTTGCCCTCCCCCCTTTCCCCCGAAAGTTGCTATCAAAAGTATATAAAATGGTTAATATTGTCCTAAGACTAAGGGAGGCAAACTTTTATGGATCAACGTGCCATTTTTTCTAAAGAAATGTTTAATGAAGTATATTCGTGCGGTCAAATAATTTTGACTTGTGATTATATTGGGAAAATAATAAAACCAAAACTCTTTTTTTTATTGCGAAAAAACACGTTTTGCATTGTAGTGTAGTAAATGCTTTAGTCCCCAGGTGGTGCCCTTTCCATCAAGGCAGATAGAGTCGTCCAAACAACTATTAGTAGGCTTGCGAGTGGACACACTAGAGGCCTTTCCTTTCACTTAGGCCAGAAAATTTACGAGAATTGTACTAAATGCAATTTGGTACTGGCAACTCCAGATCATCTTTTGCTTTGTGCAGGACTTGATAGGGAGGACATCTATTCCAGTCCTCTTTTGGTGTACGATTTCCTGAGGACTCTTGGGCTCATGGACCTGGTCTAGCCTGCGGCTAGACAGGAGGAATCAGTCAACAACAACAACAATGTTTTAGTTATACGTGTAAAATATATTCAAATTAAAGTAACATTAGTGTGACTTCTGTTATTCCAAATTAGATGACAAATATTGGAATCATCTGTCAAACGGTTTCTAAGCAATTCATTATATTTGCTCTGGTTCACGTTTCTGACAAAAGAATTTGTGATTTGTTTCAAAATGCCATTTTGTGGACAGAGGATATTCTACATATCACTGTTCCATAATATAAAACACACGCCACTTTGTGTGTCTACTTTACTTATCATGCCATATTTCTCAGTCCACCAAGTTTGAGATTTTCTGTTACATTCACTGTCTTGCTCTTTTTGTCTTTTTGCAGAACTAGCCATGTTAAATAACAGTTAAAAATCGTAAATATTACTCAAGTTAACTTCAAAATACAGTTTTAACAACGAAATTGACTATGCGATGCGTAGACAAACTTTGCATCATTAGCAATTGTAAACCTCGATGTAACAAAGGCAAGACGATAACAAACGAGCGTGCTCCAGGCGCACCGCGACCGATCACTCGCGTTTGTTCATAATACTTCACAGCGAACTTAGTTATTTAACTAAAATGCAAATCGTTTGGATCTATGACATGTCCAAGATATTTTGCAGCTTGCCATTAATGACACGCGTGCCACTGGTTCGCTATCCCTGTCGTAAGGCATATGAGTCTTTAAATTCGATATATATTGGGGGTAATAAATGTTTTCATTTGAATAATAGCCTTACAATTTAGAAAAACAAAATAGAGGAAAGATGTTATTTTTTGTATCTATTTGCATTTCCACACACATCAATTTTTACTTTTTACGCCAGTGCTTCTCAAACTTTCAATATTCGCGACCCAATATTCAGTCATCATTTTCATCGCGCCCCCTCCATACAATAACAATGTATTGAGTTCAATCAGTGGCGCACACAAGGGGGGGCTGGGGTCCGGACCCCCCAAACCCTTGATTTTTTCCCCGATTGATTATAATTATAAGTAAATAGTACGTAAAATTTAATTAATTACTAGTTATTAATGATTAATTTTATTAATTAATGCTAATTATTTATTTAAAAATTAGTTTTTTTACTGTGTTTTGTTCCCGAAAATTGACAAAATCAAGAGGAGCATGATACAAGAATGGTGAACTTTCTACCCCGGACCCCCCTTGAAAAATTTCTGTGTGCGCTACTGAGTTTAATACTATACTTTGACACTAAAGCTACAATACTATAAGATGTTAAGCTTCTTTAACATCTTATGTGCCACCAACGTATTTAAACGTCTCGCTCAACCAAGGCATTAATTTTCTGGACGTATATATACGTCTTTCCATAGACATTAGTTTCTGGACGTATATATACGTCTTTCCGAAGTACGAACTTTTCTGTATCCATAAAATTATTCCTATGACTTTGGAATCAAAGAAAGGACCCTGACAGTGTTTGCGAAGGATTTACTTATTTTAAAGGATTTTTTTGCTTATATTTATTCCTTTTCTCCTCTCCCTCCTTAAAAAAAGCTTCAAAATATGCGCGTCTACGTGGAAAACGGTGGCATTGGGGAGCGAATCACGTAGCTTGTAACCGGCAGTTAAGGAATTAATTACAAACCCTGCAAATTATCAAGATAAGTGTTAATACAAGCCCACGGGATCACTGGTAATTATATCGAACCTGTTCTTAACTTAGTGTTGTTAAATTAATAATAAAGTGCATTGTATAGTACTGATGCATTTATAAGCGTATTATATCAGTGTAAATGTGTATTTTATATTTTATTGTATCAGAAAGTATTGTTTGTTTATTTTTTCAGAAAAAGTAATCATTTTTTAAGCAATCTTTTGTGTTTTCGACTTTTCAGTATGCTCGCCCCCCTCGTAGATTTCTCACGTCCCACAGTTTGAGAAACACTGTTTTACGCTCATTCGGGTAGATGAGGTTTATAAAGTCAAATATTACTCAAAATATGAAAATTCTCTTGAGGGGCGGCACAATAGGTCTTTGCGCGCGGGCGGCCGGCACCCTAGAATCGGTTCTGCACGTAGTTCAACGTGAGACTACATTGCACAATTTTCTAACGTACACAACGAGGAATAATGTTCTGTAAACCTCATTCAGTGTTTAAAATTCAAATTATTTTGAAACTTTACCGCATGAGTTTTACAATGAAATAGCGAGGGGAAAAAATGCAAAACCGACTGACTCACTTACGAGAACTCACACACAAAAGGGTTTTTCACTTTACGCAAAGCAATGTGGGTCGCTGGAGCAGAGGTCAAAGCATTAAAGGAAAGTTGCAGATCTTCATTGGTGTGATAGGCAACACAATATGTAGGGAGAAATGGGATTTTCGAATTTCCACTTTCAGAAAACCACTTTCGGATATACTTCGTCCAAGGTGGATGACTTCATAGTTTAATAACAACGACAAAACAAAAAAGTGACAAGCTTTTGAATTTCCATACTATTACGATGATAATTAGGGTTTCTGACTAAGATTTAGTATTTTTAAGGTTATGGGGTAGAGACTTGTTCTAAACTTTAAGTCTACGCTAAATTATTTGCAATTCCATACTTAGAAAAGGTTATAATTAAATAACTCAAGAAGCTTTGATTCCATGTAGTCATCCAAAATATATTGCGACAATTAACATTTTATTGCATGCTAAACTATACATACTATACTAAAATATAAATATTGATCACATTAAACAAAAACAGAATTGAAAAATGTTTTAATGTTTAGCTATTTTTTAGCACGAGGACTATCTTTCACGATACTGAATCTCGATTACGACATCTGAGCTGGAATCCCACTCTTCAAAATTCAACACCATGCCAACGTTATGACTTTCAGCATCGACAAATTTAAAGTGAATCAACTTCTATATATGACGGGTCCAGTAGCGCACACAGGAATTTTTCAAGGGGGTTCGGGGTCGAAAGTTCACCATTCTTGTATCATGCTCCTTTTGATTTTGTCGGTTTTCGGGAACAAAACTCAGTAAAAAACTAATTATTGAATAAATAATTAGCATTATTTAATAAAATTAATCATTAATAACAAATACTTAATTAAATTTTACGTACTATATACTTAGAATTATAATCAATCGGAAAAACAATCAAGGGCTTTTGGGGGGTCCCGGGGGTCCGGACCCCCTGTGTGCGCCACTGGACGGGCCTTAAATGGAAGAGAACTCAACTTGAATCTATAACTCGACGGAAGCAAAAAGAAAAGGTAAAGTGCTTGCGTAAAAAGATAAGCCGCGAGTGTCAAAACGTTTCGGAAGAAGCAATGGAGAGAGTGAGAGAGAGTTTTGTTCGAAATCCGCGGAGAGAGAGAGAGTTGCCGTCTGTGAACTCTCTCTTGGAATGCCACAAAAAACAGTATGGAAAATTTTATGAAAAAAATTAAATTTCAAGCCGTATCATTTCCAGTTGACATAACAAATAACAGAGAATGACAAGTAAGCATTTCTGCAGCATTTCGAACCACTTATAGAATAATGCTACAAAATGTATGGAACGAAAGGGATTGCATATTGGACGCATGCCATGTAAAAAGAGTTCCACACATCTAACATTTGTAACAGAAAAAAAACAAACAAAAAAACAAAACAAAAAAACTTGATATATTTCTCTTTACATTCATGTATCACTTATGATAATATATGCAGTAGTTTCGATAATATGATTTTTTAAAATTAGATCCATCAATTATACTCACCCTGTATTATGTAACGGGGATGGGGCAAGAATATTTTTTAAAAGAGTATATAATAGATATCTGTGTGCGTTATATAATAGATCTCTGTGTGTGTGAGTGTTTATATGTATTAATATAATTTTTTCTTTAGACATTCTTTTTGGAAAAAAAATATTAAGGTATCCGACTACGTTCGGAACCGGGATTTTCAAAAGTGCATAAATGGATAATTTTCATGATATTTAGTGTCACTTAGATTATAATATATGCATAACGTTGTTTTAAGGACATTTTGGCAAAAAAAAAATTATTTAAATGTAATATTTTGGCAAAAAATTAACTTAGAATAACCCTTTTTCCAAATGTTCTTCTTTTGTGAAAAATGCTTCTATTAGAATAATATTTTGCCTGTATGTAGCTCAGTCCCCTGTTCAGAGACTCAACGAGAATTTTTGAAATACATAACTTAGAAGTGAGTTTATTCATATTTTACGACAACAGAGGGGAGAAATTTTAAGAAAAAAACTCGAATAATTATTTCAATGGGTGGTAACTCTGAAAATAATGTGAATTTTTCAAAAATTCTAATTGAGCCTCTGTACAGAGGTCTGAGCTATATACAGGCAAAATATTATTTTAATAGAAGCATTTTTCACAAAAGGAGAACATTTGGAAAAAGGATTATTCTAAGTTAATTTTTTGCCAAAATATTATATTTAAATATTTTTTTTTGTCAAAATGTCCTTAAAACAATTTTATAAATGTATTTTAATCTGAGTCACACTAAATATCATGAAAAGTATCCATTTATGCACTTTTTTAAAATCACGGTTTCGAACGTAGTCGGATACCTTAAGGAGTAAGATGGGAAAAATTGATTTCTTGTACTAGTATTGCAAAACAATAGACGAGAAGCATTTTCCTTATTTTGATTAAATCTATGTTCCAAAAAAGGAATATAATTTTTTGTTCCATTAAAAATTATCAATTTTCAATAAATTAACATAATTCTACTTGTATGCTTTTGAATGCTTCTTTTCCTATATGATATGCAAATATCATTTTAATAAATTCATTCTTATTTTAAATTATATTTTGAATTAATTATAATTTATAATTTCGTATAAAATAATTTTAGCTCAATTTTTAAGTATATTACATAATTATCTCACAGGACACTTTGATCGAAAACAATCTACAGTAAATCTTTTGGGTTACCATTTTCGAATGATTTCCTGAGAAAAAGACATACAAAGAAAATTAATATTCCTTTGGAAGATAAGTAATTATTATCAAAATCTTTCTGATATATACAGGAAATACTAACACATTTAGAAACAATACTACTTTCAAAACAAACGGCAGGAAAATAACCTTATTTTATAACTCTTATAAATCTTATTTTAGCTATTTTCTTTAACTTTTTCACTAATAGTTTTCTAATAAATAAGAGGATTATATTAATAGAATTTATTCTTTGAGGATAATAATAGGATTATTTTATAGGAATAGAGAGAGAGAGAGAGAAGTGTATCCATCGTTTCATAAAGCACAAACAGAATGCTATTTCCTTTGCATAAATTAAACATTTTATGTTTACATGATTTATTATTCTAGATACTTAGCACAAGTACGATTATGTTTAGAAAGTAGCCTTTTTCTAAATTTAATAATGTATCCTTCACTTTAAACGGGAGCAGGCACGCGCTCAACACTAACGTTAATGGAAGCGTGGGGTGACTCAGTCACTCCATTCCTTTCTTTTAATAATTATTTTTATTGTACATGACAAAAATCATAATTCCAGTGAATAATTTAATTAAGAGAAGGTATTCTTATCTACTTTTAAGGACTTAAAACTTTTTTTTGATAATTTTAGAAAAAAATATTAATCAAACTAAACCAAGAAGTTTCAAATAGTGGGTGGCTATAAAAAAGGACAGAAGTCTCAGAGACACTTTTCACCAACATCATAGGAATTTTATTTGCAGGCAAAACTGTCACATTTTGTTCAAATTATTGTAGTTTTATTGTCCTTAGATGATTGACGAACAGCATGGTGAATTTCTTTTTGCTTGTATTTTTTTGACAGGAAGAAGTGTGCTACACTTCTGGTTTCATGTTTTTCTTGAGGGAGTTCTTTAGGTTACATTTGAAAATTTTCGTTTAAACGCAAACGTTTCATGTTCATCGCTTTTCTCAAATTTGCTTTCGCTATCATGATTAATATGCATTGATTCAGTAGGTTCTTCTCTTGCTTGATCTGTTTCAACTTCCTTCAATAAGGATCACAGAAGCCCAATCTTTTTTTATATTTTGCTCATTTGCATTTATAAGCCATAATAAGTCGTACGACACACCAATCAAAACACCTAAGTTATTCACAGAGGGAAAATGTAGCGAGTTCATAGAAAATATTTCGGAGCAAAAGTGGTGACCCGAGGAACTCAGTCACACCAATTACCTTATGATTGCAAGAAAAAGTTTGCTAGTACCAAAAAAAGAGGGAGATAAGCAGCAAATACATTTAGTTCCCCCGAAGACTGTCAAATAGGAGGATATTGTCAAGCTGATTGGTAGCAAATAAACAGCTTTCCCATAATTAACGATTTCGAGAGCCTGGGGTGAGTTTGTGCCCCGCGTGCCTGCTCGCGGGTTAATTAAAATCATACAGTTAGAAGGGACAATCAATTAAATTTAGAATAAAATTAAGACAAAACTAGAGTTAGTTTTTTTCTCACCAAAATTTCATACCTCTCTTTGTGGCTGTGGTAGTCGGGGGATTATAGTCGCAAAATTATGATCGGCATTGCTTCTGTCAAATCGTGGGTTCAAATTCTGATTCAACTTAGAACCCACCTATATAGTGGGGTTGATGCATACTTAAAGTCGTGGTGGGGAAATTTGGAGTGTATGGGTGCCAGCTCTTGTTTCGTCCTCATCACCCCTAGCCTTCATTCGAAATTACAAGGTTCGTCACCAATAACTTTTGCTTTGTTTCGAAGTGGGATGCTAATATATAATCAATTCATACATATTCCTAATTAAGTTTAGTGCTTTCCATTTTTCCACTCATTTGTTTTGGAGTTGGTATTTTTAAATATACAAAATAAAAATAAAATATTGTATAAACAGAGAGTCACAGTTATTTTTTATTTATTTATTTTCTTTCTTTTCAAAAACAAATAATGAAAAGAAAATAGTTAAAGGCAAGACATATATAAATAGAATTTACTTTTTAAAATGTATTCTAAAATTACTTCTTTAGGTCTTATAAATCGAGATTTAAGAATGATGGATATTTTTCAAAGCATCTTATTTTTGTTTTTAACACTTTAAATACCATTGTGAGATCGCATTTTCGCGCTTTTTGCACGAGATCAATTATTGTTAATAACAGGTTTTCAAAACAATGTCATTGGACTTTTCCGTTGTTTAAATTCACTCTTTTCAAATCACTAATAACAGCCGATAATTAATTAAAGCAGATAGTGTGAGGAACACTAAAAATATACTGCTACCCCGGTGCTATAACTTCCTATTATCACACATATAATTCTGTTTGACCCTTTAAAAAAAACTTGCTCCAATTAAAATCGTGCTTAAGATTGATTTTTCGTGGCTTCCTACTGAGCTATTTCGGAACTGAAACTTGTTTCAAAAGCAGCTACCTTCTATGCGTTAATTGCAGGATTCATTTTAGTCCATTATGTTTCTTCTTTTATTGACTTCCAACATTGCCAAATGGTTCCTTTTTTTTTTTACCCCGCTGGAACCATTATTGTAATCTTAATTGAAAGTCCTTATGTGAAAGTCTTATTCCATTATTATGATTCATTTTTCTTAAAAAAAAACTTTTTCCATTCTTTTCAAACGTTTTCTTTGAATTTTTTTGTCGATGTATGAGTATTAGTTTTTCATTTTTCTTTGAAAAGGGTTGGTGTTAGAATGTTTTTAAACTTCGCGATTTGTGTGAGATTAAATATTTAGCCTATTTAGATTTAGTTGTAAGCACTTCCTACTAAAAATATACGATAACGTGAAAACAAGAACAACACGTTTGATTATTTGGATTATAATTTGTATGTTTTTCCTGTTTGCACTCTATTTCAAGAAAGCGTTACTGATAAGGATATGTTTTAAGGAATATGAGATAACTATTTATAAAACATGCAACTAACTACTTTCAATAGTTTTTAAACGACTTCTTTTAAACTTGATTTCTTTCTTTTCCATTTCTGTAAGGTATCCGACTACTTAACAGTTTTTTTTAAATGAAGATATTGAGATTTTTAGATTTATTTAGTTTTTTTTAAGAAGAAAAGGTCAAAATTAAGAAGATAAAAATAAATTATTACTACTAAAATGGGAAAAAGTGGGTAAAAATTCACAAAAAATTACATAAACCCGTTCTGTACAAAAAGTAAGCGAACAAATTTTCAATTTTGGTATATCATTTTGCTATTTCTTTTTGAAACGACCTTCAGGATCAGAGATATTTTAATTTTTACAAAAACTAGAGCACTTTTTCTTAGTTATTATATGAAATTGCTTAAAAAAAACAGTGATTATATTCACATAAAGAACTGTAAATTTTGTAATAAAACAGTGATTAATAAATCTGAAGGTTAAAACACTTCTTCTGTTATACAGAACATACACAAAAAATTTCAGCAAATTATTTTAAACCTTTTTGAGCAATCGTTGTCCCCGTTTGAGCTTTTCGAAAAAAACACATTTCGAGTAAAACGCATTTCAAAGTTTGTCATCTTATGTAAAGTAATGACATCTGCCTTTACTAAAACACTTGTAGTTTTTGTTCTAGTGAATGGAAAATAAATAACTTCATATTTTTATAAAGCTAATAAAATGTTCTATAATATAAAATCATAAAAAAAATTGTCAATTTTTTTAAAAAATCATGATTTTAGGGTAGTCAGATACTTAGATCAATTTTTTCGCAATCAGGTAGGTGCTTAAGGGGACATGGTACGATTTACACAAAAAATTTTAATTTAAGGATTTTCAAAATTTTTTTTTGGATACCTCCAATGTGTGTATACCATGTAAAACAGATTTTGTGCTCAAAATTTCATAAAAAGCTAGCCATTTAATTTTTTAGGGAAAAAAACTTAAAATTTTTGAAGTGATTTTAAAATGCTACACCTCCCCCTACAAAAAATTTACGCACATGCATCAAATTTGATTTACAAGTACGTCAAACTATGTGTAACACAAGCTGGTATGGGTTTTGCGACAACATGATTGGTATTTGTACATTACTTCTTTTTATGAATGTTTCTTGAAAATTCCTTAAAAAATGTATAAAATCTAAGTTCAATTATTTTTTTTAAAAAATAAGTACTGCTTTGATTAAAAAAAATGCATAGCCACTTTTGTTACATGTACTATTAGCAATAGGTGAAAAAAATTGAAAGCATTAGGTTCAATAGAAAAACAGCCTTCGCATTTTAAATGAAGACAAATTAGTTATTTTATTTTCTCAGATAAGTAAGTTTAAAGTTTTGATTTGCCGTAGGGATGTGAATAAAAACGAACGTAAAAGCTATCATAATTCTGCGTTTTTCGAGTTTAGATCTTTCAAATTTTGTAAGGTTATAGAAAAGTATATTAAAAAGTAATTTAGGCTTAAATAATTAGATTTGATTTTTTGACCGATTTTTGTCAATTGAATCGTACTGTGTGTCCCCATAACTTTTAGAAACTTTTTGTTTATTATATACGGGAGATTTCAAGACCTTAATTAGTAAGTTGATGAGACCACACACACACGCACACAGCTTATGGCCGGCGATGTTTTCGTTCAGTCATATGTTCGGTAACCGTCGTTTGAACGGAATGATGCAAGTTAAATCTATCTAATCCTCACGTGGGTGTGAGAAAAATGTAAAGAGTGGGGGTGTTAAGTAAGATGTTGAGCTAGTGGTTTTGAGTCCTGATAGGGGATTAAATTTGAGTACGCTATAAGGATTCACGAGGGCATGTGCGTGGGAACTTGGAGAGCGGGGTGTCAGTTCAGGTGTCATCCTTAATCCGATTAAAAATTATGAAGTAGGGCTTTAGTAGCTCTCATTCTGTTTTGTAGTGTGACCATGGTAGCTTAGTGGTCAAGGTAACGGATTCGTGGTCAGCGAGTCATGAATTCGAGCCTAGTGCCACTGAAGATCCTCAGTGTAAAGGGGACCATTGCATTAAAACGTCCTCTCGTTGATGTGATGTGGGTTAGGAGAGAGGGATGTCAGCTCAGGTGTTGTCCTCGTCACTTGACCATGATTCAAAATTATGAGGTCCACCGCCAATAGATTGAAAGAGAGTGACCGCAGTAGCATAGTGGTTATGGTCAGGAATTCGTAGCCGGAATTGTCGTATCGCAGGTTCGAGTTCTGATGTCGTTGAAGAGAGACTGATCCACAAATCTGTGAAGCTTTAAGTCCTCCCGTTAGCGTGGTGTAGTAGTTTGGAGAGGGCTTGCCAGCTCAGGTGTCGTCCGATGCTCAGAATTGCGAGGTCTGTTATTAATATCCCTCGTGTTGCTTTAGAGTGCTACGTTAATAAAAACTCATTCTATAAAAAGGGTAAATGTCGCCGCTTTTTCTTACTGTAAGAAAAGATATTTCGTTTTTACGAATGCAATATATATGCGTTATCGAAAAAGAGAACAAAGCAGATTTACTCTTTATCTTGGATTAAAATATATTTCATTGATACATATAATGAATAGACACTACTTCAGTTGAAAGTTATTGAAAAAAAGAATAGAGTCACTCTAAATTTACCGTTAGTGTAACGGAATTTACAACTCATTTCAGTTATACAATAGACAAAATATACTGCAAAAGAAAAGAAAACAGAAGACTATAACCTTGGCTACTAGAAATTTTCTTAACACTTTATCTCAACCTATTACTTGAAAGTGATATGCAGCTTTATCGCAACCTTTACCGGACCTTCAAGGAAATTATTGGAAGAAAGCAAGATCATCTGAACAAACAAATGTTACTTCCTGATGTTTCGCTTTTAACCACAGATCCTCTAACTTTGATTCAAGATCGATAGCTTCTCCAGCCTAAGAGGAAATGCAATTATTGACTCATTTGTCTTCTATAAGTAAGGTGAATATAATTATTCTTTACAGTAGGCAAATGACTATAATGAAATATTGCTTCCTTTATAAGTCCAGTAATGTTAGGAAAAAATACATTAATCTATAATTATTGGACTTTTAGGGAAACCCTAATAAGGAAGCATCAACATTAAGCAAATTCTCTATCTGATTTATTCTTCCTGATATACTGCTTATCACAGTTCAATTGACTGAGATAAAAACCGATCACCGGTCACACACACGTGGATTCATCCACCTATGTGTAAAAACAAATTTGCTATTTACTCATTCATCATTCTATAAGAATAAACACAATTTTTGTAGCCCAATGAACAAGTGGTTTTAATAGATTATGCGATGAGTTCCGTTGTTAGCCTATTCTTATGAATATATTGGGATTGCATATTACACAGATAAGTAAAAAAATAATAATATTTCAAATACTCGTGATCAAGGTTCTTAACTAGGGATTCAGATGTTTCTTGAAGAATTTGAGAACAGATATCAAGAGACTTGCAAATTTGGAGGAAAAGATCTACTTATCAGAAGCAACTCAATCAATTACCATAAAATCCGGCGTATAATGCGCACCGCCATATAACGTGCACCTATACTTTCAAGTTGCAATTTTTAGTTTTTAGGAATATTCGCCGCGTATAACGCGTACTCTCTTTTTTACGAAGAAATCTGAAATGTATGTGTGCAATGCTCTCTTATGTTTTAAAGTCATTAATTCGAGGTATATCCGAAACATATTCGAAAAAAAATTAATATATTTCCAGAACTACAGCCCTTTAAGTTCATAAGGAATGTCATTTCTTCTAAATAAGCAAAATTTGATAAATATTTTTTTCTATGCTCATCTTCTTTTCATACCCGATGTACAACGCGCACCTGTAAATTTCGATCTTATTTTTTGTATTAAAAGTGCTCGTTATACGCCGGACTTTACTGTATAATTGTCAGCTACTATTTTAATTGTATATGAATTGTATATTTTCAGAATAAAGTATTTGAGTTAAAATTATCTTTCTATTGGTGTGTTGCTTTATATTTTTTGGTAGTTATATATATATATATATAATTATAATATATTTATTTATAAATAACTATTTTACCATCTAAGATATATACACACACATACATAAATATAGATTTTTGGCTCTCTGTGTGTGATTTAATCGTGATTCTTAGTAAAATAATATCATTGTAGCTTACACGTGCTTTATAGAGTGGTTGAAACTTTGGCCTACATTTTTGACGTAATTTCTAAAAATAACTCACCCTTAATTTGAATACGTTATGTTTTCCCCATTACATCTCTCTGTATTTAAATGAAGAAAAGGGATAATTCCTTCTCTTAATTGTATGGCGCTTGAATAAACAAGAGCTGAATTCTATGTGTTCTAATATTAAAATTACCAAAATAATCCATGATTTTATCAATAACAAGAAACTTTTGAATTATCACGACTGTATCATTACATTTAATAAAATGAATACATCTCTATACTGCACGCACACATACACGAACGCACGGACACACACACGAACACACGGACACACACACGAACACACGGTCACACACACGAACACACGGTCACACACACGAACACACGGTCACACACACTAACACAAATGCAGGCACACACACACGCCCACACACAGACACACGCTCACACACGCGCACGAACACACACAAGAACAGACTCACACATGCACAGACTCACACACACATGAACAGACTCACACACACATGAACAGACACACACACATGAACAGACTCACACACACATGAACAGACTCACACACACATGAACAGACTCACACACACATGAACAGACTCACACACTCATGCACGCACACACACACATAGACACAGACACACACTCACATGCACGCACGCACTGATTGCAAAGTAAGATTTGTAAAGACTAATAATTCCACGTTAATGTTTTGTTTTCGTCTTGGAGTTAGCAGCTATGGTTATCTTATCTGTATCTTGTTGAAAAATTGTTTGTTTAATAAACGACATGTTGAATAAAATATTGACTCTTGAAGAACGTGAACGATCGAGAGAAGTTCTTCGAGAAAGAATGCAATTGATTCGATTGAAATATGCTGTAATGAAGAAAGGAAAAGTCATTGATCTGACAAGAAATCATAAAAGATTTATAGATCCGGATAAACGTGAGTTTGATAATCGGCTAAAGGGAACTCGATAGTCAAAAATGCCTTGTTCCGGTTTAAGCGTTAAAAAACGCATTAAGTGGCTAAAACAGAACACTTTTTTCCATTTAATGCATGCCCTAATTCTCTCTCTCTCTCTCTCTCTCTCTTTATTAAAGTTTTATTTTCAATAAAAATGAATTAGATCCAAATTTTCTTTAATCATAAATCCATGATATAAATGATATTGCTTACCTTTCTCTATCTACTATCCGCTACCCGCCCGATTGGCTGGGTGTTTCATGATGTTGGTTGATACAGTGGGTGATCGGTTAACGAATATAATCCGTTCCAAGGCTATGTTCGCTATCCGAATTGTTCGTTAACCGATCATCGATACACCAGAGACTTCTATGTGAAATCGATTAATTCGTTCTGGAGATCCTAAAGATTAAATTTTAAAAAATGTATAATTTCCTAGTAAGTTTTTAAAAAAATAATACATATACATACATAGTTCTGCATATTAATCAATCCTTTTCATGTTTTGCTTATGGGGATTGAAGAACATGTCCAATGTCGATTGCTTTTCTCTTTTTTTCAGGATTTTCCGGAAGTTATTAATAGCATTGTCGTTGTAAAGATCCCCAACCCTACTGACATCAGCTTGGTTTGGGTGCCATTCTTAGACCATTGCTCTGACAGCATCCCACTTTTTAAAAAGATCTTTAATGGCAGATGTCGGCATTGATCCTCTTTCGTCTTTCTCTTGTTCAGAAGGAGACACATTTCGTTGTGTTTCTTGGTGTTCTTCATTCAAAATTTCTCAAGTTCTTCTATCGTCAGTTCATCTTCATGTACCATTATGAGGTTTTCTATGTCATCCTCGTTCACCTCCAATTCCAGATCTCTAGCAGTTGTAAAATTTCATCCATAATTTCAGGGGTGTCTCTCTGATCACCTCCGAATGTGTGTTCGTTGTCCAAACACAAAAAATCTTTCTTGAAAGTGTTCGTTATCCGAACACAAAAATCTTTCGTGATAGTGTTCGTTAACCCACTGTATACTGTTAAAAAATTATCGATATCTAAGTACCAACACTAAACTTTCGATTGTATTGGAAAAACATTCTTATACCCTCCACCTCTTGATTATAAATGGACAGGATTTGAATTTCTAAAGTTGAAGTAATGTAGAATTTTCTTTTATATCAAAGTGGAGGGGGTTAAGGAAAAAAATTCATGTCTAAGTCTAATAGCGTCTAATAGACTAATAGTAGTTTTATTTTCTATCAATTTGCCCCGTAACCTCCTTTGATAGTCGATTTCCGTTAGAGTAGTTCTGAGTGGATTTCAGTTCAACAAAAGAGACATGCATATCAATTTTCGAAACTGTACTTTTAGTAGTTCGAAAACATAACTTTTTTTTATCTACGTGCCCCATTAGCTCTACGCATCCTCCCGTAGGAGTCTATTTCGGCAAAATCCGTTCTTTATGGATATCTATTCAACAAAAGAAATATGCTTACTAAATTTCAAGTATGTAGCCCTAACTGTTAAAAAACAGAATTTTTTTTTATCTAAGGCACTTCTTTATCCTTCGCAATCCCTTTATGGGTTGATTTTCGCAAAATCCGTTCTTACCGGATCTTTACTTCATTAAACGAACCTGCCTGCCAAATTTCTAATGTAGGTTTAAAAGTTCAAAAAGGGGATTATTTATTGATAACGCCCCTTAACCCTTCACAACCCAAAGGAACATGCCTACAAATTTCAAGAGTATGGATCTAATAGTTCTGGAGATATCATGATGAGTGAGCGAGTCACTCTCCCCCTCTCTCTCTATAGTAGTTGATAAGCTGTTTGGAGTATTACCAAACTTTAAAGCAATATCATTTTTCTTGACGCCTTTCTCCACTTCCTGAAGAATTAAATTTTTTTCTTTGATGCTCAAACCCTTACGTTTTGACATTTTCGAGATACAAGAAACAAAGTTATCAGCACGACTGATCAACACTACAAATGAACGGCAACTAGTTCAAGGACACGGGGAAATGAGAAAACTCCACATGGGGTGAAAGGTGATATAGAAGATTTTTCCAGGGAACTGGACGATGGGGTAAAATGTTGTACTTCTTGGATGAAACGTCCATAATTCTATTGCTCTAGGCGAGTTTGGCACCTAATAAAACCAATTCAAGATTGATGACCACCTTGAAATATGTTAAGGCCCAGTGGTCTAGTGATATCGTTTCGTGCTTCCACCCCACAGATCCGGGTTCTATTCCCGGGCTGGGTAAGGTTGACTCAGTCTTTCCTTCCAACAGAAGTGGGTAGATAAAAGAGTACCAAGCTTGCTTGGTGACTTTCACACAGGCGGTCTCGCTTCGGACTGACCACCTGATCGGGACATCAGCTCATGCACCTCAGCGCCCAATGGTCACACATACTGGGATGGACACTGTAGGCCCTGGCCCTCATGGGCTGTTGCGCCGCTGAGTTTATAAGATATGTTAAGAGAGAATAAATTGAAATGCCCAGAAATGCTTTAAAAATAGAGAGAGAAAAAATGAATCACAAGAAAAGAAGTTTGTTATATAGAAAATGCACTTCGCTATATAGGGAGGTTAATTTACAATGAAAATCGTAAAATGTTCTTGGATCCAGGAAAAAGTTTGCTATATAGAAAAATTCGCGATATAGAAGTTCCTAATATGGAGATTCGACTGTGTATATACACACATTTAAACAATTGATCATGTTTCAAGTGTTGAAAAAATCCTCACATTTAACATGTAGGTTGTTTCACGCGCGCTCGCGGAGGGAATAAATCGTAATTTATTCTGGATCTCTCGTAATTGGAATTAGTTTTCTTCCAACAGGAAATAATTAGATAAAGATAAAACACAAATATATTGAACACAGTAATCAAAAGATTTCGCTTTGCCTAAAGCAAATTAAATACACATTTGCAGTGAGACTTCAATGTTTATTCCTTGCATCGCCCTTAAATAGGCTGGAAAGAATTTTCTAGGGGCTTGTAAGGTTTTCTCGTCAAATAATTCCCCTAGAACAGTGGTACCCAAAGTGAGTTCCACGAAAAAATTTAGGGTTCCGCGTGACAAATTTTATTTGATTAAAAAATAATAATGGTGTTTAATATATTCACATTTTCCTTGGAAAGTTTACAATCGACCCCTAAAATTTATGTAATTTTTTTTGTGTGCAAAATACTTGCGTATGGGTGCTTAACCGGGATAAGACTTTCGATCCTACCAATAGATGGTCATAGTGGCATACCACTTATTGCACTATACGTTTGCGACCATTTATTTGCGCGAAGCTGGGTTTTCAAAATATGTTGCGACACGAACCAAATACCATAACAAACTTGATGCTGCACCAGATATGCGAGTTCAATTATCAGACCTTATGACCAATTTTAAGAGAATCATGGAATCAAAGAAGCAGGCGCATTCTTCACACATTAAAGATTTCCCATTTATTTTAAATATTTTTTTTAATTTTTATTAATTATTTCTGATGATTTTTTTGTGTTTTGAGTTTTGCTTAATTCAATAAAATCTGAAATATAAAAACAAAACTTGTTTCATTTAATATCAGATATTAAATTTTGAAAAGTCGTTGATTAAAAAGTATTCCGGGTTCCGCGACCAGAAAGGTTTGGGAAATACTGCCCTAGAATCTTATAGATTTTTGTGGAAAAATATAGTTTTGTCCCCAAAATTGGCGATGCAATTTATCACCAAGGCCCTATTTGTTTATTTTATCTTGGCCTACAAAAGATCTTTCCGTCCACTGTACCCTTTCGACGAAGAAGCCAACAGAGACTGGAATTTTGTTAACATTAAGTGTGTACATGTATAAGGAACACACGCAGTAGTTTTTGTTGAGCTACACGACAATGTATTTAAGAAATATCTTACTCAAAAATTTCCTTTATATGTATTAAATTTATTTACTCATTATTAATGGATGATAGAAACGATGTAAATATACCGTCCTCTAAAATACTTGAACGTCAATTGTGGCTCAATGTATTGCTAATCTAAAAAGAATATTTTGGAGCCAATTTTTGATGAAGAAATTCCAGCCTTATAAAGAAAGGTAATTGATAAAGTTAAGCTTCATATGGACAAAGTCTCCAAGGATTCAGGGGTGGGCAAACTTTTCCAGGGTACGGGCTACTTCTAATTTTTTCAAATTGTTGCGGTCCACCAAGTGTTGTTGGTAAAATACCTTTTAATGTTTCCTTTTTTTTCCTTTTTGGAAGTACTGCACCACTTGAATGGCACATATAGCAGAAACATTTTGCTTTCCCCACTGTAAAGAAAAATTGCATTCTGTATTAATATATTATGTTTCTTTTTTTTAACACTTACTTTCGACATTGCATCTTTCTTTTAACCCTTTATGTACCGACGGTACTTATAAGTACCATTCACTTTAAAATTATATAGAATAACCATTTTTACGAATATTCTGACGATACTTAGCAAGAATATTCTTTGAAATTCACTCTTCCAACATATATGGCAGCACGGGTTCCATGATGAGTATTTTAGCGGGGAAGGCGAATAGTTTTGTAGCACATATTACGTTTTCAGCTGACGATGTTTTCAGCGGATTGCAAAGATTATTATTTTTGTCCCGAAAAATAGTTAATGTCAAAATTTAAGTGTCTTATGTTTTTGTATGTTAATGAAGACATTAGAAAATAATTTGACTACTTATTTTAAGTGAACGGTGTATATAATTAATGTTACAGTGGAATATCTTTAATTAATTAATTAGCTCTAACGGATTAAATTTTCCAAAGTGGAGTATTTTATTTATGTATATCCCTTAATTTTCAATGTAGTGATCCAAAAAAATATTGTATGAAAAAAACTGCAGTAAATCATAATGCGGTTGGATAAAGTATTAACGTGCATCGCGCGCCTCTACACGGCGGGTCTTACAAAGCTCTAATAAAGCTCGAGCTATGAAAATAGCTAGGCATTTGCCAACTTGACTCTATCGTTAG
This sequence comes from Trichonephila clavipes, assembly GCA_019973935.1. Lineage (NCBI taxonomy): Eukaryota > Metazoa > Arthropoda > Arachnida > Araneae > Nephilidae > Trichonephila > Trichonephila clavipes. The sequence continues at coordinate 168,639 of BMAU01001471.1, read as the reverse complement.
TCTCTCTATCCACAAGACTCTATCGAATAGTTTTATAGCAGAAATTGCGTTTTCAGTGGATTGCGAAGACTATCATTTTTGTCCCGAAAAAATAGTTAATGTTAAAATCTAAGTGTCTTATTTTTTTCGAATGTTAATGAAGATCTTAGAAAACGATTTGACTATTTATTATAAGTGAACAGTGTACATAATTAATTTTACAGGTGAATATCGTTAATTAATTAATTAGCTCCAACGGATTAAATTTTCCAAAGTTGAGTATTTTGTTTATGTATATATATCCCTTAATTTTCAATGTAGTGATTCAAAAAAAATTATTCCATGAAAAAAACTGCAGTAAGCCATAATGTGGTACATAAAGGGTTAAAATATAACAGATTACTATTTTTACTATAAAAACTCAAGTAACACAAAGTTGTCTAGTTGAATGTTTGAACAATTATAAGTGTTAACAGGCCTTGAAGCATGGACGTATTCAATACAGTGAGCACCGAACATACGTTGGCCGATGGATCTGCAACCGACGTATGTTGTCTCAGTAATCAATCCCTTGCTGTTGCGGGAAGAGTTGATCATTAACGTTTATATTCTCATCTTCTGTAGGCATGTTGAGAAAATCCATTTCTCCTGTTGGCATCGCGTTGAGCGTTTTCTCCCTCAATAGCGACAACAAACGTGTTAAGCGTCATCATGTGCTTCTCATAAAGGTACATGTATCGTTACACATTCAGCGAATCATTTGTTTAAGTAAACACAGTGGCATCGATTGTGAGAAGAAGATTTTCCAGTCTAGTTGGCATCAGTGTTCCTTAAATATGTTTCTTTTAGTATGCATGGATAGTACTTAGTATATGTTTCTTTAAGTAAAGACGGTCACCTTAAAATGCTTGGTGGTCCATCGGACGATTGCGATTGACTTATTGCCCACCCCTTCTCTAGTCCCACGTCTAAGTAAACTGCCACTTATTTAGCAAAGAAAGAATCAGAAACACACAAGAATAAAGTTTATCTCCTCTGATGAAATAAATGCCTGTAAAATCCTCTGATGCTTTTCCAGTGAATTTTTGAGCTTTCGGTTTGTTAAAACATGCGCTTTAGGAAAACGGTATACAAGAGCATTGAACGGACTTAGGAAAATGGTTCAACAGGAATGGAGTAAAATTGACATGACAGTACTAAGAAAAAAATTACTTTCATGGAAAATTCGAGCTAGAACTATTGTCAAGAATCATGGCTATCAGATAGAAGCAAATCGCTACAAAAAATATAAAATCTATAGATAAAAATTAAATATCAAAATTGTTTCCATAAAGAGCGAACAACTTTCTGCAATATCAACAAATTAATAGAGGAAAATTATGTTTAATTAAGTTTTCCCCTACTTTAAAGTGAAAATTGTATTTGTGTAATACATAGTATTCATTGTATTTTAAACACTTAAAATATACTATTAAATATCCTTCTAATTTAAAATCTATATATATTTGTTATGTTCTTTCTTCATTTTTATTTTTTTCTTCATTTTTAAGCGCTTTAAAATGATGCTTTATTCTTGAAATATATATAATATATTCCACAGATTCTCAACGTGGGTGACAGCGCCCCCTTGTGGACGTCTGAGACTTTCATTAGGGGGTAAAAGACCCAGATAAATTAAGGGGCGTTAAGATGGCACGAAAGGGCTGGGGCAGATTTACCAAATATTGTCTAAAAAATATTTTAAAAAAGTGTGTATGTACAAATATACGCACGTAAGAAGTTATACTTCTTTGGCGTAGCAAGATTAAAATCTTTCTAAAAATTTTGAGCAGGGAAAGCTGCGCCAAGGACGAAAGGCGGTCACGAGCAGAGTTGAACGATACTAACCTTAAGTCAATCGGACCAGACAAACCAGAGATAATCACGATTTAAATCAATTTAAACACCCTCGCACGGGGACAATAGGGCCAATAACAGGGGGATTCTGCACACTGTATCTGAAGATGAAGTTAATCGAATGTGATACCTGAGACCTCATATTGAATGTCCCGGCGGGAAGAATCGTTCCTGAGAAAATAAAGACATCCGCCTGAAGAGCCCCAGAGTAATGGTTATTTTAAAATAATTAAAACATTTGAAACAATTAAATAAGTAGAAGCAGGCCACCCAGTAACTCGAAACACGGCCTAGTTTGAATCCATTCGAACCTGTTCGGAGTCTGTAGTTGCAAATGGGGCGCCGCTAGCTCGGGAAAGGAAAACGAAACTAATTCCCCCGGGGAGGGGAACAACTGTGACGCAAATGGTCACGTACATCTCAAAGATACACTGAGTAGTAGGCGATCCCAAAGTTTCATCCTTCTGTCTCTGTAATATCGTGACGTTATAAGAAGATCGAGCCCCATAGGAATAACATGGAGATTCTAATTTTAGTGATTACGCCTCCTCGGGGACCACTACCTACACATAAATTATAACAGATGAAAGAGCTCATCGAGGAGAACCTATGGTCCGAGTTTCATTAACGAGAGAGAGAGAGAGAAGCTCAAAAATCATCATAACTATCAGGATTTTAAAAAATTTAAAATAAAATTTTAAAATTTAAATTTTAAATTTTAATTATAATTTTAATAATAATTTGAATTAAATAATAAATTTTTAATTTTTAAATCTTAAAAATTAAAAAAAATAATTTTGAAATGTTAAATATAGGTGAAGAAATGGGACTATGGTCGTGAAAAATTTTATCTAGGATGCTCATAGGGAGAACAATTGAATCCAGCCGGTGCAGTCGACCATGGTGGCATAGGATTCGAGTTATTATTGGGGAAGCCCTGTTGGGGGAGGGAGCGCCAGAGGGGACGAATTCCACGTAAAGCTCGCGCTAACACGAAAATATGTCGGACCACCAAAAATCAAGTCCCAAACTCAATTCCTTAGAGGGGTGAAATATTTTCCAGTCCCCATAGGATTAACATGGGAGCATGATATTTTAGTGCTTAGACCCTCCCCATGCCTATATAATAGGAATGAAGTAGATGACTGGATGGATGCCGGCGAGTGAAACAGTTGGTTCAAATCTCAAATCCGAGACTCGAACAGGAGCCAAGATATTGTGAATTTAAACAAATTTAAAAAGTTTAAATCAATTAAAAACTATGGAACTATGGAAGAAATAGCCCTGTGAGCATGTAATTATTATAACTGTACGAGCAGTTAGAGAAGGATCGAATGAGCCAGGTCCGAATGGACTGTGAGGCTCGGGTGCCGAGATATTGGCCAAAAAGCTGTAGAGGGGAGAATGCACCGGGGGGATGCGTCCCAACAGATACGGTTTTTAACAATAGTTATTACGATCCCCCAAATATCAGTCCCCTAGCACGGAAAAGGTGTTATGTTAAAATATTAGACAACGGTGTGCGTCACATCCGTAACGGTGTGCGCGCGCATCGAAAAAATTTACCCTCATCCTTTTTCCCTATAACGCGCACTAAGAAGTATAACTTCAAAAATTTGCTATGATTATGTGCTAACAAAAATAAACTTTATTACTGGTTACCTTATGTTGATTATATGTATACTTAAATCACATTTCTATCACGTGTACGAAAATTCACATATTTCGGTAGTTCGGGAAGTGGATGAAAAATTAAATATTACATTACATTCAGACCTACATTAAATTGAATGATATAGTAAATTTTAATTTTTGTAGTGGTACGTGGTCTTTGTGTGTGTGTGCCTGTGAGCAGTATGAAAAATGTTTCGTCCGCTGCATTTTATTACGTATATTGTCCAACAAATATAATTAAATATGTTAACCAGGAAATAACGTGTGATTCTTTAAAGGCTGAAACTGTCAATTTATTTATTTTGAAAGCAATAGTTTATTATGAATTACTTCGTATCATCAAAAAATTCCTGCCTCTCTTTATAACAAGTATATTTTATATATATATATAAGCTAAAAAAATTTTATTCCTCTCTTTTAAATAAAGAAGAAATTCAGTAGCGTTTCAATTCCTACAATATCCTATCTACGACTTAAATATATAATATTACACATTTAAATATATTTGAGGTAATAGCTATTTCAGATTCGCAAGTAAAAAAAATGGGGGCTTTAGAAAAAAATTAAATTAAAAAAATATATATTCTATTATATAGTAATAGAATATTTTTAAAAATTTAATTCTTGTTTTCACCATGCATTATGTACGCTCTTATTTCTCTATGGTGGGAGGGGGTGGTATTGAAATATTCACTAGTGGGTGGGGGCACATGTTCAAAAAAAGATTGGGAACCTGTGATATATTCCAATGACACAAAGGTTCCAGTGATTTCTGTTTTGAAAGGTAATTTTTGTTTATTGTAAATTCCATCGCACTTTCATTTCGTCATTCCTTTCAACCTCAACAATATGGGTTGCTCGCAGGACTGGTTGAAGAGGGTTATTGGTCATGCTGGTTATTGCAGTCTCAGAAATTTGTCTTGTCTATTGCAGGACATTTCATCCTATTATGAAATAAATAATTGCTCTAAATTATCCACATTACATCTCTTCTTCGCGTCATCCGATGTTTATTTTTTTCAGGCGTAATTCCGAAACCCACCAGCTAGATACGATTTAGAAATATTCAAACGTGAAGCGTTTTGAAGAATATTTCGTCAGATATGAATAGTAGTAGTACAGCGGTCGGCAACTGGTGGTCTGCGAAACATTTTTAATGGTCCGCAGAAAAATTAGAACATTATTTATATTTTTTTATGAAAATTCAGTTTAAAAGGACGTGTAACAAAACATATTATAGAATATGGATTATATCTTTAAATTACTTTTAACGAAATTCCTACTGAGTTTTGCAATTTTTTAGCTACTTTGTTGGCACATCTACTGATATTTGAAAGTAAGAGTTGACAACCCCGTGCACACAGGAATTTTTCAAGGGGGGGATACAAGGTTAAAAGTCCATCATTCTTGTATAATGCTCCTTTTGATTTTGTCCATTTTCGGGAACAAAAAACCAATAAAAAATAATTTTATAATTAATTAGCTTTAATTAATAAAATTAATCATTAATAACAAATACTTAATTAAACTTTCCGTACTATATACTAAGAAATATAATCAATCGGAAAAAAAATCAAGGGCTTTTGGGGAGGGAAGTTCAGGCCCCTACGACTCCCTCCTTTCCTTGGGTTAACCACTGTTGGCAACCATGGTAAATTGATGTCATAATACTTAAGTTGTTGATATTGCTTTGCATTGCCGGTTTATTCTTGCTTTTCATAAAAATATTTTTCAGAGATATGGAAATGTAAATAGAGACATAAATAATATACAATATAGATGTAGTTATCCGCCATATAATGGTCAATTATATTAAGAGTCCACCAAATATTACATAAAATTATACCTTTGATCATCCACGAAGTTGTTTAGTTTTGCAACCACTACTCTAGTATGACTACAAAATGGACTCATAACAAAAAATGACTGCATTCCCAGTAATAAATTCCAAGGCTGTAGAGTAGCGTTTCTCAAATTGTGGGCGCACCCCTTGGAAGTGGGTGGGATAACCCAACGACGGGTATGCTAGCATATTAAAAAGTCGAAAACAAAAAAGATTATTTAAAATTTTTTTGAATTCACTGAAAATAAACAAAATACATTTTGAAATAATAAAAAATAAAATACAAATTTACACCGATATAAGACACTTAAAAAAATATATCAGTTCTGCGCAATGTATTTTATAATTAATTTAACAATTCTAGGTTGAGAACAAAAGTTTATTAATTATAAATGATCCTATAGGCTTGTTATATATAAAAATTATATGCCAAAATTAGCGCTTATCTTGCTAATTTGTAGGGTTTATAATTAATCCCTTAAATGTCAATTAAAAATTACGCGATTCGCTCCTCAATGCCACCGTTTGACACGTAAGCGAATAAAAGGAATGTAAAGGGTGTTTTTTTTTAGAGGTATAGAACTTTAAATTGCAATAAAACAACGATGTATTAGTCGATTGACATGAATTTTTTTTCACTCCAAAGATGATTTTGTGGCATTACATTTGAAATAGGATTTCTGGCATATCACTGCCACGGCTGGCTCGGATGTAGTCCAACCTGGACGTCCAATTTTCGATGATTTTTTCCAACATATGCGGCCGTATATCGGCAATAACACGGCGAATGTTGTCTTCCAAATGGTCAAGCGTTTGTGGCTTATCCGCATAGACCAATGACTTAACATAGCCCCACAGAAAATAGTCTAGCGGTGTTACATCACAAGATCTTGGAGGCCAATTCACAGGTCCAAAACGTGAAATTAGGCGGTCACCCAACGTGTCTTTCAATAAATCGATTGTGGCACGAGCTGTGTGACATGTTGCGCCGTCTTGTTGGAACCACAGCTCCTGGACATCATGATTGTTCAATTCAGCAATGAAAAAGTCAGTAATCATGGCTCTATACCGATCACCATTGACTGTAACGTTGTGGCCTTCATCGTTTTTGAAGAAGGATTCCACCAGCCCATAAAGCGCACCAAACAGTCAGTGGTTCTGGATGTAACGGTGTTTCGACATACACTTGGGGATTAGCTTCACTCCAAATGCGACAGTTTTGTTTGTTGACGTAGCCATTCAACCGGAAGTGCGCTTCGTCGCTAAACAAAATTCGTTTATGAAAATCGGGAACAACGGCAATCTCGTTTTGGGCCCATTCGACGAATCTACGCCTTGCTTGATGATCGTTTGGATGAATTGCCAAACCAAACTGAGAATAAATCACTTGACAGCTGTTAAATCGGTCGCCATCTTGCAAAGTAATGCCAACTTAAACTTCTATACCTGAAAAAAAACACTCTTTATAAACACATCCTCTGAAATAAATAAATCCTTTGCAAATACTGCCAAGGTCATTTTATTGCATTCCAAAGCCTTTGGAATAATCTTACGGATAGCAGTTCACAGGAAAGATCATACTTTGGAAAGACGTATATATACGTCCGGGGCAATTAATGCATTGACTGAGGGAGACGCTTTTATACGCCAATGGAAGTTGAGGTTAAAGTCGTATTGTAGGTATGGCGTCAAAGTATAGTATTATTGAATCCAACACATTGTTATTGTATGGAGGGGGGCGATGCAAACTGTGATTGAATATTGGGTACCAATATTGAAAGTTTGTGAAGCATTGCACAGGTGCATTTAAAATTTACCTGACCTGTATTTCACAGTTTCTGATAATAAACTGCGATGTGTGTCACAGTTTCTACGAAAACATGCATATTTTCTCTGAAACCCATAGTTTCGCTGTTTATTGTTCGCATACCACTAAAATTCAAATCACCTAAAAATAAACACTCTCAATGTTAAGGAAACAAAAATTTACTTCCAAAAATAGTTCCAACTCTCCCATCCGCACCTCCGTGCAAATTCAGCCTTGTGAGAAAACCCAGAGGGGAAGAAAGCTTTCGAAGCGTAGAATACCATCACACCTGAGAACTAAACGCCGAAAAATTACTCAAACAAGCCGAGCATAGTCATGTGAACACGTTGTCAGATTTCCCATTCCTCAAACACACGCCTCCACCTCACGTGAGGCACTCGCTCACTTACGCAAATCATTCGTTTCTTGCTCGCGAAACGCCTCCGGGGAATCCAGTTACCGGAGAGTTCGAGCGAAATAAATATTCGAATTTTAATCAGGGTTGAGTTGCACCTTCTCCTGCTTCCCGGAGTTTTTCTTTTTATTTTCGCTTCGAGGATAGGTGGGCGTTGGAGGCTCGATTAATGAGAAAATGATGAGTGAAAAGTAATTGATGGGATGGTAATTTGTTATTACGGTAAATGACCGGTGTAATTGGTCATTACCGCAGGATTTCTCGTAACCCCGGTTTTCGGAGATCCGCTGTCGAAGTGGCTTCTCAGAGTAATTAGTAGATCAAATCGGGCGTTACTTTTGGCTTCGTTATTGGTTTTTGTAATAATCAAAACGGTTAGAATGAAATGATGTAAACAATTGTATTTGTTGATTATTTTTTAACGTATACGATACCAAAGAAATTAGAAATAGAGCTGAAAATTTTAGTTGAATAATAAATTACAATAAAAATGTTGTTTCTCTCCTTGTTATTTGCACTAATGCAAAGCAACAGCAAGACGTAAATTTCCAAGTGTAGTCAGTTTGAGTGCGCTTGGTATTTTTCTTGATTTATGTGTGTTTCCCTTAAATTGAGAACTAGTTTTGAGAGTATTTATTTTCTCTCTCTCTCTCTCTCTCTCTCTCTCTCTCTATATATATATATATAAATTCACAGTAAATTATCATTTTTCACTGCCTATTTTATATTACAGCGTGCTTTCTCTTTGTTTAATAATACATTAATCATAAATTAGTTCATATTTTTATGCTCAGAATAATACATATACTACATGCATATATATATAGTCGAACTTCTATATAACGAAGTCTCTAAGTCCCGGAAAAAAGTTCGTTATGTGGAAAGTTCACTATATAGAGGTTCATCTTTTAATATACTTTACAAATTCCGTAAAGCAAATTTTAAATTCATAAACTCCATACATTAAAAAAAGTAATTATTCACACCTTTTTTAAAAATTAATATATGTTTATTTTATATATCTTATCCCTCAAAAAAGAAAGAAAAACGGTAAGGAAAACAAGAAAAAAGAATGTCGAAGAATTCACTGTATTTTCAATATAAGAACATAATTTTATACTAAAATTAATGAATTTTAAGCACATTTTATAATTTAAAGCATGAAAGTAATATTAAACGTACATTATTTTATAATTAGAGCACGGGGACACGGGACAACTCCACTGAGGGTGAAAGAGGATATCGAAGATGTTTCTAGTGAATTGGGCAATGGGGGTTAAAGTTTGCACTTCTTGGATGAAACGTCCAGAACTCTATTGCTATCGGCGAGTTAGGATCTAATAAAACCAGTTCAAGATTTATGACCACCATAAAATGTGTTAAAGAGAGAATAAGTTGAAATGTTCAGAAATATATATATACTTTAAAAACAGGGGAGAAAAAGAATTGAATTATTAAAGAAAAAGTTCGTTATATGGAAATGCACTTCGCTATAGAGAGGTTATTTTAAGAAGAAAATCGTGAAATGTTCTTTGTTCCAGGAAAAAGTCCACTATATAGAAAAATTAGCAATATACAGGTTCGTTATATAGAGGCTCGATTGTATATATAACTTAACTCAGTGGTGCAACAGCCCACAAGGGTGAAGGCTTACTGCGCCCAACTCAGTATATGTGACCTTGGGCCCTGAGGTGCATGAGCAGATGTTCCGGTCAGGTGGTCAGTCTGATGCGATATAAATATTATATATGTGGGAGTCCGAATAAATCTTCGAATAAAAATCAGACTCTTCAGAAGGCGGGATTTTAGATTGGCGAGGTGGTTTGTTTAGGGGTAAGTATTTAAGGGTGAGTGATGAATTATTAATTGAATCTATGTCATTTAAACACAAATACTTCAAAGTAAAAGAGAATTTATTTAAAGTTAAAGGGAAATATTTACAAAAGGGGATAATTACAAAGAGAAAGACATGCAGGAATTAGGTTAATTAAAAGTTGAGTTATACCTTTAGAAGACGGGGAAATAAACCTTTCTCATTATTGGACGTTAGGACTGGCGGTGCCGCGCAGGGGCGCGAAAATGCGGTAAAGACGCGACGTGTTGAACAAGCAGTGGTTAGTAGGCCTCTGCCGAAAAATTATTCAAGCCGGAGCTACGAAAGCTCACTAGATGGCGCTGCTTCGGAATGCAGTAATAAATAAAGTTGAGATTAATGGTCCTCTGAAAAGGATATGACTCAACCTTTTAACAAATGTTTCAAAGGGAAAATCCTACAAAATCACCCTCTCCTGACAGAGCTGGTCTCTCAGCTCTTACAATAATGAGAGCTAAAGTACTTTAAATACAAACTATTTTTAGTTATAACTATAAATTTGATGATTATTGGAATATGAATGTAATAAAGACAAATAATACGATTCTTAAAGATGATAAAATAAAATATTACTGTATACCTAATATTCACAATTACGGACCTCAAATAAAGCATATAAAAACAAAATATTCTATGTTGTGATCTACAATTAACTAAACCATAAAAAAATCCTTCGCATCAATAGAAAGATAATGAATAATACGAAAATATAATAAATGTTACAAGTGAATATAAAATGATTAATGGAAACGAGTGTTACCATAGAACATCTATTAATTTCTCAAAAAGGATATAATATGAGAAAAATTAAAAATAATAACAAATAAAAAAAAATTCAATTAAGCATAAAAATGTTTCATCAAATCAGCTGAGGTGGTGGTTGAGTTCGGTCCATCGTGCTGACCAACCTTTTCCGCTTCATACCTATCATTGGAATTAACTTTTGTTACTTTATAAGGGCCTAAGAACTTTGGTCTTAGTTTCAGTCCAGCTCCAAATTGGGTTCTCTGGATGGCAACTAAATCATCTACTTTGTATAACGAAGCTTTCTTTCTTCTTCTGTTATACATCTTTCTATTTTCAGACTGCAGGGTTTCGATGTTCTTTTTTGCATCGTTTCTTAAAAATTCACGTTGTTCTAGTAATTTTTTCGCCATTTCTTCTAGAACTAAGTCTTTGATTAGGATGTCTTCCTTGTTACGCATTTTGATTCCCACTAATAGTTCGAATGGTGTCCATTTTGTACTGAGACTTATAGTACTATTTAGTATTCTCTGTAATCTGTCGACGTATTTGTACCATTTCGTTGAGTCGTCTAATGATAGTTTGGTGAGAACTGGAATCAAAGTTCAATGAATTCGTTCAACTTGTCCGTTTCCTCGAGGAACACCTGTCGCTATTTGTAGATGTTGAATGTTTTCTTCATCACAGTAGTCGTTGAATAATTTTGAAGTGAACGCTGAACCTCTATCAGAGATAATTCTGATGGGATTACCAAAGGTCTTCTGCTGTTGTTTTAGTTTTTTCGAGGGCACTTTCAGCAGACACAGTTTTGACGGGATATAGCCAAGTAAATTTGGTAAATGCGTCTACTACAGTGAAAATGTGCTGATAACTTTTGTTTGTGGAGGGTAAAGGACCAATGAAGTCAACATGGTACGTACTTAAAGGAATGCTTTCCTTAGAAATAGGATTCAAAAACCCTTCCTTTTTGCCAGTTTTCTTATTAGCTAAGATACATGGAACACAATTAACTATTGCTTTTTTAACGACGTTGGATAAATTTGGGATAAAAAATTCCTGTTTCACAATTTCTTCTGTTTTTCCTACTGAGAAATGACCATTTTCGTGAATTAATTTAATTAGTTCAGTTTCCGTTGCTTTAGAGGTTACGATTAATTCTCGACCATTTAAGTATTTGTAGAGTATACCGTTTCGTTCAAAAAACTCTTCGGATTCTTGCTTCTGTAGAAGCGATTTCAATGTTTGGATATTGTCATCTTCCTCTTGTGCTTTTTTAAGCTTTGAAGTTAATGTATCACTGCATACTATCATTACGGGATATCGGCTAAGAGCATCAAAATGCTTCGTACGACTTCCAGCCCTGTGCTCTATTTCATAATCGAATTCTTCTAATTGAAGCGCCCATCTGGCTATGCGAGTAATTAGCTCCTTATTTGCATAGTCTTCTGAAATGCTGAACAGTCAGTTACTATTTTAAAGTGTTGTCCTAAAAGATAAACACGAAACTTCTTTAATGCGTTGATAATTGCTAGTACCTCTAGTTCGTAGCTGTCATACTTTTCTTCTGCTGTATTTGTCTTTTTTGACATGTAGTAAACGGGATGTAACTTTCCATCTTCTGCTTCTTGTAACAAAATTGCGCCGTACCCTTGTATACATGCGTCTGTATGCAGTTCTGTTTTTCTTCCATACTTGTAAAGGTGCAAGATTGGGCCTTCGGACATGATTTTCTTCAATTTTTCAAATGCTTCTTTTTGTTGAGTCCCAAAAAAACAAAACAAAAAAAAAACAAAACAAAAACAAAGAGGTTTTCTTTTCTTGTTAAATCGCTAAGTGGTTTAGCTATCTTTGAATAATCCTTGATGTACTTCTGGAAATATCCAGTTAAACCAAGAAAACTTTGTACTTGTTTTATAGTTGTTGGTTCTGGAAATTTTCGGACAGCTAGTGTCTTCGTGGGAGATGGTTTAATAGTTCCGCTTTCTACAATGTGACCTAGAAATTCAATTTTCCTTTTTAAGAATTGGCACTTCTTGAACTTAATTTCTAATCCGTATTTCTTTGCGATTTCAAAAATAATTTTAAGTTTTTCGAGACCTTCCTGTTCGTTTTTCGCTGGAATGACGAGATCATCTAAATAACTGATTACACAATTCCTTTCCGAGTAAGATCTCTAAATATACTTGATACGTAGCGTTGGAAAACTCCCGGACTTGTGCTTAGTCCGAAAGGAAATTTGTTGAATTCAAAATGTCCATCTGGGACGATAAAGGATATATACTTTCTGCAATCTTCGTCAACATCGACGTGAAAGAAACCATTGCGTAAATCTAATGTAGAATATACCTTTGCTTCTTGCAAAGTGTCTAAAACATCTTCGATGATAGGTAACGGAAATTTATCTTTCACAAGCTTCTGATTCAATTTTCTGGTAGTCAATGCACATTCTCGAAGATCCATCTTTCTTTTTTACCATTACGATTGGACTTGCATATTCTGAAGAACTCGGACGTATAATGCCTTCGTTGAGCCATTCTGCTATCTGTTTGTTTACTTCTTGTCTTTCTGTGAAAGCTAATCGACGAGGGTGTTGACAGACTGGTTCTTCGTCTTTTAGAATAATTCTCATTGTGACGTCAGTAGATGCTGTTTTTTCTGGCTTGTAGTCTTGAATCAACTTTTCAAGTTCCTTCTTGATTTGACGATTTTCAACATGACGTAGGTCTATTTCTTCTTGAAGATTTTCAGCAGATATTTGCATAAGCTGTGCATGATTCTCATATTTGTTGAATTTAACTCCTTCTTTAGTAAAACTTATCGATGCTTGTTCCAAAAGATCTGATCCAATAACTGCTTCGAATTTTAATTTATCAGTCGGTACAACATGCCAAGTTAACGAGTAATTTTCATCATCTATTTTGAACTTATGTTCAAAGGAACCGATAGTTGTCACTTGTGCTTCACCAATACCTGTGAGAAGCATCTTGTTCTTCGATAATTTTGTTGGATCCATTATTCTTCTGCTCGTATTTTCTCGAAGCAAACTTACGGTACTACCACTGTCTATGAGCGCCGTGATTTTCACTTTTCCAAAAAATATCTCTTTAGTACGTAAACCTTCCTTAACGATGAGTGTGCAAGTTTCTTTTGGAGGTTCTTTGAATTTCTGCGATTTTGAATAGTTCGTCTGAGCATGCTTGGAAGCATTGTGATTTGAGTGTTTCTCGTAATGTTTGTTGTAATACCCTTTCTGCGCGCTGTCTTGATATCTTTGAACAGATTCGTACTTGGTGACAGGGTCTTCGTAATGTTTGTTGTAATTCGTTGACGCTGGAAACTTCTTATGTTTCCTGTTATACTCGAATTTTCCTGGTGCTTCATATGTGCGATTCTTTTCTGTGAATTTGTATTCTTGTTTCTTCACAAATGGACTGCTAGATTTTTTTTTCAGAGTCCTTTTAAAGTCTTCGAATTCTTCTAGTTTTTCTGCTAATTGAACAGGGGAGTTCATATTTGCCCATTCATCAAGATAATATTCTTTAAATTCAAAAGGAGTTTTTCGTTTGAGTTGATCTGTTATGATTAGATCTGATAACTTGTTGAAAGTATCTATCTTCAATCCATCTATCCATCCGTTGAAGTAAGTGTTTAACTCATGGTAAAAATCAATCCATGTTCTTTCAGGTGCTTTTTGGTGAGTGACAAATAGTTGTCGAAACTTTTCTGGAGTTAGTTTAAAGCGTTTCAGCAGTAAATCTTTAACGTGTTCGTAAGAGTTGGCTTTATCGTCAGGCTCTCTATGATGTGAGATACTTCCGTCGGTAACAAGCCTAACAGATGAGAAACCCAGTGTTCTTGATCAATATTTAATCTCTGCGCTTGACGTTCAAATAATTTTAAATAAAGACTGATGTCTTCTTTCAAATCAAAACCATGTGTAAACTTTGAAATTTCTTTGACGAGAAATTTAGTATCACTTTCTTTGGATGTATCAGCACCTAACGTGGATTGTGTTTGGATTCTTAACTTTTCCAACTCAAATTCATATTTGCGTTTTTGCTCATCTAACCTCAATTGTTCGAAGCGTAATTTTTATCTCGTTCTTCAATGCGTAATTTTTCTTTTTGTTCTTCAATGCGTAATTTTTCTTTTTGCTCTTCAATGCGTAAATTTTCTTCTCTGGCTTTGCGATCCTCAACAATCGTTGAATGTATGTTTTTGGTCAGTTCTTCGTCATAATTTTCACTACCAATAATTAGATCTTTAAGTGTGGCGATGGTCATCGATTTATCGAATTTTAAATTTATTTCCGTGGCTAAGACAAATAAATCTTCGCATCGACCTTTGCCAAGATACGCCATTTTAAAATTTAAATTTAAGTTTAGATAGTAACCAAAGGAATAAACAAAATTGTTACGCGTTCAAACAAAAACAATGATGTTGCTATTGGCAATTCTCGTTTGCATTTACAAAAATTCTCAAGTTAAAATGATATTGCATCAAAATACACTAAATATACATTGAAATATTCAAATTCTATTCATTTAAAAATATTTTAAACCAGTAACGCGTAAAGAGAACAGTGCGAGCTAAAATACGTAATGCTTAATTTAAAGTAGTCAAATTATTAATTTCAACTAAAAACAAAACCTTTTTTTTAAAAAAACCATTTGATATATCAGTTCTCATTTCGTTATAATAAATGCAAAAAGAATTTGAAAGAAAAAATAAATTAATATAAATCTTGTTTAGGAACTGTGATTAAATTTATTGTGATATGAAAAAGAATTTAGGAATATAAAGTTCTTTGCTGAAAAAAGCAAACAATTAGAAGTTAGTCAATTAAGAAAAATCTCATATATATTTTTTATTACACCAATAAAAATAAAATCTTTTTAGGATCTCATCAGCAAATTTTAAGGATAAACACATGTTTCAATAGAAAGCATAATAATTCTGTCAAAAATGAGCTCAAAATACTTATATATTTGTGACATCGTCTATTGCCGTGAATCCCCATCTTTCGATAAGTGTTATAGTTTCACCAGCTGTTCAAGGACAAGTACCACACCCATTGATTGTCCCTGAATTTTTACGATCAACCAGCTGTGGAATGACCAGTGCACGTGGCCAGGGGGCCATTGTTTATTGTCTGAACTCAGGGAGTGGAGAGAGACAGACGGGTCGCCATAGTAGTAAAGTAGAGACGGCGCCCCATTGACAATAGGCGAAGCCTATCTTAAAATAATCATGTCATCTTTTCTAGGGTTTTGTGAAGGGGATACTAGAAACAGGTGGCGTGATGGACAAGTGTGTCCAGATGTGGACAAGGAACTATGGCGCCTTGGGCCAGACGGCTCGGGTGTGTTTTCACGTGTTATGCGCCAATAGGACGATGGAGGTCAAGAGAGACTTTTGTGACCTGCCAATAAGAAGAAGCGAGGGGGCGTGGAGTGAACACACCCCTGGTGGTTAAAAAGGGTTCTTTTTCAGGAGACGAGGAGGACCAGAAAAAAGAGGGGAAGAGGAAAGGACAAGAGAGTCCGGGAGAGAGAACGGACGGAAGGAGGAGGAGAGATGGAAAAGAGAGAGAGTAGACGGATTAGAGACTGAAAGAGAGTCGGGGAGAGAGAGAGTGAAGCCTGCCTGATTTTTGAAATTGGTGGCAGCGGTGTTGATCCGACATTTAAGTAAATAGATGCCCGAATCCTTAGTTTTAAGTGAAAAGAAAAAAAATGCCAGCCGGGTGCGATTGTGATGAAGCCAGTTTAATGACGCCGAATTCCTGGAGTTCCCAGCTGTGAGAAGTGCTGGATGCAAGTGTCTCCCGTTCCTGCTAGTGATGAAGTGTGCTCGTCTTTTTTCTTCGAATTGGCTGCTATGAGATGTTTTCCTGGTGCGAGAAGTGCTGGATGCAAGTGTCTCCCGTTCCTGCTAGTGATGAAGTGTGCCCGCGTGTATTTCGCAAGTGCCAGAATTCCTGAGTGTTCCTGTGTGTCCTCTACAAATTTGAAGGTGAGTCTTTTCATTGAGATTATTTTCGGGGCAGCAACTGAGTATTGATTTTGTATGTAAAATGTTTTAAATAAGGAATATAAAGACTAGGTAACGTTGGTAAACAATAAGAGACTAGAAAGATTTTAAGTTTTGTATGAAGTGTATAAATGTGCAATATTAGTGTTGTGGTTTTAGATTTGTAAAATTTAGTATACAGTAGTTATACTTGTTTTGTTGGCACAGTATTGTGTAGAGTATTGTAGTGGTTTTAGATTTGTGAAATTTAGTATACAGTAGTTATACTTGTTTTGTTGGCACAGTATTGTGTAGAGCAGGGGTGGCGAACCTTTTTGGGTCAATGTTTTTTTCGAAAAAAACGTTTAATGATTTATAGGCGTGTCATCAAATAATTTTGTTTTGTGATTATTGAAGAACTAATAAAGCTAAATACGAACAAATCAAAATTCTTTATTTAATACGGAAAAATACATTTTGCACTGTATAGTAGTAAATGTTTTAGTTATACTTGTAATTTAAATTAAAATAACATTAGTGTAATTTCAGCTGTTGTAGATTAGATGACAAATAACTTATATCAGGATTATAAGATGTTACTTTTAGTAGAATGCATGCTGAATTAGAGTCGTCTGTTAAACGGTTTCTAAGCGAGTCTTTGATGTTATTTTTCTCTGAAAATAATGACTCGCAGGCATAGGTAGATGAAAATATGGTTAAAATAGCATACGCCAACTTCTTCAAACAGTTAAATGCGTCTGGAATCGAATTCCAAATTTCGTTACTGGTATTTTTACTTATATTGCTTGTCAATCTTTCTGCTTCAATCAATTCCAACTTTTTCCTTGTTTCAATAAACTTTTGAATCCATATTGAACTAGATTGGAAATCAATCAGTTGCATTTCAAGTTCTTCAATTTCCAACCAATCGAACTGAGACAAGTTCAGTTTATCAAACGAAATCACATCAGGGTACATAATAAATTTGAACGTTTCCGATAATTCCTTGAACTGAGAAAATCGCGCTGAAAATTCTTTGATTAAAGAATCCATTATGGAAATAAAGTCATCAATAACTTTTTCTTCGTTTCGTTTCTCTTGGGCATCTAAATCTGTGATATTTTTTTCAATTTTGGGAAGTACTTGTAGTTTTTTGTAATAATATCGTTTCTGAAAACATGTAGTTTAGCTTCAAAAGCGCGAATGAGATCCATCATGACGATAACTGTTTTATGCGGGCCTTGAAGCTTTATGTTCAATTCGTTGAAATATTGGCATATATGTTTGTAAAAAACATCAATTATAAAAGCCACATAATATCCATCAAATGTGGGTATTGTTCAATTTTGCTCTCATTTTGTAGAAACAGTCTGATTTCTTCCAAGTAATCAACAAATCTTTGAAGTACGTCCCCGTGGTTCAACCAGCGAACATTGTTATACATTATTAAGCCATTATACACCGAATTGACTTCATCCAACAAAGCATCAAACTTTCGTTTAGTTAAAGCCTGCGACGATATGAGGTTGACTATTTTTGTGACTAAAGTTATTACATTATCAAGAAATCTTAAACCTCTCTTTGCACATAAGGCTTGTTGGTGAATAATGCAGTGGCATTCAAGAATCGAATGTCCTACGTCTGTTTTAAATAAAGAAATGAAGCCATTTTTTGCCTACCATATTTGGAGCACCATCAGAGGTTACTGAAACAATTTTTTTCAAATCAATTTCCTTCTCAGCAAGCGAATTTCTTACTACCGTACAAATATCTGTGCCCTTTGTAGTTGTTAACAACGATGTTATTGCAATTAATTCTTCCTTAATGATGTTTCCTACACAATATCGAGCAAAGACAGCTAAACGTGCCGATTTAGTAATGTCAATACTTTCGTCAAGACATAGAGATATAAAAGGAGCGGAGTTAATGTCATTTTTTGTTTATCTGTAAAATTTTCTGCCAATTTCAAGATTCTATCTTTCATTGTGTTTCTAGATAGAGGAACACCTTTGATGCGCTGGATTATCTTATCTTTATTCTCAAAATCATCAAAAAGTGAGGGCGCACATGCCAACCAAGCTTCCTTCAAAAACTCTCCCTCTTTAAAAGGTTTATCATTACGAGCAATGGCATTTGCAGACGAGTAACTTGCTGCACTTGTGTGACAATTTTTGCTTACATATTTAAACACAGACGTCGACTGTTTATTTCTGTCTTTTATTGCACTCTCAATTAATTCTTTTTGCTCTGGTTCGCTTTTTTCACAAAAGGATTCGTGATTTGTTTCAAAATGCCGTTTTACAGACGATGTTCTGCATACCACTGTTCCAGAACATAAAACACACACCTCTTTGTCGCCTTTATTGATCATGCCATATTTCTCAGCCCACCAAGTTTGAAATTCTCTGCTATACTTACTATCTTGCACTTTTTTTTGTTGAACTAGCCATGTTAAATAGCAGTTAAAAATCGTAAATTTAACACAAAACTTTAAATTTACAGTTTGGCGATGAAATTGACTATTCTATGTGCTCTCGCTTGGACTGCGGGCTCATGGGCAGATTTATTTGTTTTAGGAACTTGTGTGTGTGTGAGTGCTTGTACGAGATTTCTGTAGTGTCTGCTCTTTCGCTTTTGTCTCAGATCATTAAAATTTTTAAAAATAAAGCAATGAGAGTTATTTTACCAATTAGACTTACAAGACAAGAATTAGATCACATTATTAAATTAGATGTATACAAGCTGAACTATTAATGTAAACGTTAGAATATGTTTTTTAAACAACTTGAATATATTTATAAATAGTTACATACACACACTATGCGTAGATAAACTTTGCATCATTAGCAATTTATAATATACGAAGTATTTACGCAAGACATAACAAACGAGTCTGCTCCCCCACTTGTCGGCGTCGCGACGGATCACTCGCGTTTGTTCATAATACTTCATAGTAAACTTAATTATTTTAAGCTAAAATGCAAATAGTTTTTGATCGATGGCGTGCCCAAAATATTCTGTCGCGTGCCATCATTGGCACGCATGCCATTGGTTCGCCATCCCTGGTGTAGAGTATTGTAGTGGTTATAGATTTGTAAAATTTAGTATACAGTAGTTATACTTGTTTTGTTGGCACAGTATTGTGAAGGGTATTGTTGTGGTTATAGATTTCTGAAACTCTTAGTATACAGTAGTTATACTTGTTTTGTTGACACAGTATTGAGAAGGGTATTGTTGTGGTTATAGATTTGTGAAATTTAGTATACGGTAGTTATACTTGTTGAATTGGAGAACACTGATGTGTAGCTTATTTGTGTTTAGATTTGCGAATATGGGTAAAATATAGTTATGTCTAGGTCTAGTGTATTGTTAGGTTACCTTGAGTTTTTGTGAAATTTTTGTAACGATTAAGTTTAGATTTGATTTTGTGTGTATTAGTGCATCATGGCGTTTCTGTTAAGAGAAAGAAAAGACGTATTGTTAGAGGTTGCGAAGGAATTAAGGGTAGAAATTGATATTACTTTACCCAAGATAGAATTCAAGAAAAGAATCTGTCAAAGTAAATACTATGACGAAGAGTCAGTTAAATGTTTGTTGGAGGGTATTTTGGAGGAAAAACGGGAAGAACGTGAAAAACAGGAAATTAAGGAATTCGAGGAACGTAGACTAGCTAGGGAACGTGAGTTAGAAAGATTGAGAGTTCAACTCAGAAATAAGTTAAATGAAAATAAATTGAAGGCAGGGAATAGGATTAACGATCTCGCAAATGTTTGTATTTTGTCAGGAAAACGTACCGCAGAAGTTAGTGAACCGGTTAATGAGTGTAGGCCTTTAATTAACCCGGTAGTTAATAAAAGCGTGGAGAACGCTACGTCTTGTGATTTTGAAAAGGAGAATTGTGACCCCCCAGCGAGAGGGACGAACGTTTGCCCCCTGTCTGGAGGGAGCGGAACAGAACAGAATAATCTATTTAAGATTGTGGAAGGGAAAGAATTCAATGTGTATAGAAATATTGATTGTGAAGTGAAAATGAAGGCTGGGTTATGTGAAGGAAGAGTCAAAGCTGTGGCGATGAAGGGACAGCGGGTAATAAATCCGGATAATATTGGAGAGGCTCTTTTGAATTGAAAAGAAATAAGGGATTGGCGAACCCTGAAGGAATGATTTGTGAGAATAGCTGCGAGGAAAAATATACCCTTGGGACGTTAATGGGTTGTGAAAAGCAGTTAACAGTAGATCAGGAAAGTTTTCGAAATCATACAATGGCTAAGATAGCGGGGCAGTCAAACCGTACTCTGCCTGTTGTTTGGTTAGGAAGAGTGAACCGATACCCGTACCCGCGTATCAAATGTATGAAGTATAGAAATTTGAACCAGGTGACGCGAGCCGAGATTTTTTTTTTTTTAAGAAGGGAAAATTTGGTAGAAAAGATCAACGCGGCATCGTGGGTGACTGTACTGGATTTGTGGAAGTGGTATTTTCGTCGTTCACTACTGATGAATTATCCGAAGCACACCACATGCGTTATGCCAGTTGGCATGTACATTATTAAAAAATCGAGGTTTAAGTTTCTTTGTGCTTATGATGAATGTAATTTAACGACTCGGATTTTGAGGTTGTTAGAGCCGATTGAAGTACCGCAAATGGTCGATATAGACATTCTGATGGAAATTTGGAAAAACCGTGTAAAGAAAATAGACTTTGTGTTAAAATGGTTGAGTAGGGTTGGGTCGGAAGTCGGAGCGACCAAAGGTAAATTAGAGCCATGGGCAAGTTTGTTCCGTGTAGATATAATGTAGATATTGTGAAAATTCATTGCATGAGCTACTGAGGCTTGTTAATTATATTCCCAATTAAAGTGTTTCCTCAATAACTAACGTAATGGAAGACAATACCATGAATTGTGAATAACTTGTTATGATGGTTGTGATAATGCTTGCTGATAGCCATAGTTTAATTAAATTTTAAAAGTTTTAGTTTAAACTTCTTAATTTAAAAATTTGGTTTTTAATGTTTTTTGCAAAGCTTGGAATTTATAAATGTTTATTTTGTTTATTTAATATCGTTGGAAACACCGTTGGAATAAGTAGATGGGAATGAGTAATTCGTAGGGTTGGTGCTAGGTGTGAATTAATATTTGTATGGGAATGTGTTGGTGGTGTAAGGTGGAAGGAAATTATGTGTTATGGTAAATATTTTGTGTCTCTTAGGACTGTGTACGCTCACAGATGTTTAACGCAACTGAATGAGCAATTGATGTGTTAGAATTATAGAAATATTATAATTTGAGTTAATTTCTTTAAAACCCTAAATTTTGAAGTGTGATGTAACTGTTTGAAATGGAAAAAATGGTCCAAGATTCGGAATTTAAGTTTTTTTTGTAAAGCGTAGGTTTAAAGAATTTTGGGTTTATTTGTTTATTTTAATTGTGATTGTATATGTTTCTTGGATTGCTGTCCTGATCGGTCTCATTGATAAGACAACCCTTTGGTGTGAAATGTTACGAACTGAACCAAACTGAGGCCAGAGCAGTCCAGTGAAATGGAATTTTTTCAGGGAGAAGGAGTTGTGACATCGTCTATTGCCGTGAATCCCCATCTTTCGATAAGTGTTATGGTTTCACCAGCTGTTCAAGGACAAGTACCACACTCATTGATTGTCCCTGAATTTTTATGATCAACCAGCTGTGGAATGACCAGTGCACGTGGCCAGGGGGCCATTGTTTATTGTCTGAACTCAGGGAGTGGAGAGAGACAGACGGGTCACCATAATAGTAAAGTAGAGACGGCGCCCCATTGACAATAGGCGAAGCCTATCTTAAAATAATCATGTCATCTTTTCTAGGGTTTTGTGAAGGGGATACTAGAAACAGGTGGCGTGATGGACAAGTGTGTCCAGATGTGGACAAGGAACTATGGTGCCTTGGGCCAGACGGCTCGGGTGTGCTTTGGCGTTGGACAAGTGTGTCCAGATGTGGACAAGGAACTATGGCGCCTTGGGCCAGACGGCTCGGGTGTGTTTTGACGTGTTATGCGCCAATAGGACGAAGGAGGTCAAGAGAGACTTTTGTGACCTGCCAATAAGAAGAAGCGAGGGGCGTGTTGTGAACACACCCCTGGTGGTTAAAAAGGGTTCTTTTTCAGGAGACGAGGAGGACCAGAAAAAAGAGGGGAAGAGGAAAGGACAAGAGAGTCCGGGAGAGAGAACGGACGGAAGGAGGAGGAGAGACGGAAAAGAGAGAGAGGAGACGGATTAGAGACTGAAAGAGAGTCGGGGAGAGAGAGAGTGAAGCCCGCCTAGAATGGAGAAAAGGGCTGAGTCCGGAAATTGGAGTGAAAAAGTTGATGAACGCCGGTGGCGTTGAGAATGGGAATATGCACTGAGTACACCGGCTTGGCAATATTACTTCATTAAGAATTGTTTATCAAATAAACAATATTTTTTATATTATATTAGCCTGTAATCCTTAATTATTGATGGATAGCTACTCACGACGTTACATATTGAATGATAAAATACACCATTAAAAATAAGATTATACATGATCCTTCATCTCAATTCTAAAAAAACATAGCATATTCTTTCAAAATATATTTCTGGAATACTCGTAAAAAATAATTAATTACTAAACAGCTGCAAGAGAAATGTTACACTGTATGAGTCATCGAAATTACGATTGCATCGAAACGGTAAATGTTTAGGAATGGAAAACATTAATCTCTTAAATCAAGGTCGATGACGTAGCCCAAGAAATGAAAACTTTTCGCACATACATGAAATGCAATTCGTTATTAAATGAGATACAAATAAAAACTTGAATATTACGTACGACTTCCTTAATTTTTTAAAAGATATACTTGTAGAAAATTTTAATTGATACGATTTCTATACACAAATAGAAAAATATTATTTCAGAAAAACACACATGATATTTAAAAATATAAATTACTTCATGAAATCGACTACAACAATTTTTTCATAAGCAAATTAACGGTGACTCACGTATTCTTTTCTGAAGATTCCCCTTTTTTTTCTGTTGCAAGGAAAACAAAATAAAAAAACAGTACACACCTGATACAGTGGACGACGTGTTTACTGATAATCTTGAAATAGACACTGGACTTATCAAACTCTTGTAGTTGTTGTACACGGCAGAAAATAACGTGGTTTCGGCGAGCGATCTTGTAAGATTTTGAGTTGTGACTAGGTGACTCCGGGAATCGTTTTATTCACCTAAATGTTAGTATGTTATGATAGGCAATCCGCATTTTCGATTCAGTCCGTTTGTTATTTTAGGCGTGCAGCCAAAAATGGGGTTTTTTTTTTAAAGAAGAAGAGGGTTAGAAGTTTATCAACTTATTATTTAGAGAAGATTTTCGAAATCAAATCCCAGGCGATCCCCCAATTAATTCTGTGGGAGTCCGAATAAATCTTCGAATAAAAATCAGACTCTTCAGAAGGCGGGATTTTAGATTGGCGAGGTGGCTTGTCTAGGGGCAAGTATTTAAGGGTGAGTGATGAATTAATTGAATCAAAGTCTTTTTTACTTCATTTAAGTAAAAAAGAATTTATTTAAAGTTAAAGGGAAATATTTACAAAGGGGATATTTACAAAGAGAAAGACATGCAGGAATTAGGTTAATTAAAAGTTGTGTTATACCTTTAGAAGACGGGGAAATAAACCTTTTCTCATTCTTGGACGTTAGGACTGGTGGTGCACGCAGGGCGCGGAAATGCGGTAAAGACGTGACGTGTTGAACAAGCAGTGGTTAGTAGGCCTCTGCCGAAAAATTATTCAAGCCGGAGCTACGAAAGCTCACTAGATGGCGCTGCTTTGGAATGCAGTAATAAATAAAATTGAGATTTATGGTCCTCTGAAAAGGATATGACTCAACCTTTTAACAAAATGTTTCAAAGGGAAAATCCTACATATATATATATATATATATATATATATATATATATATATATATATATATATATATATTTAACTTGGTGAAAAAATGTCTCTCTCTGTTCTGAAATTTCATGTTTTTACTCTAATAATTAAAACAATTATGTTATTCTGGTCATTTCAATACTCTTTTTATTAATGCTTAAGCATGTCATACGGTATGTAATGGGTTTCTTTTACTTCTGTTAGTGGTTTAAGTGTATCACTTTCCCGTTCATTAGTGCTTCTGTGTGCAAATAAGCTATTGTTGCTGGTAATTAATTTAAAGATTATTTTCCAGCGGCAGTATTTTTATCAAAAAATTAAACTTTTTCTGATTTAGAAATATTTCTACCTTTTTCACATAATTTCATTAAAATTCGTTAATGGAAAATAATTTTATACATAAGCAATTGTTTTAAGTCTGAAAAATAATTAAATGTGTATGGAAATAAAGTTAATATTTTTCACAAATAGTAGTTGAGATAGCTATAAAGGAAATAAAAGGGAAACAATAATTTTTACTAGAGATATATTTTTTTAATAATACATATAGAAGCAGATGTATGAAGAGGCAAAACCGTCTACGCGAAGAACCACATGTGGCTCGCAAGCCAGGGGCTGCCGATCCCTGTTCTAACATGATGTGGTGTGGAAGTTAGAAGACAGAAGATACAAATTCATGTGTCGCCTTCATCGAATGATTAATTTTCAAAATCACAAGCACGTTGCCAATAGTTTTCATAAATTTCTGGAAATATTACAGTTCAAACCAACCAGTCAACTCCTTTTGCAGGCGTAAATCACAGATATTGGGGGTATGATAACCAATTTGAGACACTTTAAGTGACAAAAAAAATAAAGATGATAATTTATACCTGAGTTATAAGGCAACATATTTAGAAAAGAGTGAACATAAAACATAATAAATTATAGTTTAAAAAAAACTAAAAAACACGCCTTTATGGTTAATCGAACTAGAAAGTAAAAAGATAATTCTTAGTATAAGAATAAAATGATTAACGAGAAAATCAATGTCATTGGGGTAAAAGCGTGGGGTGCTCTATATCTTACGTTGTATTCCGAAATGCTGGGTGATGTAAAAATGTAGTAAAAAGCACCCCATGCTTTTACTACAACGATATTATTTTTTCGTTAATAATTTTATTCCTATAGTAATAATTTTTATTTTATTTTTTAGTTCGATTAAATATAAAAGTGTGTTTTTTAGTTTTTTTAAAACTATAATTTATTTTTCATTTTCTTAGTTCGATCTACAAAAAAGCATGTAGAGTTTGACAGTTACAATATAAACTATTTTTCTCACATGCACGAGTCTTTTTTACAAGATTTTATTTAACTTGCAATGTAAAATGTTCGGGTGGAATCTTGCAACTCAATTTTGAAGCTGATGTCTTCAACCGATTGAGCTGAAATTTTGTATACACGTTTAGTTTGGATGACAATGCATGTTTTGTACATATATATTCCAAGATCGCAATTAGTTAAAAAGATATGAATTAAAAAACTCTTACCCATGTCAGAAGCTTACTTTACCTTTTACCACAAGCCATCGTAGCCTAGAGGTTAGAGAAGCTGACTTCAAGCGAATTACCCAGGGTTTGATTCCCGGGAGCTTGCAGTTTTTAAATTTACTTTAAATCACTTTAATTTTCATTCGAAAATTATTTCTCTTGAACAAATTTAAATTACCGCGTTCTTTCCTATTTATTTACAAGCTTTTTTTTCACTTTCATTGTAAAATGTTCGGGTGGAATCTTGCTACTCAATTTTGAAGAGCTGATGTCTTCAACCGATAGAGCTGAAATTTTGTATACACGTTTAGTTTGGATGACAATGCATGTTTTGACGATTTATATTCCGATATCGACCTAGTTACTGTAACGATCTTGTTTAGGTGATAAGGCGAACATGTTTACAATAACGCAGGTGTCGACCAAAAGCGTAGCTCAGATGGTAGAGCACTTGCTTAGCATGCGAGAGGTTCGGGGATCCATACCCCGCGTCTCCATTTGTTACTCTTTCGTATAAAATATTTTTGAAATTCGTTTAATTTGGTACAACGAGATATATTTTACAATACTTCCACTCTGCATACGCACAAAGAATGTTATATTTTTACTGTTCTACAGGGAGTACTAAGAGAAAGACAGATCTATAAATCTATTTACTTTGAAACATTCTAAGACATCTATTTACTCGATTCTAGTTTCTCCCGTAACACTTATAATTGACCTAGTTACTGTAACGATATTGTTCAGGTGTTAAGGTGAGCATGTTTACAATATAACACAGGTGTCGACCAGGAGCGTAGCTCAGATGGTAGAGCTCTCGCTTAGCAGGGATTGATACCTTGCGCCTCCAATTATAATTTTTTCGTTTCGTGTAAAATATTTGATTTGTACTACGAAATATTTTATAATAATTCTACTCTGTACACGTACAAAGTATGTTATATTTTACAAGCTTTTTTTAACTTGCAAGGTAAATTCGATGTCTTCAACCGATTGAGCTGAAATTTTGTATACACGTTTAGTTTGGTTGACAATGCATGTTTTGACAATTTATATTCGGATATCGCATTTTGTTAAAAAGGCTAGTTGCATGGCCCGGCATTGCACGGGATTTCTCTACTTTTATAAATTTTCCCTTTTCTTCACAAAATCAGCACTTCTCTCTCTAATAATCTTTTTCAAAATGAATTCCAACCCCCCCTCATCCACTTCAGTCGATATTGCTCGGGCTTCTACCTAGTGCATAACTTAAAATTTCCTGTTTCGAAATTTTTCTCAACTTCTTTTCTTTGTCAGACAGGTTTACTCCCTCCCGGCGTTGTAAAGGGTGTTTTTTTTAAAGGTATAGAACTTTAAATTGCAATAAAACAACGATGTATTATTCGATTGACATCAATTTTTTTTTTATTCGAAAGATAATCTTGTGGCATTACATTTTAAATATGATCAAGCAAGGAGTAGATTCGTCGAATGGGCCCAAAACGAGATTGCCGTTGTTCCCGATTTTCATAAGCGAATTTTGTTTAGCGATGAAGCGCACTTCTGGTTGAATGGCTACGTCAACAAACAAAACTGCCGCATTTGGAGCGAAGCTAATCCACAAGTATATGTCGAAACACCGTTACATCCAGAAAAATTGACTGTTTGGTGCGCTTTATGGGCTGGTGGAATCCTTCTTCAAAAACGATGTAGGCCACAACGTTACAGTCAATGGTAATCGGTATAGAGCCTTGATTACTAATTTTTTCATTCCTGAATTGAACAATCATGATGTCCAGGAGCTGTGGTTCCAACAAGACGGCGCAACATGTCACACAGCTCGTGCCACAATCGATTTATTGAAAGACACGTTTGGTGACCGCCTAATTTCACGTTTTGGACCTGTGAATTGGCCTTCAAGATCTTGTGATTTAACACCGCTAGACTATTTTCTGTGGGGCTATGTAAAGTCATTGGTCTATGCGGATAAGCCACAAACGCTTGACTCTTTGGAAGACAACATTCGCCGTGTTATTGCCGATATACGGCCACAAATGTTGGAAAAAGTCATCGAAAATTGGACGTCCAGATTGGACTACATCCGAGCCAGCCGTGGCAGTCATATGCCAGAAATCATATTTAAAATGTAATGCCACAAGATTATCTTTCGAATAAAAAAATTCATGTCAATCGAATAATGCATCATTGTTTTATTGCAATTTAAAGTTCTATACCTCTAAAAAACACCCTTTACAAACATTTTAAATGCATAACATATTGTCATGGAAATTCCCCTTCCTCTGTCGCTATCATAGCTCTCGAGAAAGTGAACACCCAACGATTCTTAAACAGCTTGACAGGTGCAGCACTCTAGTGGCACAATGAATTATTGCACAAAAAAATTTCGTAAAAAAAGTTTTCGACATTTTATTTTTTAAATCACCAACTGATAAAAGCAAAGTATGAGTTTTTTAAAAAATCAATTTCATATAAACACATCGATAGTGATTCATTTTAGAAAAAGTCATATGGAAAGTATCGCTGTTTTGAAAAAAAAGGAAAAGAAAAACGTACTATATCGTGACGAAATAAATCTTCTTTCCAATTACAAAATTGCTGGCGAAGTTATTAAATGCGCGAATAAAATTTTGAATATTTTTTTAAAACAATCATAAAAACTGAGCGATGGTGTTGTTTATAACCAGGGGACAAAAGTTAATAATCCAGCGTTCTAAGCGTTCATTCCACGAAATCTTCGGAAAGAAAGAAATAAAAGACCTGTAAAATAAAAGGAAGAGATATTCAATTTCGCAAAGCATTATTTGTTAAAATTTAAATTTGGGGGCCTTCATTTTTAATTTAATGCCTTCGAACTTCATATATCGATTGCAAACAACGGTAATCTTTAAATAAAAAATGTAACAAAAATAATGCTTTAATATTTCTTGCAAAAAGTGGATAAAAAACGAAAAACACAATTTTTTTTAACTGTAATTTTTAAGCAGTATTTTCAAACTTTGTGCATATTACGGATAATATCGTTCTACACACAGAAAAAAAATGTCATTAGATTATTTTTATAAATAAAGAAATTATTAAGTATTTAAATAGAATTGTGAGTATTTTTTAAAAATCGTAAAAAAAAAAAAAAAATTGTCATTTTATTTTTTAAATGACTGATTCTGAAAGAGAAAAGCATGAATTTTCTTAGTGTAGAATATTATTTCATTAAATTGAAAGAAAATTCAATCGGAGTGATTTAGAAATCATTTTCATAAAAACGTATCGATTTTGACTCATTTTTGAAAAAATCGTAAAAAAAAAAAAGAAAATATCATTATTTTGTAAAATAATTTATAACCTATCGTGGCGAAGTAAATGATCTTTCCGATTCTGTAATTTTTTTTGTTTGAGTCGCATAAAAAATTAGATCGTGTCTTAAAAACATCTAGGATAAAAAAAAAGTTCGGGAAATTGGAACTTCGGCACCTGGCGGGAAAAAATGGCAATAATTATGCGTTTTAAGGTTTTTAATTAATATCTTTTTAAGTAATTGTCCTATTGAAATATAATTGTTCAAAACGGATTCCTCGGATGAGTTCCGATCTTTTGGTACCTTTGGCGAGTTTCTGCATCGTGCGGTTCTTGAGAAGATACACCTAGTCGTATAGTTGCATACGTTTGTTTAATAGTGCAGATATTAATTAAAGTAATTTTTTCGGGTGGAATCTTGCAACTCAATTTTGAAGCTGTTGTCTTCAACCGATTGAGCTGAAATTTTGTATACGTGTTTAGTTTAGATGACAATGCATGTTTTGATGATTTATATTCTGATATTGCAATTAGTTAAAAAGATATTAATTGAAAATCTTTTACTCCTGTTAGCTTTTTATTCTGCCCAGCAGCTTATCGGATAGAACTTAAAGAAGTTCCGATTCTCTCTCTCTCTCTCTTCGACCTTTCTTAAAAAACCATCTTATTCTTTCTCTGAAACTGAGACAAAAAATAATAGCCTAATGGGAAGGATCATTTTTTTCGCTACGATACGGTATAATTTGTTAAAAAAAATAATGATATTTCTATTTTTTACAATTTTTTCTAAAATGAGTCAAAATTGATGCGTTTTCATGAAAATGATTTCTAAATCGTTCCGTATGATTTTGTTCGTGTTAATGAATCAATATTCTGCACTATGAAAGTTCAGGCTTTTTTCTTTTAGAATCAGTCATTTAAAAATAAAAGTCCAAAAACTTTTTTTTTACGATTTTTCAAAAAATACTCAAATTTTGAATAAAACATTTAAAAACTTCGTCATTTTTAAATATAGTCGCACGAAAACATTTTCTCGTTTGTAGAATTGTATTATCCAAATTTTGCACAGAAATAGAAAAAATTGGTTTAAAATTACGGATTTACAAAATAAATATGTGTTTTTCGTTTTTAATACAGTGTCAAAGTAAAAGCAAAAAAAAAAAAAAAAAAGAGAATGTTTTTTTTATATTTTAATTAATTTTTCTTGGTCCAATGTTGTTTTGATCTAACAGTGTTTACCTCCCCCTTTCCCACTGTCCTCTTGTTGCGGCCCGAGTGACATATCTATCATATGCATGTAGCCTGACGGAAAAAAATTTTGAGTACCTCTTAGCTGGACTGTTCAAAATTAACCGGCAAACGACCTTTCAACAATGATGCGTTGAATGAGATTAACAGACTGAGAAACCTCTGTCTAGCGATAACTAAAAAGTAAAAAATACATTAAGAGTAAAAAAACTTTTTAAAAAACAAGCTTTTATTTAAATGCTCTAAAAGGAATAAAATAAACTTTTCTTTTAAAAGTTTTTTTTGCTCTCAACTTATAAAGTCGTAATACAATTTATGATATAAAAGCTTGTCGCGAGATTTACCTGTGTACATACGAGTAAACAAGCAAATTAAATAACTTGATCTGATTGATTTTAATTTTTAAAATTTTCAGACTAAGTAAATAAGAGTACTTAAATCTCGCGACAAGCTTTTATATTATAAATTGTATAACGACTTTATAAGTTGAGAGCACAAAAAAAGTTTTAAAAGAAAAGTTTATTTTATTCCTTTTAGAGCATTTAAATAAAAGCTTATTTTTAAAAAAGTTTTTTTTTACTTTTAATCTATTTTATTTCCGTTTTCAGAAAAACTAAACAACTGTTTATATTATGGTAAGAAATTGATGACGCGCGTTTTCGCTTTGAGGTCAGTGCTTCTCAAACTTTCAATATACGCGACCCACTATTCAATCATTTTCATCGCGCCCCCTCCATACAATAACAATGTATTGAATTTAACAACACTATACTTTGACACTAAAACTACAATACATACGACTTAACCTCTTTTGTGCCACCGACGTATATAAACGTCTCTCTCAGCCAAAATATTGATTTTGGACGTATATATACGTCTTTCCGAAGTACGATCTTTTATGTGCTGTGCTATCCATACAATTATTCCAAAGGTTTTAGAATGCGAAAAAAAATCTTGAAAATGTTTGAGAAGGATTTACTTATTTATTTCTTTTCTCCCCCCCCAAAAACATCAAAATACGCTCGTCTACGTGGAAAACGATGGCATTGGGCGAATCGCGTAACTTTTATTCGGAAGTTAAGGAATTAATAATAAACCGTACAAATTATCAAGATAAGTGTCAATACAAGCCCATGGGGCCACTGATAATTATCAAACTTGTTCTTAATTTAGTATTGTTAAATAAATAATAAAATATATACATTGTAGAGTACTGATACATTTATAAGTGTATTATATCAGTGTAGATGTGTATTTTGTATTTTATTATATCAGATAGTATTTTGTTTGCTTACTTTCAGTAATTTAATAATTTTTTAAAAAACCTTTTGTTTTCGACTTTACAATATGCTCGCGGCCCCCTCGTAGAGTTATCACGCCCCCCAAGTGGGGCGTGCCCCACAGTTTGAGAAACGCTGTTTTAGGGGGTTGTAACTTAATCTTTTAATCTCCTAATCTGGAAATGGTATAACGAATTAGTCGCCAAATCTGGAAATCGTTATTCTTGATGATCCTGATCAGGACAATGGAACAAAATCATGAAATTATTGTATTGTCATCGGTCCTTGAAAGGTGTGCAAAATTTCGAGTTAATCTGACTTTTTAAAGTGGGTAAAAATCGATTTCCGAGATTCCGTTACATACAAGTGAAACTTATAAAAGCTTATAAAAGCAAAACTGATAAAAATAAATAATAATTAATTATTGAAGTTCTGAAATTATCAACAATCTAAATAGTAATCTAGTTTTACAATGAATCTTAAAGAGATTGAACATTCTATTTCTCTCAACCTCAAATAGGAGGGGAGATAATAAAAGAAAGACTTCATTTAATAGTTAGGAAACTTTTCCATTACAAACATTAAAGCTCATGGTATTATATGTTTAAAAAATAGTTGAGGTAATGTTTTGGAGGTGTGTGCTATTAATTCAATTCCGCTACAATAATATGATAATGTTATATATATATAGCCCATTAAAGAGTTCAGTGACCAAAAAGTACGTACCACGACCATAAGAACTAATTCCACAAATGAAAATTTACTGTAAATACGGGAAAAAACCAGTTAAGAACGTAAATTTTATAATTTTTTTTGGAACTTAAAAATTAACGATAAGCATTACCGTATGCAAAAGGATTACAAAAATAGAAAAATATTGCATACCGTTATGGCTCGAAAAATCCCCGGATTTCCTTATGAGTTTTATAGGAATAAATAAAAAAACTACATAAAGTCTTTCTAGTTTTATTACCTTTATAACAGAAATGGTTCGTCTCCGAATAAAGATAAGATTAAGGATTTTTCATGGAAACCGAGAGCAGGAAACTGAAAACACAAATATAAGTCGTTTCAATCTAGACGAATAAATAACGAAAAATAGGAAAAGAAAAGTGATGACTGCGTCTATATTACCTTCGGTGTATTTTTGTGACTAGAACTTTTGATATCATTCGTTAAAATGACTCATTTAAAAGACATGAGCGTAAAAAGACATTACTTTGAGGAATGTACAGTTCTCTCTCTCTCTCTCATTACAGGAGTCTGGAACAATGTTGCATTAAAACATTCTTTACATTAAAAATAAATTAGTATGTTGAAAACATGCCCAATGTTTATAATGGTCGAAAAACAAAAAATTCTGTGGCTTCTCGAAATTCTTGATATAATTATCATTATTATTTTCCCATCTTCTAGAAATATTTGATAATAAAAGCTGATGCAACCGAGAAAGGTGATACAAACTGTCATTTCATGTTTATGTTAATGATAAGTGATCCAAACAAGTTTTTAAAAAGTGTGCGGGTTTGTGTTTTGCTGCCACCTTAAACTAAATTGCAAATTTTCTAAATTAATGATAGTTGCGAGAAATGAAAAGATACAATATTCTCTTTATAAGATGTATTGATGTTTTTACCATTCTAACTACAAAGATTAAAATATCAATGAGCAAACTATGCTAAGCTGTATCCCAGGGAGGTTTTACCAGGCGTGCTACAGATTTTAAAACAGTTTTAAAAAAATCAATTTCAATGAAGGGTGTCATTTTTTTACAAACTGTAAAATCCAGCGTATAACGCGCGCTTTTAACTCAAAGAATAAGATCGAAATGTTATGCGCCGGGTATAAAAAAAAGAACTTTAAAAATTTTAAAAAAAAAGATGAACATGGGGAAAAAATTAGACCTCTGCATAGATCGAAATACTGTTTGTTTAAGACAATTGGCACTTCGTATGAACTTAAAGGGTTTTAATTCTAGAAATATACTATTTTTTAGTAAAGCTTTGAATAATACCTCGAATAAATTACTTTAAAACACAAGAGCACTGCGCAAGTACATTTCAGGTTTCTTGGTAAGAAAGGGTGTACGCGTTATACGGCGAATATACCTAAAAATGAAAAATTGCAGCTTAAAAGTATGGGTGCGCATTATACGCCGGATTTTACGGATTTTATTAAAACTTCTGTTGAAAATTGATTATTTAACAATAAAACGTATGTTATTAATATTTATTTAACACATATCTATCGAGATATATATTATAAATGCTAAAGTTTGTGAGTATGTTTGGCCGTCTTTCACGCAAAAACAACTGAATGGATTTTAATGAAACTTTACAGCAATATAGCCTATACATCAGAAGAACACATAGGCTATAATTTATAAATATATTGTCTGAAGTGTCCAAAATATAACGAAATTTGTTAAGTAAGTAGGAAAACATTCTGCCATCTGCAAGCAGTTCTGGCGAGCTCTGCAAAAAAGTCAACGACGGCATATATCTATCTTTTGTTTGTGAAGAAACCCTTGTTGTTTTGGCTACACAAGGCGCTCGCTCCTAATTAATTCCTGTGCATAATCCCTAATTTTTTAATTTTACAATAAAACTAAGTTTTGAAGGGAGAGGTTGCTATAAATCTCTCTTTATTTGAACTTTTTAATGAT
This sequence comes from Trichonephila clavipes, assembly GCA_019973935.1. Taxonomy (NCBI): domain Eukaryota; kingdom Metazoa; phylum Arthropoda; class Arachnida; order Araneae; family Nephilidae; genus Trichonephila; species Trichonephila clavipes. Next base: position 134,445 of record BMAU01001471.1, on the reverse strand, counting down.
TTTATTATGCACATTTGGTAGTAAGAAATTTATCTTTTTTCAAAATAAATGCTTTTATCGGTTCTGGTACTTAAAGTAAATAAACTTTCTCTTTCACACTACATCATTTGGACAAATTTTCAAAATTTGTTTGTGGTTAGTAGTTAATTATAACGCTATAACTTTAATTGAATAGGTGGATATTGCATTTTTAAGTATAAAAATAATTATAATTACTGTACTGTCTTTTTTGGAATGAGTGGGTGAGGGAATATACTACACGAGGGCTTTTGGGAACGGACCACGTAATTTTGAACCATGGTGAAGTGACGTGGACGACACCTAAGCTGGCACCCCCTTCTCCTAATTAACACACCACACCAACTAAGAGAAGAAATATTCTACTAATACTTAGCAGGAATATTCTTTGAAATCCACTCTTTCAAGATATATGGTAGCACGTTTTCCATGATGAGTATTTTAGCGGAGAAGGCGAATAGTTTTGTAGCAGAAATTGCGTTTTCAGCTGACGATGTTTTCAGCGGATTGCAAAGATTATTATTTTTGTCCCGAAAGAATAGCTTATGTCAAAATTTAAGTGTCTTATGTTTTTGTATGTTAATGAAGACCTTAGAAAACGATTTGACTATTTATTTTAAGTGAACGGTGTATATAATTAATTTTACAGTGGAATATCTTTAATTAATTTATTAGCTCTAACGGATTAAATTTCTCAAAGTGGAGCATTTTGTTTATGTATATCCCTTAATTTTTAATGTAGTGGCCCCCCAAAAAATATTGTATGAAAAAAATTGCAGGAAATCATAATGCGGTGGGTAAAGTATTAACGTGCATCTTACCCCTACACGGCAGGTCTTACAAAGCTCTAGCAAAGCTTGAGCTATGAAAGTAGCTAGACAATTGCCAACTTGACTCTATTGTTAACATTTAGCTGTTTTTCATTGAATCTCCATTATAGCCATTATAATTTAGGAAACGGCGTTGCTTATACGAATATTACAATTTTAACATAAAATAAATACAACAGAAAGTAATATTAATGTATTACACTTTCAGAAATAAATTATTTACACTATTTTAAGCGTTCATTACACAAAACGTTTAACAATGTGTTACTTTCGCTGAGCAGAGATCAGCTTAGGAAGGTATTTTCAAAAATCGACCCTAATGAGTGATAAGTGGAGTTATAAATAAAAAAAAAAATCCTTTTTATCAGCTATTAGATTTACATACTTTAAATTTAACAAGAATACTCCCCCCTTTTTTTTTTGTTTAGCTGAGATATGCAAAAAGCTTTTTTTTTGTTTAATTTGCAATTTACGTAAAATTAACTCATTAAAAACTTCTTTATCTTTCAAACTGTGTTGTTTAATTTTTCAGTTCACCCGTGCGAAGAACGGGTATGCCAGCCAGTTATGAATATTTATTTAACATATATTATTAATATTCATTAAACATATATTATTAATATTTATTTAACATATATATTATTAATATTTATTTAACATATATTATTAATATTCATTAAACATATATTATTAATATTTATTTAACATATATATTATTAATATTTATTTAACACTATATTAACATTTAATATTTATTTTCATTGTGAAAGTTTCATTTGTATGTACCAAAAAAAAGGAAGCAACCCTAACATAAAATTATTTGAACGTACTTTTTTCTTTTTATATATAAGCTTCAAAATTCGAAAGAAACAAGAAAGGCAGTCACGCTTTTTTTTTTGCGTCGTATTTTTGTACGAAAGTATTTTAAATACCGTAAAATATCCGGCGTATAACGCGCATGTATACTTTCAAGCTGCATTTTTTAATTTTTAGGAATATTCGCCGTTTAACGCTCAACCCGTTTTAAACGAAGAAACCTGAAACGTACTTGTGCAATGGTCTCATATTTTAAAGACATTTATTGAAGATATTATTCCAAGTTTTAGAAGGAAATAAAACACAGCATACTTCTAGAACTACAACCCTTTAAAACCATAAGGAACGCCGTTATTTTTAAATTAACAGTATTTCGATGCATGTAGAACTGCAGCCCTTTAAATTCATAAGAAAATTTCTTTCTTTCGAAGAAACAGTATTTCGATCTATTTAAAAGTCTAATTTTTTGCTATGCTCATCTTTTTTCTTATTTTTCGAGTTCTTATTTTTATACCTGGCGTATAACGCGCGCTCGTAAATTTTGATCTGATTTTTTGTGTTAAAAGTGTGCATTGTGTACGCCAGATTTTACGGTATATACTTTTTTGTGTGTTTTTATTGCGTTTAGAATAATTTATTTTGATGGACCAAAAATTTTCATTTCAGGGAAAAGAAGAAGGCACTCTTGAAAAAGTCTACCTATCTCTGGAGTACGATATTTATTATTACTGCTTTTTTATATAATCGCTTAACATTTAAAAACAGTTTAAAAACAGCCTTGTGAAAAATAATATCAAGTATGACAGGATGTGTTCAGTTGTTAACATGAAGCAGTCAAACATTTGAATACAGTATACTACAGTTCCTAAATATTCCTTGATTAATGATAGTTAAGTATAGGGTGTTTTTTTAGAGGTATAGAACTTTAAATTGCAATAAAACAACGATGTATTATTCGATTGACATGAATTTTTTTATTCGAAAGATAATCTTGTCGCATTACATTTTAAATATGATTTCTGGCATACCAATCTGGACGTCCAATTTTCGATGACTTTTTCCAACATTTGTGACCTTATATCGGCAATAACACGGAGAATGTTGTCTTCCAAATGGTCAAGCGTTTGTGGCTTATCCGCATAGACCAATTACTTTACATAGCCCCACAGAAAATAGTCTAGCGGTGTTAAATCACAAGATCTTGGAGGCCAATTCACAGGTCCAAAACGTGAAATTAGGCGGTCACCAAACGCGTCTTTCAATAAATCGATTGTGGCACGAGCTGTGTGACATGTTGCGCCGTCTTGTTGAAACCACAGCTCCTGGACATCATGATTGTTCAATTCAGGAATGAAAAAGTTAGTAATCATGGCTCTATACCGATCACCATTGACTGTAACGTTGTGGCCTTCATCGTTTTTGAAGAAGTACGGACCAATGATTCCACCAGCCCATAAAGCGCACCAAACAGTCAGTTTTTCTGGATGTAACGGTGTTTCGACATACACTTGTGGATTAGCTTCACTCCAAATGCGGCAGTTTTGTTTATTGACGTAGCCATTCAACCAGAAGTGCGCTTCATCGCTAAACAAAATTCGCTTATGAAAATAGGGAACAACGGCAATCTCGTTTTGGGCCCATTCGACGAATCTACGCCTTGCTTGATCACATTTAAAATGTAATGCCACAAGATTATCTTTCGAATAAAAAAAATTCATGTCAATCGAATAATACATCGTTGTTTTATTGCAATTTAAAGTTCTATACCTCTAAAAAAACACCCTATATTATGTTAATGTTTTTGAATCAAGATCGTATAAATCCAAAACGAATACTAAGATTTTGAAAAAATCCAACCTTTATGTACAAGATTTTATTGCTTGATTATTTAAGGCTATTTTCGGTAAAATTATGAGCGCTCTAACTAAACGCGAAGCAGATTTTCAGACAGAAAAATGACCTATTTTCCATGGAAATTTGCAATATTATAACTCGTACCCCTGTTAACAATATAGTGTTTTTAAAAATTTCAAAATATTTCGTGAATACTTTCTTTTTTTGTTTTAATACGTGAAGGCAAAGCCCATTTAACATTACGGTATAGGATAAAAAATGCGAAACACATTTTATACCAGATAAAATAAATCAACTCGGTTAAAAATGGGAAGTATGATAAAAAATGCCACTCTCTAAAGGATACTGAAGCCAGAATATCATATTAATTTTTTATTTCTTTTATATCTGAAAATATGTTGCAAATTCGGGTCGTATACTTTAATATTAACCGAAAACAGCCTTAAGCATAAAGTACTTTCACAAGTTCTGTAATACTTTGGGACTTTTAGCTTTCAACTTATTAAACAGTATGGATAAAACGAGATTTTTTTATACATTTCAACAATGGAATTGTCGTTGTTAGGGGAGTTAAAGTTTTCCTGGTTTACTCTCCCTGTCATTTTTTTATTGTTGGGGAATATCGCTCACCTAAATTATGTTCTCTATTTTTCATCACTTCTTTATTTCGCGATATTTCTCGTCGTGTAGAACTTTGGGTGAAGTGAGTGAATACATGTAACGTAACACTATAAAGCAACACAAGAGCTATTGTCAACGGATCTCGTAATTTTGAACCTCGACTAAGTGACGAGGACTGCAACCTGAACTGTGAGTGTGGCAGACCTTCTCCAAATTGCCACACCCCGCCAAGGGGAGGACTGCGGCTCGTCAGATTTAACATGCATCAACCGCTTTACATGACAGGTCTTCAGTGACTCATGACACGTCGGCCTCGAGTTAGTGACCATAACTCCTAGGCTACCACGGCTATTACGGAATAATGGGAAATATATTGTTAGTTATGGTATCCGACTACGTTCGGAAACGTGATTTGTAAAAGCGTGTAAATGGATAATATTTATGATATTTAGTGTCACTTAGATTAGAAAATATGCATAAAATTGTTTTAAAAATATTATTACAATAAAAAATTATTTAAGTACAATATTTTGACAAAAAATGAACATAGAATGATCAATTTTCCAAATGGTCTCCTTTTGTGAAAAATGATTCTATTATAATATTATTTTGCCTGTATATAGCTCAGACCTCTGTACAGAGGCTCAACTAAAATATTTGAAATATATAACTTAGAAGTAGGTTTATCCATGTTTTACAACAGAGGGGAGAAATTTTAAGAAAAAAACGCCGATAATTACTTCAATTGGTTGTAATTCTGAAAATAATGGGAATTTTTCAAAAATCATAGTTGAGCCTCTCTACAGAGGTCTGAGCTATATACAGGTAAAATATTATTATAATAAAAGAATTTTTCACAAAAGGAGAACATTTTGAAAAAAGGTTATTCTAAGTTAATTTTTTGCCGAAATATTGTATTTAAGTAATTTTTTTTTGTCAAAATGTCCTTAAAACAATTTTATACATGTATTCTAATCTAAGTGACACTAAATATCATGAAAATATCCATTTATGCTCTTTTTTAAAATCACGGTTCTGAAATAGTCGGATACCTTAAGCTTCTATTATGAAATTCTGGAAAATATAACGTAGATTCAAAAATAAAACAAGCCTCTATTCGCAGCTCTTTAAACATAAATCTTTATTTACGTCGTTTGCAGTCTATTATACAACCGATTTTTACTTCACAGCGATTAAGAAGCGTATTATCTATTTATTTTCCAAGTTTCGTTTCGTTTAAGAAACTCTTCTAAAAAAGTAAACACAGCACTTCAAGATTGAAAACAGTTTCTGTTTGCACCGGAAGTCACGAAAACTCAAAACTTCCGCCAACTTCAAAGTTTCCGTATAAGTGTTGAACAGAAGTAACGTACATATGTATAAATAACACTCACAGCTTAATTTTCTTTTACACATTCTTTTGATTCAAAATTAAAAATCAATTCGCTGCGACGAAATTTGACTAAGTGTTAGCCAAACAGAATGTTGATAATTTAACCCCTTAATCGGTCAATTTTTCCCACCAAAATGTTCAAACAAAGGCACATTTTTAATTGTATAGAACTAAACACCGTACTTTATAAAATGAGAAAACGGAAGAATTATATTGAAATTTAAAAATCTTTACATCATTTTTTTTTAATTTTACGATTGTAGAATACATAAATCCCTTAATGTTGGTTTTTTTAAGTACACTCCACATGCTATGAAGAATGTTCATATACCTAAAAAGAAATAATGTTCGCATTTTTTTCAAACGATTGAGGGCTTTATGTGGGCGTATTATTTGTACGAGTACGTACAATATGAAACAGGGTTTAATACAAAGTCTCACACTGCAATCGGAACAGAAATTTATCGTCTCATTTTGGATTATCTTTCCATTTTCATTTCTTTTCAAGTAACAAACTGCACATTGTCTTGTTAACTCTTTACCAGGCCGTGATAAATATCTTTACCACCATATTCATCAATCTAATCTCTTTATTAGACATCCTCGTCTGTCTAATTTGCTAATTATTTTACAAATTGTTGTATTTCCAAACATATTTAATAAATTGGTTGTATTTACTATGTACTGATATCTGTTTTCATAAATTTCCTTGGGAATAATATGTAGCAATTCTTATTTTCATCATCATCACTTAAGAATATAAAATACTTCTAATTCACTATTCCTTTTGAAGGTTGAGGTATTTACAAAATATATTTTAAAAATTTCCTGGGGAGTGGGGGGAGGTAAAAGGAAACAAAAGGTATATAAATGCCTTTAAATAGCATACAGAGGGATGTGGTAAACATGTCCCCACTAACCAAAGGGATTTTAAAAATCAAAATAATTTTACCTAATAAGTTAAATTAATTCCTTTTCTAAAATCAATCTCGCCCCCTAAAATATTTTAATGTACCATCGATAGGGGAAAAAATGCCCCTGTAAAGGGTTAAGTAATTTTGTTTTTAATAATTCAGTTAATGGGGTCAAGTCTAAAATCTATCTGTACTTATCCTGTTCCTTTTTTACAGTAGACAACATTTAAGTTCCATACTGCAATGAAAAAACATGGAAAGAAATCTATAATATTTTTCCACTCTTATTTGATAATCTTAAAGCTTATCGAAAAACGTTAAAATCATTGAACGATTCTCCTTCGAAGGATATTTAAGGCTGTGATAATCCCCCCTCAGGGGTGATTATCTCTTTGAGTATCAGTGTGAGCTAGAGGTGTAGAATTAACGGAAGAACTAGAATCATACATAATCTTAATATAGCTTTGTTAAGATTTTTAACTTGAAGCTTTAACAAATTAGATTATAATAATTTATGTGAGAGAATCTACGATGGCAAAACACACAACACATAATATATAGATAATAACCAATTAACCTAACCCGGACCACTATCAATAACTGACTCTCCTAAACTCAATTCCAATAATATCGTCGATACTAATATTAAATAATCAATCCTACCTTGCTATAGTTTGAAGTAACAATTATAACAACTAGATGAAGCCGTACAATGACTCGAGTGCAATGGTATGCTCCTTGATTCGATAGATCTCTTCACGGATAAATCCTACTATTCGCCACGTATTCTTCAATCTAGAACCACGAACTGTTTACATTCCTCTAATTGCCATCCCGCTTGCTCTAACTTATGATGTTTAAAAGCTTCCTAATTTTCATCTTTCTTTCACACTTCACTTCTTGGATTTGGTTGGAAAAGAGTTGTCATTAATTCTGGCCCCAAAGGACATGTTAAAGAAAAGACAAGGTACAAGGACCGTCACAAGGTAATCAGCACACAATTCTGAATCTGTATCCGAATTTAAATCATCCCTTTTTGTTGTTTGTTTTATTTATAATTACAAAAGGAGAACTGCGCCGGTCTTAATGCAAAACCATTGCATACAGTAGAACACAAATTTCAATGATCTAAATTTGTGCTTTCATCAATGAAAAATTTCCGCCTCCCCCATAAAAAAAAATGCCGGATGAAAAATATTTTAAAAAAGGCTGATAAAAAGCGCAGACAATGTCAGTACCACATAAACTGCACCGACTTTTCAAAACACTAGAACTAATAATGTCTCTATAAGAATTAAAAAATACGCACAAATAAAAAAAAGAAGAAAAATATCAGTACCCGTACAGCGTACGGGCTAACCAGTTGCAGTTAACTTTCAGTATGCTGTACGAGGTATGGAAAAACTAATTCTGGCCCGAAACGTTCGCGTTTGGGACCCGGGACCCGTTTTTTCCGCGAGATTCGGAGAGAAAATAAGGGGTTAAAAAGAAATCAAACTTTTATATTGCTTGTAACTTGAAAGCAGCGTTAATCGTAACCAAATAATAAACTGATCTGGATATCATCTAAATTAATATCTCATCACAGCCAACAAAACCCTTTGAAAGGATACAGTAACTATAAACATACGTATAACTTTCTGGTGATACATCATTTGTAGCTAATTAGTGTGTATCTTTCATTTCAGTACTGTTCTTTCAATCTGAGTACTGTTTATTCATTTATGTCACCGCAAATTACGTCACAAATACGCACATTACGTCAGAACTACGTTCACTGTAAGAAATTTGATACATTTCTTACTTATTCTACAGTTTCATTTACTATTTAAAATTAAGTCTATTTCACAAAAACGCGTTGTATCAAGTCCAAACCGCTCAATTCAATGCACACATAAAAGGCCACCATTATCTATTTTCGCCATCTTTCTTTGAGTTTTCCCTTTGTATTGTAAGATGGGGAAAAAGGTATCTCCGCGACCTTAACCATTATCTCTATTTTATTAATTCCGGTTCAGTTTTTAGCCTTGGGTATCAAATCGCGTTATACAGCCTATAAACAAAGTTAGGCTTCTGTTTTTGATGAATTGTGTAGTGTCTTTGCTCAGCTCTATTTTTTATCATTATGATGAATGCTCTTAATGTATTTATTCCTTTTTTTACAATAGAACGTTGTGTTCGTATTTGGTTTAATTTAATTCAATCATTGTCTATTTATTGTATTTTTCCTGTTCTAAAATTATAGTTATGTATGTGTAGCTTGCATAGAATTATGAACTCAAAATTTTTCTACGACTCTTTAGCCTTTGGTTGTTTGAAAGTAGTTTTTTCCCTTTTATGTTATTAATTTTAAGAATTTTAACATTGAATGAAAAATAAGCGTCGTAAAAGAAATTTCGAGCTGCATTTATACTCGAGCTATTTCTTTAACTTATTATTTTTTCCACAATTTCGTCAAAAGAAAATATGATTGAATATTACTCTGACTATATATATTAGAATGTTTTAATAGGATAATTTTAAATACAGCTTATATCCTTAACTCGATTTAGTACGAACAAGTAAAAAGAGGGAATTGTAAAATCTGTATTCCTGATTTAAAACAATAATTTGTAGTTTTCCCTCACCAAAATAGAAAAGTGATGATGATACACTGCGATCTCAGGACGATCTCATAATAGGAATTCTTGGAATTGTATCCAAGATTTAATTCCACAACAAAAATTTACAAATGTCAGTAAAGGTTCACCATTCGTAGATGTCAACTGTGAGCAACTATTTTGACTCCTAAAAGGGAACCATAAATTGTTAATTCTCTATTTTTAATTATTAATTACTAAATATCAAATTACACACACACACACGCGCACGCACACAAAAACAGCTAGAAAAAATATACGGCAAGACGTTTACTTCTTTTATTTATAAGAGTTCAGGATCAACTTTTAACCTTGCATTGCTAAGACTGAAACATTCTTAAAATACGAAAAGTAATTTTTGTTAATATTTTTTAAAATATATCCATACATCTTCCATATATCTTCTTATTTTTTATCAAAGAATTAACAATTAATTTATTGATTAATTAAAATTAACTTATTAGAAGTAACTGGTAAATAATTACAGCTGAACTATAATTATTAGTTAATTTTAATTAATTTTTAATATTTTTTTAAATAACTTATCTTTTTTAGTTCCAAATAAGTAAATATAAAAGTATGTTGAATCTTTGTTCAATTAACAATTTGGAGAAACACTCCGATGAAAAAATTCTAGGATCAATGCAATGAATTATTACTCACATAGATCATTTAATTTATTACTTTCTCACTCTATTTACTATTATGCTCATTTAGTGACATAAATCCTATGTTTTAATTTATTCTGTTCAGTTTCTTACGGAAGAAAACTAATCGTAAAATAGAATTACACAATGCAATCATTATAAAATAAATCTCTAAAGAAAATAACGCGAATTATATATATGTGTAAAAAAGGGAGTTTCTTTTGCTAAAAATAAATGTATGTCAAAATTCTAGCTCCAATTGAAAAGGTCATTTTTTCACTATCATTTAAAGCCCTTTAAGACCAATGACCCAATATATTGCAACTTAAATTTAAATCATAACCTTTATTTTCTTAATTATAAACCGTAACGCTAAATTTAAATCACATTGTGAACATACTTTATTTCCAATAGTAATTTTTAAGAGGTTACAGTGCTAATTATTTGTGGTATTCTTCTTTGTTTCTTAAGTATTATTTCCAATGGCAACCGTGGAATCGATCCAAATGACTAATACGTGTTTCGGGAAATGTGGGGTACTGGTTGCAACTCCTTCGCAGAATATGACACCTGAGAAAAACCATTGAACTACTTTATTAATAATTATGTAATATTCTCATTACCCACAACTCTCATCGTTAAAGACATGATCGCAGCGATGCGATAATTCTTCGGAAGAAAACTGTTCTAAAAAAAATAGTAACAACGAAACAATAAAATAAAAAATCATCTGCTCATAGGTGGTAATTTTCTGTGGGTGAGCAGATGTTCCTCAAAAGTTCCATGATGCATGGCAACTGAAGAGTCATAATTTCACGAAAAGGTGCGAAATTTCATTTCTCTGTTCTGCCCTAGTTATTTCCGAAGAATCTCAACAAAAGGAAAATATCGTCTGCTAAAAGGAAGAAGCTTAAATCGATGCCAGACAAGCGTAATCGATTGAAGAACTACGGTTTTATTTTTTATGGTTTTTGAGATACGTTGACGTTTTGACTTCGTTGTTGTTTGAAGTGGACGTGAAAAATACCGTCTGTGTATTCGTAGAAAGGGTGTTATTCTTTAACAATAAAGAGATACGTTCTATCATTAAATGTACAACACAGCTTCTTCGAAGAAAATATACAGCATTTCTCTGAAACATGACTATGCATAAATATGGTCGATAAGTGGATTCAACTTTTAAGTCAAAATTTTTTATTAGTAAAATTTATGCATTGAGAGGAATTCCTTTCTCACAATAGAAAATGTTGAAGTTGATTTATTTAAGAATTTCTTGTTTAAAACTTTCGGGAGAATTAAAATTGCACATAAAAGGATAATTTCTTCAAATAGTTGTATACACTAATAAAAATCGACAGATTACTTTTAGCGGAAATTACATCAATTGCGGCATTATTATTTAACATTTTCACTGCCAGTAAAATTAATGTATCCGTCCTCAGAAGCCGAATTACAAATTAGTGTTTTAATGATTAAAAACGTTCCTTATATTTTAGTAGTAAAACCAGAAAAAAGGAAAAACCTTTTATTTTCGTGTTTCACTCTTTTCTAGTAATTCTAATACTTCGGCTTCAGTCAATTTTTTATTTACTTTCCTTTTCTTAGGCTATGAAGGCCCTGCAATACTTGTAATGTCTGCCATTTTTAAAAACGGATATAAGAAAAATTTAAACACAAAATTTAAATAGCAAGCAAATAAAATATAAAAATAATGCCTCACTAACATGCCTCAAAAACCTCTTCGTTCAACTTCCAAAGCCGCACTAAAAACAAAGCATATAACTTATCATTGTCGATCGTCGTCCCAGAGCGGCACCGGCATACGAGACTGAGCCATGCTGACGCGTCAACGTGTTAAGCAATTTCTATATCTAAGGAGTTCAAACTATTTTTGTTCGCAAATCTTGATTGTTTGGTTCTTTTTCAATTCCTACTATAAGCTTACACACTCTCTCTATATGTTTATTTTTTTGGGGGAAATTTTAATCGTTGATAAAATACATTTTAAAGCGCTCAATTGAGCTGAAATTTTATATAAATGATTATTTTGGATGACAATACAGTAATTTTTAGTTATAATTAATGAAAATTAATTTATTAAAACTAATTATTCAAAGAGTTACAAGTACAGTCACGTTATCACTTTTGGCGACTTGTATCAAAACATGAAAAGGTTTTTTCTCACATTTTAAAGTGCTCGTTTGAGCTGCAATTTTCTATTCACTATTGTTTTGGGTTAAAATACGACAATTTAACTATAATTAATTAAAATTAATGGACTGAAACTAATTATTTAAAGAATTACAGATAAAGCCACGTTGGTTTCATTTTTAGCGACTTGGGTCAAAACTTTAAACGATTTTTTTTCTCACGTTTTAAAGCATTCAGTTGAAAAACTAAAATTTTATACACACGATTGTTTTGGATGACAATACGATACTTGAATGATAATTAATAAAAATGAATTACCACTTAATGTTGTTCTTTTTCTTGGAGAATTTCATTAAATTTAAATAAGACTATTGTTTAAATTAATCAAATTTTAATTATGACAACAAGGGTCATTATGTATTTGTTCAATTTTACTTTGTTACTTAGGAATGTTAATAAAATGCTTTTATTTTTATGTACTGTTTGTTTTAATACAAGCATTGTTTATACCATAACATACTTTTAAATTTAAATACGCATTATGTTTTCCTTTTTGACCTCTTCCTGTCCTATCAATTTTACACGAGGAAGACTTCAGAAAGGGACTTTTCTCGAAATAAACCCCTCAGGGGGCTCACCTTCTTCAGGTGAGTACGGGTTTCACGCTCCCGAGGTACCCTAGTGATCTTTTCCTTTTCCCAAGGGGTTTACTATCTTCGGTAAACACGGGATCACAAACCCGGGGTACCCTAGTGATCCTTCTCTATTTCCGACCCTCTTTCTTGTCATCCCATTTCTCATTTTCTTCTTTTACGTCTAGGTGACAGACAAATATTTTAAAATTTACTGGTTCCAATTATTAGTTTTTTCTAACATATTATGGTTTATTATACGTTTTATTACTAACATATTATGGTTTACATTTTGTATTGCGTTAGTTTAGTTTCTTTTTCTTAGATTTCTTCCAATATTTTGATTATATTGCTTTATTTATGTTCAACTAACACTATTGGTTCGCCAACCCGCATGTTTGCCGTGTGTGGCGTCCCGTAAGGTGGGAACTGGTGTTCTGGGGATCCTTTGCGTTCCCTTTGGCCCACGCTTCTCCCGAATGGAGGATATTGGTGGCCTGGGGATACCTCTGTGTTCCCTTTGGCCCACGTTTCACTATAGACGGGTGGCAGGAGTGAGCCCGCTCCTGTCAATCGGCTGGTGGTACCTCTCTTCAGTGTCCCGAAGAGACACTGCTGTAGGGTTAGTGCTGCAAATAAAGGGTGTAGGGTTTACCCGTTGGATCCTCGCCCTGATGCTGTAGCATTATATTCTGGGTGTATTCTAGGTAAGCTCCGTGCCTGGTTTTTGCAAGATGACCAGCACACTGCCTACCTTGTTGGACTCCGTGGTGGGTGGAGGCGAAGAGGTACTCCAGAACGAAGTTGTGTACCCGTTCTTATGGATCCAATGCTACTGTGCCCGGGTATAGGCCTTGTTTTACCCAACCGTAACATTGACCACATTTCGACTCATACCAGATTTCTATTAATTTCTTTACCGAACAATGAAATGGCGTCTAAATCGCCTTTTGCTATACAGAAAGCCCTCGTAAGAATAGGTGGTGAACCTAAATATGTTAAAAGATTAAAATCCGGTGATCTGCTAATCGAAACACTCTGCTGTACAAACTAAGTCTTTCCTTCTCGCAAAAACGTTTCTGAATTTAACTGTAACAATTAGCCCACATAAAACTCTCAACTCATACCGCGGTGTCATTTCTGAACCTCACCTGTTGACCACTCCTGAAGTGGAAATCCTTGATGGATTTTCCGATCAGGGTGTAATTCAGATCAGAAGAAATAAAAAAAAAAAGAGAGAACTCAGTCATTCCAACCAAACACTTGATTTTAACCTTTAATAGCCCTACACATCTCAAAACTATAAAAGTTGGATATCTAAACTGTGGACTCCGTCCTTATATTCCGAATCTTTTGCGCTGTTTTAAGTATCAAAGGTTCGGACTGCAGAGTTCTGCCTGCAGAGGACAATTGACGTGCTTTAGATATGCATCTGTTGGACATGCCTCCACAGATTGCAGTCTGGAGCTGAAATGCTTCAATTGTTCACAGCCACATTCCGCCGATTCTAAACTTTGTCCAAAATGGAAAATAGAAAAAGAAATCCAAACAATTAAAACAAAAACATATCATATTTAGAACCCCGAAAATTAATAGCCCCAACAACTATCTCAAACCTTCGCTCAGGCTGCCAAATCCATAACAGTAAGCAATTCCTCACAAACAGATGAAAATATTACAAAAATAAAATGCCCACCTTTAAAATTACTTGAACCATTTTTATCCCTCCCTAAACCAAATGCATCAGTATCCACTCCGGCTGTTTCCACATCATCCACATCATCCTCATCAACTCCAGCACAACTACTTCCTTCCACATCTTCAATTGCAGCTACAGTGTCAGAGCCTCAGCCACCTATTCCTTTATCTAATGACGTACTTTCCAATAATATGTTTACCCCAATTGAATCTTCCTCAATCATGTCCACCTCCCCAACCAACTCCGGCATACAACTCCCATCTACATCTAATACTGTACGGGATACCAAATAAAATTCAAAAACTCGTATTAGAAAAAGAAAAAAAGCAATACTTAAAAGATTAAATGAAGAAAAAAATATAAATAAAGATGGCTCCTTATAGACATAAAAAACCAGCTCCAACATAATACACAACAGAATGAGGTAACCATGATTACATATGACGTTGAGGAAGATGAACTTGAACAGCATACTGATCTTGTTCAAAAAGATGAGAAACAGTATTGGAGAGAATCGTTTCTATTAATCCCGACTACAGATAGAAAATGACCTTTTTACTAAATAATGCTTGTCGAGCTTGGTGGGAAATTCCCCCATCAAGGAAATTTGTTCGGATTTGCATTTATATATATTTTGAGATTTTACCTTTTTTAACTAGAATTTAATCCAACTTTTTTAATGCTTTTTTGTACTTTTAGAATTTTAACGATTGCCAGTTAAGCCAAAGTTGGCTCTTGCGCCAATAACCCCAACTTTCACTCACTCACTCACTCATTCTCGAAATAAAGCTCAACATGGTGTAGAGGGGGGGGAGGAGCCGAAAAAAATAATAGCACCAAAATAAACATTTCATCTCTTTATTCGTATTTTTTCGTTTACATTAAAAAGCTATCAAATCGCAGTCAGTAAGTATTAAATACCATCTTTAAATTAAAATTAAAACGCAGAATTTTTTTTAAACACATACAAACTTCTTATATAGAACGTTGGCTTAAAGAGCACAATTTTTCCCTTTCATGTATGAATTTAACATAAAATAGGTTAAAGATCGAGAGCAGAATCTCAGGCACTTTTAAAATTAACTCACTCATTGTTAGCATTCTTTTTTTTTCAATTCCTACTATTACACAGTTCACCCTCTTCCTATATATATATATATATATATATATATATATACAGTGGCGTAACATACACCCCCACAACCCCCGCATCGCGGGGGCCAAAGCCTGACGGACACAAGTGCCTACCCCTTGTAAAATTCAACGTGGGAGCCCAAAACCTGACTTTGCAGGGGGCCCCAAATGTTCTCCGTTACGCCACTGTATATATATATATATATATATATATATATATATATATATATATATATATATATATATATGTATATATTTTAATAGGATATATTGATCGGATGCTCTTTGGTGAGATTTTAATGATTTACACTATTCATTTGTGAATATACTGGGTTTTTAATTTGAACTTTCGGATTTTAGATATTTTTTAATTCGAACTGTCAGGTTTTAGATATTTTTTGGTTTGAACTTTAGGATTTCAGATATTTTTTAGTTTGAACTTTCGGATTTTAGACAATTTTTGGTTTGAACTTTTTGATTTTAGATATTTTTTAATTTGAACTTTCGGATTTCAGATATTTTTTCTACCTGTATACAACTATTTTTTCTACCTATACAACTATTTTAAAAATAGATGCATCATCTTTGGTGTTCGATGGCTCACTTATATCATGCACTAATTTGTTTCAGAATTTTAATATTTTAATGTTATAATATCTTTCAGAATGTGATGGCGAATAGTTTAATTTTTCAAGTTTAATGGTTTAATTTTAACTTTTTAATTTTTAATTTTTAAATTTTTGAGAATTGGATATTTTCCGATTAACTTACTAAGTTGCAATAGGGGGAAGGTTGGCGCCATCAAACTAGTTTAACCCCACTTATCGGTCCTAAGTCCGAGGTTGCATTTGGATATTTTATAAAATTTTATTTTATATTTTTTTCATTTTGTTTGAAAATGATGGAATTTTATCTTCTATATTCGCCATTGATATTTTGAAATAGGATTTAGTATTATAAGATTCGTATAATTTCAATTTTTTAATTGATTACTGTGATTGACTGTTGATGATTGATTTTATATATTTAAATATTTATATATATTGTTCAAATTTTCAATCGTTAATAAAATATTTTTTATTCATCCCCTCAAGTTCAAATACATTTTTTTAAACTTGTAGTGGATGACACTCTTGATGTTCATAGTTTTTTCAATATTAATTAATTCATTAATAGAAACAAAAATAATAGCCTAACACCATCTATAAAAAGGAAAATCGCCCGTTGTGTCCCTGTAGCTGAATGGATTTCTAATCCCAAGGTCATGGGCTCGAATTCTACTTGGGACGGACAAAATTCTGAGAATTAGATTCTGAATGAATAAATCGTAAAAAACAAAAAAAAAATGGTCAGAAACCATACATAGAAAGGAAAATGGAAAATTGCAAGGAAAATCGCTTTCGATTTTGTCACTTAATATTGTGATTTGGTCATATGTATATACTTATTTATATTAATTGCAACTATTTAATAAAAAGAAACAGAAATAAAAATTTTCTTTGTTGATCTAAGTAGGAATTGACTTAATTTTTTTTTTTTACTTATTTCAAATATTTTGGATTTTTTTTCATCTAACTGATGCATGGTGATTGCAGCATGTGAAGTCTAATCAACCCTCAAATTCGTTATGTGACGTGGTGAAAAAAATTGATGCCAACTCAATTGTCAGTCTCGTCTGATCACAATTTTAAATTGTGTCTTGTTGCCAAAAGCCCATTACAAAACTTTATTAATTAAATAAATCATATGTGAACTTTAAATTAGAACTAGTTAAAAATAGTATAGACGTTATGGCAATCCTATCTTTTTAATTAATACCATGTTATTATTTTATTTTTGCAAAATATATGTATAAATCCCCATAAAAGAGGTATTGAGGCGTTCTTTTTTTCATTGTTTCCGGATTTTTATCCGAGACGGCCGAATAATACAAAAGAAAAGCCCCCTCCCCCCCAAAAAAATAAAATGGTAGTAGATGACTAGAATGTTATTCACATTTACATAAGCATATATGCCGTTCCATCCATAAAAAAAGTTTTTGGATAAATTTTTGAATTACTTCTTTTTTTTTTCTTCTAAAATTTAAAAATTGAACAGGAAGCAATTTTTTTTTGCCCGTGAACTCGTTTCAAATTTAATACTTCCTCAAACATTTTTTTTCAATGTCAGGTATTCGAAACATTCCAAGTGTTTCGAATGTCTAATAATAATAACAACAGAATTGAAGAACACTTAGAACAAAAAAACCCGATAAAAATAGGAAGAAACTGCGTATAATAATGCCCCCCTCCCTCACAGAAACGGAGAGTACAAGTTGACATAGTTCTAAGAAAGCCAGAGAAATGGGAAAAAAGGAAACACCCAAATATATCGTAAAAACCAACGATTCGTGAAGCACTTCGAACACGTAGAGGGAAAAGAAAAAACACAAACACCTCGGTTTCAGGGCTCTCGTAAAATTGCAGATGCTGTGCTAGATATCCACCCGGCAGAGCAAAAACTCAAAGAACATGTAATACATGTTGAGAATCCTAAGACATTTTTTTTTATCTTATTTCATCTTACAGCCTAGTAGTATGATGAATATTTAACAGCAAACGAGGTTAAGGAACTTTCTTCCATAAAGCAAAGAACGAAACCGAAAAGGAAGAGCTTCAATTTTACCAGTAAATAATAAGGTACTTAAATTACGTTCCCGAAATGATGCACAGGTATTGCTAGCTGTCTTTCCATAAAGCATGATCACGAATTTATGATCTGACTAACTATTTATTAGTTGTGCACAGTTAATCACTTCACTCACACATTCTTTGAAAGAAAAAATAAAATAAAATGCACACCAAAAAATAAAAAGAGTGTGTGTGCTTATGACCACACGATAGAAGTGTGATAACTTCAAATTTTGTAATGTATTTCAGGGATTATTAGTTAGGTGAATAAAAAACGAGAGGATATTAGTAGTGTTATATAAAATTATTTGTTCATGTAAATGTAGTCATAAAATAATATACTTTGAGAAATATACAGTCACATATTTGTGAATTAATTGTATTCTAAGAAGGAAACAATAAGGTTTATGGTAGCTGAAATATGTTATAAATACTTTAGATTCAAAATTATTTAACTATCTAAAAAAACTCCACAAAACGTTGTTCCGTACTTTGTCATGCTTTCATTTAGATCATTTGACATAATTGAAACGAATTTTGATTTTGAAAAATCTACTAAAGGCTTTTATTTGTCTTTTGAAAAATCTACATTAAAATCCCTACTTAAAATAACAGGCAACTTGTTCAGAAGAGTTGATACGGTTTCAGTGTATGCAACTAAATTTTTGTGAATGAATTCGACAATTTTCTCTACACTTTGATTTGGTGAAATATAAATAGTAACCATTAGAATTATTTGTCCATTTTCTGCTCTACATTTCGCTGCACAAATTTCTCTGATGCATGACTCATTAAACCCAAATAATTCAGTAGTATTATTACAAGTAGTATTGTTACTATTCATTAGTATTGTTACGAGCGTTACAAACCCCAGCGTAACAATTCTTGGCTTTTTAAAACGCATCATTCAAGTTCACTCTCCAGCAAAACGCGCCTAAGAAATCTATCTCTTAAAAAAAAAATCGTTTAAAAAAACACATTTTAGAACCTTGCGTTGCATGCTTGAATTCTACACACAGTCTGAAGCAGAAGCGCACACAAAAATTTTTCAAGGGGGGTCCGGGGTCGAAAGTTCGCCATTCTTGTATCATGCTCCTTTTGATTTTGTCGATTTTCGGGAACAAAACACAATAAAAACTAATTATTGAATAAATACTTAGCATTAATTAATAAAATTAATCATTAATAACAAATACTTAATTAAATTTTACGTACTATGTACTTAGAATTATAATCAATCGGGAAAAAATAGGCTTTGGGGGGGTCCAGACCCCAGGACCCCCCCTTGTGTGCGCCACTGATAACAAATACTTAATTAAATTTTACGTACTATATACATAGAATTATAATCAATCGAAAAAAAATCAAGGGTTTTGGGGGGTCCGGACCCCCAGGACCTTGTGTGCGCCACTGGTCTGAAGTAATCCCAAACAGTGACGTCATCGTGCTTATTTTACTAATTTCGTATAACAATGATATTTAACAATTATTATGCCTTGTTGTGAGTGGCAAAAGTTTTTGTCCGTGTACAAAAGAATAATAAAGGAAAAGAACGAGAAAATAGCGCTGTTTTCTTAAATGTTTATTTAAATTCTGTTTTAATGTTTACTTATTTAATACTTTGTTTCGACAAAAAAAATTTAAAAAATCCAAAATCAATCCAAATTTTAGTTTTGAATTTTGATCCACATTGCAGATAATAGAGGAATATTACAATCTTGCATGTTCATCGCCTTTTATAGCCCAACATTGTAATTATGACACGTATAATGATTCTTCCTGTTTCCTTTGCTATCCCTTTTAGCGAAAGACACAGCACACTGTCTTATAGGAGATTTTTTTGGAGGGAGGAGGGGGGGGAGGGTTGTTGGTAGAACAAAACTAAACAACCTGATATCGTAAAATTTGTCAAATTACATAGACTTAAATGGGCTCGTCATCTGGCTAGAATTAATGAAGATCGTTGCTGCAGGAAAACTTTCTAGCAAAGCCCATGGTAAATAGACCTCGGGGCCAACCCCCCGTTAAAATGGATTGACTGTGACGAAAAAAACCTAAATATTTTAAAGGTCAAAAACTGGAAAACAGTTGCCCAAAGTAGAGATGTCTGGAGAAAACTTCTGGAGAAGGCCAGGGCCCACCCAAGGCTGTCAAGCCATTGAAGAAGAAGGAACAAAACTGGGGAAATGAAACTTGTTTGTCGTAGAATTCCAGAAGATTTGGTCTAACCGATTTTTTTATATTTGAACTGCTATAATAACTTTGTATAAATCATCTTACTATATTAATTTGTTTCTGAAATCTTTTTTTTTCACCTCAATTGTTTTGTACAAAAGATGTGCGCACCAAATTTTGATGGCAAGCAATTGGATGAATATTTTTTTAATAACATTTATCTTAAATTACTATAAATATTATGTAAATTAACGAAATCAGGACGATGGAATGCAGTCGATCTCACAAATGCAGATGGATATCGCTTATTTTCGAGTGTGAAAATTACAGCAGCATAAAATACGACCCCACTCGAATTATCTCGAGATAACTCGAATTAACACGAGTGCACACATTCAGGGATTAACTGATGATGCTTTTTATTTAGTCTCGATGACATCTAAAACGTTCGCGTTTTCACTATATATTTTAATCTGTGCAAATTTACTACCCATTTATTGTATTTATATTTAAGCAGGTGAAATATGATTTACTGGCGCCCTGCAATGCATATTTTCATTATTTGCGCATTATTTTTATAAAGATTTAACCAATACTGTGTTGCAGAACTTTATCACAGCACGCATATCATGACTGGTATTCAACGTGGATGAATTTTCATCCAGTTGTTTTACGTGCTTATTGGTTTAAATCTGGAGGCGTAAAATACTCTTTTCAGGAGATATTTCTGGATGTTAAATAAATTATTTCACTTGAATGAATCGCTTAGTATTCAGATTGTTGGTTCAGATTGTTTATATTTATTGATCCATTTTTAAACTACATGTTTCATGAATATATAATATGCTCTTGAAATTCAAAATAATGCAAATAGAGTTGCGCGATAAAGAAACTTTTACTGTTGAAGTTAAATACTGAATATTTTATGCAGTTTATCTGCGCATGGCTATTCTCCTTTATGCAACGTGATTTGTGATAATGGTGACTATGTGTTTTTCTTAAAACTACTTTATTTAAAATCGGTAAAAACGATATCAGAAAATTATTTAAAAATAATATAATCATAGAAGTATTTTTTCCAGAAAAATAATAAGACTAAAAAAGTTTTATATTTTTGCCTTAACCCCTTATGAGGTCAATTTTTTTACCCAAAATGTTTAAAAAATGGCATAGAACTTAATAAAATAAGAACATGGAAGAATTTTATTTTACTTCTCATTTTGAAAGTTTTTTCGCTATTTTTTTATTTTGTAATTGTGGAGTACAAAAAAAACCCCATGTGAATGTTTGTTTTTTATAAGTAAAGGGTGTTTTTTTAGAGGTATAGAACTTTAAATTGCAATAAAACAACGATGTATTATTCTATTGACATGAATTTTTTTTATTCGAAAGATAATCTTGTGGCATTACATTTTAAATATGATTTCTGGCATAGGACTGCCACGGCTGGCTCGGATGTAGTCCAATCTGGACGTCCAAATTTCGATGACTTTTTCCAACATTTGTGGCCGTATATCGGCAATAACACGGCGAATGTTGTCTTCAAAATGGTCAAGCGTTTGTGGCTTATCCGCATAGACCAATGACTTTACATAGCCCCACAGAAAATAGTCTAGCGGTGTTAAATCATAAGATCTTGGAGGCCAATTCACAGGTCCAAAACGTGAAATTAGGCGGTCACCAAACGTGTTTTTCAATAAATCGATTGTGGCACGAGCTGTGTGACATGTTGCGCCGTCTTGTTGGAACCACAGCTCCTGGACATCATGATTGTTCAATTCAGGAATGAAAAAGTTAGTAATCATGGCTCTATACCGATCACCATTGACTGTAACGTTGTGGCTTTCATCGGTTTTGAAGAAGGGTTCCACCAGCCGATAAAGCGCACCAAACAGTCAGTTTTTCTGGATGTAACGGTGTTTCGACATACACTTGTGGATTAGCTTCACTCCAAATGCGGCAGTTTTGTTTGTTGACGTAGCCATTCAACCAGAAGTGCGCTTCATCGCTAAACAAAATTGTTGGAAAAAGTCATCGAAAATTGGACGTCCAGATTGGACGACATCCGAGCCAGCCGTGGCAGTAATATGCCAGAAATCATATTTAAAATGTAATGCCACAAGATTATCTTTCGAATAAAAAAAAATTCATGTCAATCTAATAATACATCGTTGTTTTATTGCAATTTAAAGTTCCATACCTTTAAAAAAACACCCTTTACATTCTGCATGCTATGAAGAATGTTTCACATATCTTAAAGGAATTCTATTGTACTTACAAAAAATTTTCATGTTTGTACCTCTTTTTCTAATGGCTTAGGGTTTTTTAAGCTCACACACAACAGAAGCACGGTGTTATACACGTGATGTTTTACATACATGATGTTTGAGATAAATAAAGTTAGCGTGATACTGATTAATTTAAATATTTAGTTTATTTACGTCACAGCAGTTATTTACAAACTATACAATGACGATATTAATCTTATTATAGAGATAATTAGAGTTCAAATATTGTGGTTTGTGAAGGAGAAGTTTCTTTTATATCCGTTCTCAGCGAAGTTTTCAAACCTTCTCTCGTACTCTCTCCGCCCTCGCTAGGTTCTAAGGGAATACAGAGGTCGGCGTCTTTAGCTTTGAATTACATCCGGTCGTGGGCGGAGAGGGGTCCCTCATGGTGTCAAAGGTTGCCGGGGTAATTTCCAAAACAAGACCGCGCAATATTTTTAAGGGTGCAGGTGTCTTTGTACGTGTGATGACCATGTCCTCAAAGAAGCCGATTCACGGCTGTGTGACGGGAAATCCACAGCTACGTCACAACTCTTACATTACAATTGACCAGAAATGTTTAGGCCTATCTTTCCATTTTTATCTCTTCTTTAGCAACAAATTACACATTGCTTTTCCAATCTCTGTTCTTAATTAAATATTTTCAAGAATCTAAATTCCTGCCTTCAGTGAAAAATTCCCACCTTCGTCACACAAAAATTTCCGGATAAGAAGTATTTCGATACCGTGGACAAACTGCATCTCCTAAAAACACTAAACTAATAATCTCACTATAAGAATTAAAAATATATGCGCAAATCAATGATAGAAGGAAGAAAATATTAGTGCCCATACGGCGTACGGGCAAACCAGTGAAGGGGCTAAGGTAATTAAGTACCGGTTTTTCAATCTGCCTCTAATTGAGTTTATTTATTTTTCATAATAGTTACGGATTAAATTCTGTTGGAAAAATGGTGACTTTTGATACTAGGGTGCTTGATAATTTGGACTAATCTAAATAGAAAGGGGAACAATATGTAGCAAGGATGAAGAAAATCCGAAAGTATAGTAATTTGATTAAAATTGCTTCATGTTCAGCGATGTTCATATCGATTTGTGGTTCCATCAACCAAGTGGCCGTGTTTCGCAAACTCGTGGATATGATTGTTCTTGTCGAGCCGGGAGTTCGAGTCCTAGTCCTGTTAAATCCTAGCTGTAAGAAGGGTCTGATACTCGTTAAATCTATCAAACTCCTCACACTTTTGTGGTGTAGAAGCTTGGAAAAAAGGGTACCAGCTTGGGAACCGTTTCCGTCATTTCACCATCGTCCAAAATTACGAGGTCCGTCGTCAGTAACTCTCGTATTACTTCTAAGTGCGACGTTAATAATCAATAGATAAATTTATATTTTATTGAAGGTTTGCTTAAGTCCTGATTCTATTTAAGACTTCGGTGACGATGAATATTAAAGGATTTGACCATACAAGCAGCAGAATCGGTAGAATGTATTAAGACAGAGACTAGCTGTCCATCTGGTATAGTGGTTATTGACGCTGACTGCGGTGCTGTAGGGCCAGCGTTCGAATCCCGGCGAAGGCATGGATGTTTGTAAATGTATAGTGGCTTCGCGACACATGGGGGTACTCTGAATAACCGTCCAGCCGCCAGTCTTCTCTTGAGGTTGGTGGAAGGGGAAGAGAGGTGGGAGGCCCCTGACTACTTCAAGGTGTTTTCCCTCAAGATTGGGATGGTTCCGAGCAAAATCGTATTGTCACGTGCATGGTGATCAAAGCTAAGGCTAACGACAGGCGTAAGAAAATCTAGCCCTTCACCGCGATGAATTTTGTAGACTTTGATCTGATCTTACAATCAATCAGGTGGCATGAGTGATAACAACAACGAGACAGAGACTGGAGCCTTAAAAATAGCCTTTAAAAATAACTGTAAACTATATAAGCTGTTTACTAATTCTTCTAAGCAAACCTAGCTTATATGTATGTAATGCTCACTGTAAAGTCTTGCTTTAACTTTCGCTGAAGAATGTTATTTCTGCATTCTGCAATAGTAATTAGGGGCTTATACAGTGAAAATCCTTTAACGTGAAACTGAAGGGACTGAAATACTTTCTGGTGTTGAAAGTATTTCATGGTTAGAGATATTGCAACAATATATATATATATATATATATATATATATATATATATATATATATATATATATATATATATATATATATATATATATATATATATATATATAAAATATATATATATAAAGGGTATTTTTTTTTTTGAGAGGTATAGAACTTTAAATTGCAATAAAACAACGATGAATTTTTTTTATTCGAAAGATAATCTTGTGGCATTACATTTTAAATATGATTTCTGGCATAGGACTGCCACGGCTGGCTCGGATGTAGTCCAATCTGGACGTCCAAATTTCGATGACTTTTTCCAACATTTGTGGCCGTATATCGGCAATAACACGGCGAATGTTGTCTTCCAAATGGTCAAGCGTTTGTGGCTTATCCGCATAGACCAATGACTTAACATAGCCCCACAGAAAATAGTCTAGCGGTGTTACATCACAAGATCTTGGAGGCCAATTCACAGGTCCAAAACGTGAAATTAGGCGGTCACCCAACGTGTCTTTCAATAAATCGATTGTGGCACGAGCTGTGTGACACGTTGCGCCGTCTTGTTGGAACCACAGCTCCTGGACATCATTATTGTTCAATTCAGGAATGAAAAAGTTAGTAATCATGGCTCTATACCAATCACCATTGACTGTAACGTTGTGACCTTCATCGTTTTTGAAGAAGGATTCCACCAGCCCATAAAGCGCACCAAACAGTCAGTTTTTCTGGATGTAACGGTGTTTCGACATACACTAGTGGATTAGCTTCACTCCAAATGCGGCAACTTTGTTGACGTAGCCATTCCACCAGAAGTGCGCTTCATCGCTAAACAAAATTCTCTTATGAAAATCGACCATTATTTTCGAAATAAAATTGTACAATTTGAAAGCGTTGTTCAGGCGTGAGTCTATTCATGATGAATTGCTAAACCAAACTGAGAATAAATCACTTCACAGCTGTTAAATCGGTCGCCATCTAGGAAAGTAATGCCAAATTAAACTTCTATACCTGGAAAAAAAGACTCTGTATATATATGTGTGGGAGTCCGAATAAATCTTCGAATAAAAATCAGCCTCTTCAGAAGGCGGGATTTTAGATTGGCGAGGTGGCTTGTCTAGGGGTAAGTATTTAAGGGTGAGTGATGAATTAAATGAATCTAAGTCATTTAAACACAAATACTTCATTTAAGTAAAAAAGAGAATTTATTTAAAGTTAAAGGAAAATATTTACAAAAGGGGATAATTACAAAGAGAAAGACATGCATTAATTAGGTTAATTAAACGTTGAGTTATACCTTTAGAAGACGGGGAAATAAACCTTTCTCATTATTGGACATTAGGACTGGTGGTGCCGCGCAAGGCGCGGAAATGCGGTAAAGACGCGACGTGTTGAACAAGCAGTGGTTAGTAGGCCTCTGCCGAAAAATTATTCAAGCCGGAGCTACGAAAGCTCACTAGATGGCGCTGCTTCGGAATGCAGTAATAAATAAAATTGAGATTAATGGTCCTCTGAAAAGGATATGACTCAACCTTTTAACAAATGTTTCAAAGGGAAAATCCTACAAAATCACCCTCTCCTGACAGAGCTGGTCTCTCAGCTCTTACAAAATGTTGAGAGCTAAAGTACTTTTAATACAAACTATTTTTAGTTACAACTATAAATTTGATGATTATTGGAATATGGATGCAATAAAGACAAATAATACGATTCTTAAACATAATAAAATAAAATATTACAGATGAAAAGATGTATACCTAATATTCACAATTCCGGACCTAAAATAAAGCATATAAAAATAAAATATTCTATGTTGTGATCTACAATTAACTAAACCATAAAAAAATCCTTCGCATCAATAGAAAGATAATGAAAAATACGAAAATATATAAATAAATGTTACAAGTTTCTAATATAAAATGATTAATGGAAACGAATGTTACCATAGAACATCTATTAATTTCTCAAAAGAGGGATAATATGAGAAAAAAATTAAAAATAATAACAAATAAAAAAATTCAATTAAGCATAAAAATGTTTCATCAAATCAGCTGAGGTGGTGGTTGAGTTCGGTCCATCGTGCTGACCAACCTTTTCCACTTCATACCTATCCTTGAATTAACTTTTTGTTACTTTATAAGGGCCTAAGAACTTTGGTCTTAGTTTCAGTCCAGCTCCAAATTGTGTTCTCTGGATGGCAACTAAATCATCTACTTTGTATAACGAAGCTTTCTTTCTTCTTCTGTTATACGTCTTTCTATTTTCAGACTGCAGGGTTTCGATGTTCTTTTTGCATCGTTTCTTAAAAATTCACGTTGTTCTAGTAATATTTTCGCCATTTCTTCTAGAACTAAGTCTTTGATTAGGATGTCTTCCTTGTTACGCATTTTGATTCCCACTAATAGTTCGAATGGTGTCCATTTTGTACTGAGACTTATAGTACTATTTAGTATTCTCTGTAATCTGTCGACGTATTTGTACCATTTCGTTGAGTCGTCTAATGATAGTTTGGTGAGAACTGGAATCAAAGTTCGATGAATTCGTTCAACTTGTCCGTTTCCTCGAGGAACACCTGTCGCTATTTGTAGATGTTGAATGTTCTCTTCATCACAGTAGTCGTTGAATAATTTTGAAGTGAACGCTGAGCCTCTATCAGAGATAATTTTGATGGGATTACAAAAGGTCTTCTGCTGTTGTTTTTTAGTTTTTCGAGGGCACTTTCAGCAGACACAGTTTTGACGGGATATAGCCAAGTAAATTTGGTAAATGCGTCTACTACGGTGAAAATGTGTTGAAAACTTTTGTTTGTGGAGGGTAAAGGACCAATGAAGTCAACATGGTACGTACTTAAAGGAATGCTTTCCTTAGAAATAGGATACAAAAACCCTTCCTTTTTGCCAGTTTTCTTATTAGCTAAGATACATGGAACACAATTAACTATTACTTTTTTAACGACGTTGGATAAATTTGGGATAAAAAATTCCTGTTTCACAATTTCTTCTGTTTTTCCTACTGAGAAAGGACCATTTTCGTGAATCAATTTAATTAGTTCAGCTTGCATTGCTTTAGGGGTTACAATTAATTCTCGGCCATTTAAGTACTTGTAGAGTATACCATTTCGTTCAAAAAAATTCTTCTGATTCTTGCTTCTCTAGAAGTGATTTCAATGTTTGGATGTTGTCATCTTTTCCTCTTGTGCGTTTTTCAGCTTTGAAGTTAATGTATCATTGCATACCATCATTACGGGATATCGGATAAGAGCATCAACGTGCTTCATACGACTTCCAGGTCTGTTCTCTATTTCATAATCGAATTCTTCTAATTGAAGCGCCCATCTGGCTATGCGAGTAATTAGCTCCTTTTTTGCATAGTCTTCTGAAATGCTGAACAGTCAGTTACTATTTTAAAGTGTTGTCCTAAAAGATAAACACGAAACTTCTTTAATGCGTTGACAATTGCTAGTACCTCTAATTCGTAACTGTCATACTTTTCTTCTGCTGTATTTGTCTTTTTTTTTTACATGTAGTAAACGGGATGTAACTTTCCATCTTGTGCTTCTTGTAACAAAATTGCGCCGTACCCTTGTTTACAGGCGTCAGTATGCAGTTCTGTTTTTCTTCCATACTTGTAAAGGTGCAAGATTGGGCCTTCGGACATGATTTTCTTCAATTTTTCAAATGCTTCTTTTGTTGAGTCCCGAAAAAAAAGAGGTTTTTCTTTTCTTGTTAAATAGCTAAGTGGTTTAGCTATCTTTGAATAATCCTTGATGTACTTGCGGAAATACCCAGTTAAACCAAGAAAACTTTGTACTTGTTTTATAGTTGTTGGTTCTGGATATTTTCGGACAGCTAGTGTCTTCGTAGGAGATGGTTTAATAGTTCCGCTTTCTACAATGTGACCTAGAAATTCAATTTTCTTTTTAAGAATTGGCACTTCTTGAACTTAATTTCTAATCCGTATTTCTTTGCGACTTTGAAAATAATTTTAAGTTTTTCGAGACCTTCCTGTTCGTTTTTCGCTGGAATGACGAGATCATCTAAATAACTGATTACAATTCCTTTCCGAGTAAGATCTCTAAATATACTTGATACGTAGCGTTGGAAAACTCCTGGACTTGTGCTTAGTCCGAAAGGAACTTTGTTGAATTCAAATTGTCCATCTGGGACGATAAAGGATGTATACTTTCTGCAATCTTCGTCAACATCGACGTGAAAGAAACTATTGCATAAATCTGCTTCTTGCAAAGTGTCTAAAACATCTTCGATGATAGGTAACGGAAATTTATCTTTCACAAGCTTCTGATTCAATTTTCTGTAGTCAATGCACATTCTCGAAGATCCATCTTTCTTTTTTACCATTACGATTGGACTTGCATATTCTGAAGAACTCGGACGTATAATGCCTTCGTTGAGCCATTCTTCTATCTGTTTGTTTACTTCTTTTCTTTCTGTGAAAGCTAGTCGACGAGGGTGTTGACAGACTGGTTCTTCGTCTTTTAGAATAATTCTCATTGTGACGTCGGTAGATGCTGTTTTTTCTGGCTTGTAGTCTTGAATTAACTTTTCAAGTTCCTTCTTGATTTGACGATTTTCAACATGACGTAAGTCTAGTTCTTCTTGAAGATTTTCAGCAGATATTTGCATAAGCTGTTCATGATTCTCATATTTGTTGAATTTAACTCCTTCTTTAGTAAAACTTATCGATGCTTGTTCCAAAAGATCTGATCCAATAACTGCTTCGAATTTTAATTTATCAGTCGGTACAACATGCCAAGTTAACGAGTAATTTTCATCATCTATTTTGAACTTATGTTCAAAGGAACCGATAGTTGTCACTTGTGCTTCACCAATACCTGAAAGAAGCATCTTGTTCTTCGATAATTTTGTTGGATCCATTATTCTTCTGCTCGTGTGTTTTCTCGAAGCAAACTTACGGTACTACCACTGTCTATGAGCGCCGTGATTTTCACCTTTCCAAAAAATATCTCTTTAGTACGTAAACCTTCCTTAACGATGAGTGTGCAAGTTTCTTTTGGAGGTTCTTTGAATTTCTGCGATTTTGAATAGTTCGTCTGAGCATATATGCTTGGAAGCATTGTGATTTGAGTGTTTCTCGTAATTTTTGTTGTAATACCCTTTCTGCGCGCTGTCTTGATATCTTTGAACATATTCGTACTTGGTAACAGGGGCTTCGTAATGTTTGTTGTAATTCGTTGACGCTGGAAACTTCTTATCTTTCCTGTTATACTCGAATTTTCCTGGTGCTTCATACCTGCGATTCTTTTCTGTGAATCTGAATTCTTGTTTCTTCACAAATGAACTGCTAGATTTTTGTTTCAGAGTCCTTTTAAAGTCTTCGAATTCTTCTAGTTTTTCTGCTAATTGAACAGGGGAGTTCATATTTGCCCATTCATCAAGATATTCTTTAAATTCAAAAGGAGTTTTTCGTTTGAGTTGATCTGTTATGATTAGATCTGATAACTTGTTGAAAGTATCTATCTTCAATCCATCTATCCATCCGTTGAAGTAAGTGTTTAGCTCATGGTAAAAATCAATCCATGTTCTTTCAGGTGCTTTTTGGTGAGTGACAAATAGTTGTCGAAGCTTTTCTGGAGTTAGTTTAAAGCGTTTCAGCAGTAAATCTTTAACGTGTTCGTAAGAGTTGGCTTTATCGTCAGGCTCTCTATGATGTGAGATACTTCCGTCGGTAACAAGCCTAACAGATGAGAAACCCAGTTTTCTTGATCAATATTTAATCTCTGCGCTTGACGTTCAAATAATTTTAGATAAAGACTGATGTCTTCTTTCAAATCAAAACGATGTATAAACTTTGAAATTTCTTTGACGAGAAATTTAGTATCACTTTCTTTGGATGTATCAGCGCCTAACTTGGATTGTGTTTGGATTCTTAACTTTTCCAACTCAAATTCATATTTGCGTTTTTGCTCATCTAACCTCAATTGTTCGAAGCGTAATTTTTCTTCTCGTTCTTCAATGCGTAATTTTTCTTTTTGCTCTTCAATGTGTAAATTTTCTTCTCTGACTTTGCGATCCTCAACAATTGTTGAATGTATGTTTTGGGTCAGTTCTTCGTCATAATTTTCACTACTAATAATTAGATCTTTGAGTGTGGCGATGGTCATAGGTTTATCGAATTTTAAATTTAATTCCGTGGCTAAGACAAATAAATCTTCGCGTCGACCTTTGCCAAGATACGCCATTTTAAAATTTAAATTTAAGTTTAGATAGTAACCAAAGGAATAAACAAAATTGTCACGCGTTCAAACAAAAAGAATGATGTTGCTATTGGCAATTCTCGTTTGCATTTACAAAAATTCTCGAGTTAAAATGATATTGCATCAAAATACACTAATTATACATTGAAATATTCAAATTCTATTCATTTAGAAATATTTTAAACCAGTAACGTGTAAAGACAACAGTGCGAGCTAAAATACGTAATGCTTAATTTAAAATAGTCAAATTATTAATTTCAACTAAAAAACAAAACCTTTTTTTTTTAAAACCATTTGCTATATCAGTTATCTCATTTCGTTATAATAAATGCAAAAAGAATTTGAAAGAAAAAATAAGTTAATATAAATCTTGTTTAGGAACTGTGATTAAATTTATTGTGATATGAAAATTTAATCATTTAAAGTTCTTTGCTGAAAAAAGCAAACAATTAGAAGTTAGTTACTTAAGAAAAATCTCATAAATATTTTTTATTACACCAACAAAAATAAAATCTTTTTAGGATCCCTTCAGCACATTCTAAGGATAAACACATGTTTCAATAGAAAGCATATTAATTCTGTCAAAAATGAACTCAAAATACTTATATATTGAATGATGAAACACAACATTAAAAATAAGATTATACATGATCCTTCATCAATTCTAAAAAACATAGCATATTTCTTTCAAAATATATTTCTGGAATTCTCGTAAAAAATAATTAATTACTAAACAGCTGCGAGAGAAATGTTAAACTATATGAGTCATTGAAATTACGATTGCAACCAAACAGAAAATGTTTAGGAATGGGAAGACATTAATCTCTTAGTTCAAGGTCGATGACATAACCATAGAAATGAAAGCTTTTCGCACATACATGAAATGCAAATAAAAAACTTGAATATTACGTACGACTTGCTTAATTTTAAAAGATATACTTGTAGAAAATTTTAATTGATACGATTTCTATACACAGATAGAAAAATATTATTTCAGAAAAACACACATGATATTTAAAAATATAAATTACTTCATGAAATCGACTACAACAATTTTTTTTATAAGTAAATTAACACTTGCTCACGTATTCTTTTCTGAAGATTCCCTTTTTTTTTCCTGTTGCAAGGAAAACGAAATAAAAAACAGTACACACCTGATACAGTTGACGACGTGTGACTAATTACTTGAAAACAAACTTCAAAGGCTCCTGGATGTGTTCACTGGACTTGTGAAACTCTTGTAGTTGTTGTACACGGCAGAAAATAACGTGGTTTCGGCGAGCGATCTTGTAAGATCTTGAGTTGACTTCGGGAGTCGTTTTATTCACCTAAATGTTAGTATGTTATGAGAGGCAATCCGCATTTTCGATTCAGTCCGCTTGTAAATTAGGCTCACAGCCGAAAATGTTTTTTTTTAAAGAAGAGAGTTAGAAGGTTATCACCTTATTATTTAGAGAAGATTTTCGAAATCAAATCCCAGGCGATCCCCCAATTATTTCTGTGGGAGTCCGAATAAATCTTCGAATAAAAATCAGACTCTTCAGAAGGCGGGATTTTAGATTGGCGAGGTGGCTTGTCTAGGGGTAAGTATTTAAGGGTGAGTGATGAATTAAATGAATCTAAGTCATTTAAACACAAATACTTCATTTAAGTAAAAAAGAGAATTTATTTAAAGTTAAAGGAAAATATTTACAAAAGGGGATAATTACAAAGAGAAAGACATGCATTAATTAGGTTAATTAAACATTGAGTTATACCTTTAGAAGACGGGGAAATAAACCTTTCTCATTATTGGACATTAGGACTGGTGGTGCCGCGCAGGGCGCGGAAATGCGGTAAAGACGCGACGTGTTGAACAAACAGTGGTTAGTTGGCCTCTGCCGAAAAATTATTCAAGCCGGAGCTACGAAAGCTCACTAGATGGCGCTGCTTCGGAATGCAGTAATAAATAAAATTGAGATTTATGGTCCTCTGAAAAGGATATGACTCAACATTTTAACAAATGTTTCAAAGGGAAAATCCTACAAAATCACCCTCTCCTGACAGAGCTAGCTCTTACAAAATGTTGAGAGCTAAAGTACTTTTAATACAAACTATTTTTAATTACAACTATAAATTTGATGATTATTGGAATATGGATGCAATAAAGACAAATAATACGATTCTTAAACATAATAAAATAAAATATTACAGATGAAAAGATGTATACCTAATAGGAACCGTCAAAATGTTTTTCTGTGTATACTACATCTTAAATTCGCAAATTTTTATGAATAAATGCTTTAACAATCTGTACCGTTTTGAGTAAAATTTGTATTAAAAATGAGAAAAATATTACAATGTCTAACGTCATTACATGTACGGTTATCACAATTCAATCAATCGATAGCGTGTTACTATGTATGTGATACTATGAGCGAAGTTAAATAAAAATCACCTTCTTTGTATAACGGCTGTGTGAATAAAAACTTAAACTTGTTTTAATTAAAGGTGTTCTAAAGTTGAGACTCAAACTATTTTTTTAACAGGTTTATTTATTAAATTGTACATAAACTTAATTTATTTTAATGCCATTGCCTATTCTAATTGAAAAGATATTAATTAAAAACGGTAAAATCGTGAATCGCGCGCGCGCGCGCGTCTGCATTTTCGTAAGAATAAAGACCGGGTTTGGCTGAAAATCAATTTTCGACGCCAACTTTCGTCTTTTCAATTCCTACTATTAGCTGATCGCTCTATATATTTTATTTGTTTGTTTATGTATTTATTTATCTTGGTGGAATTTTCAATCGTTAATAAAATACATTTTAAAGCGCTCAATTGAGCTAAAATGTAATGTACATGATTATTTTGGATAAATATAGAATAATTTAATTATTATTAATAAAAATTAATTGATTAAAACTAATTATTTAAAACATTACAAATACAGCCACGTTGGCGACTTAGCGACCCTTTTGGCGACTTATGTCAAAATTTGAAAAGGTTTTTTTCTCACGTGTTAAGTTTCAGTTGAAAGGAAATTTTATATACACGATTGTTTTGGATGACAATACGATACTTAAATGATAATTAATAAAAATTAATTACCACTTAATGTTGTGATTCTGTCATATGTATATACATATTTATATTAATTGCAACTATTTAATAAAAAGTAGCTAAAATAAATTTTTTTTGGTTGATCTAAGTAGGAATTGATTAAAATTTTTTTTATATATTACTTTTTTTTATAACAATAGCGTTGTTACAAAAATGCGGGTGAATGTTGAGTTGTATTTTTTGAATGTTTTTAATTAATATCTTTTTAACTAATTGCGATATCGGACCGAATTGTGAATCTAAACCATTCTCGAATTTACTTGAACCCACACAAAAAATTTCATCGAAATCGGTCCAGCCGTTTAGGAGGAGTTTAGTGACAAACACACGCACAGAATATTTTTATATATAAAGACTAGCTGCAAGTATTCGGCTTTGCCCGGGTTTAAAATAAGGTTTTCTGTAGAAGCTTACAAAACTGCTTATTTGCATGCAATAAAAGGGTACATTTATCTTAAAGCAATGTGATAGACAACATTTTTGGCAGTTCCATTTGGAGTGTGTACAAAAAGATTTTCCTCTCTGCCCACTCTAGAGCAGGCCACATACAACTGCCCATGAGAAAAGCCTGGTGTCTGCAAGTCTATACTTTCCCCCTTTTTCTCAGAGGCATGACTGTAGCAAAAAATGACAATGCCTTCCTATGAATGAAGGAATGGAATGGAATGTAGTAAGTAATGTGACATTTGTTGCAGTATTTGCTTGCAGTAAAGTAAATATAACAAAGAAGTATTGCAAATTACTTACCGCTTTTGTTTAGTAAAGTTTTCTCTAAAATGAACCCATGGCTCAGAACATGCACATGGAGCACTCTTTTTGGCTGGAGGAGGATCCAGTTGGGATGGAACGAAACCTGTTTAAGAACCTTCCCCATGTAATTTTGTGAATGTGTACCAAATTTCACGTTATTTGGTTGTCTGGATCTTGAGTTATAAGGAAACAGACAGACAAACAAATGCGTCATATGTATATATAGATATAGATATAGATTTGTTTGAATTCTTGTGTATTACTTTTGTAAGCTTCATGGCATATTTTATGGTGTACCAGTCTTTTAAAGCTGACTGAGCCACAGCAACATTTAGCTAGGTATAGCTAGTTATAACATAAAATTAAATCTTAAAAAGATATCAAAAATAAAAGAAGGCTCAATATTTTGATTAAATCAGTATAAACATTTTCGTACAAACATAATATATATACTGTAAAATATTTAGTTTGCTATTTGCCTTTCAGACAGACATCAAACAAAATTTTAAAAATTGTAAAAACAGATAATAAACATATTTAAGGAAAATACCACTGATTAATTTTGCCAAAGACATCGCAATGTGTAAAAAAATATTTGCAGTACATAATCGCCAAAAAAATATATAAGTACTAAAATATAAAAAAACAAAAATTATATATTGAATTAATTAAGGATTAGGGGAAGAAAGATAAAACAGGCTAAGATAATACTCATAATATTAATTTCATATTGGTAGGCTACTCATTTTTGGTGTTTGTGGCCAGTCTAATGTTATAGTAATGTACAGAATTAAAGGTACTTATGTATTATCACAACCTATTGGTGACATTATACAAAATGAAGCACATGATTGCCAATTCAACGCATTCAAAGTTAGGATTGCCAAAGTGGCGAGTTGTCTTGAACGTTGGCAACTGTTCAATAATACGTAAGTACTAAATAAAAAAATTATCCAAAGTATATATATCCCGAGCATAAAAATAAATTGAAAAATTAGTACTAACATAAACTGACATAAAAAGAACTGAACTAACTCTATCAATGCAAAAGCATAATTTGAAAAAATAAGGTACTTACATATAACCGCAACCTATTGGCGACATTATATGAAACGAAGCACATGACTCACAATTCAGCATATATATGACATGCGAAATCGGCGTTCCAACTTCGCAAGTTATTTTGAATGTTGGCGATTGTTAGGATTGTACATAAGTACCAAAAATAATTTATCTTACGACTACCTGCTTCCTCAACAGATATTTAAGCCATATGTCTGTTTTGCGCATTCTCTGATGCCTATTCCAGTTTGATATGTAATTACTATCAACACTGCTTTTGCTTGGGCAGTATGATTACCCAAGTTTGATTTTCTACAAGGCAATTTTATGCACTGAAGCCAATAGTATAACCCTTAAAGGTTAAAATAAAGACACATAAAATTGCAAAATATTAATTTCATACTATCTAAAACAGATAACGAAAACGGAAACACTATACTTATGTTAATCGCAGTAATAAGAACTGAAATACCATTATTAATAAGAAGTTTTATTTTGTCAAAATTATAACCTTCGCATTCTAAAGAAATAAATAAATTCTCTGGAAAAATACTGAAATTGTAAGTTGTAATTTGTAAGCAAAATCACACACAAACATCCCGCGATAATGCCTAAATGTTGCCAAAACAACAAAACAAAATTTTAGTTGTTAAAAGATAAATCCTTAAAAAAATGATTTATTCGAAAAATAATCCTAATTAAATATCAAAAAATATAAAAATTGAATAAATATTCCAACCGATAAACATA
Source organism: Trichonephila clavipes (assembly GCA_019973935.1). Classification (NCBI taxonomy): domain Eukaryota; kingdom Metazoa; phylum Arthropoda; class Arachnida; order Araneae; family Nephilidae; genus Trichonephila; species Trichonephila clavipes. The sequence goes on along the minus strand of BMAU01001471.1, from coordinate 97,953 downwards.
TCTACTGTAAAAATATGTAATAATCTTAAAAATTACATGTAAAGTATAAATTGTCCACTTAGTAAGAAACGTGACATCATATGACGTCATAACACTGGAAAATCACTTAAAAATTAAATTTTAAAAGATTCGGAAAGAATTATGAACGCCAAACCTATTTAAGAACCTTTCTCGTGTAATTTTGTGCACGTGTACCAAATTTCTCGTTATTTGGTTGTCTGGATCTTGAGTTATGTGAGGGAACAGACAAACAGACAACAAATGCGTCTTATATATATAGATATTAAAGAAAATTATAAGCTCATCAGAGTACATTTTAAGGGCAATATGTATATATGTGCAAGTAATTAAAAGAAATCAATGAAACAAAAACATTCATAAGAACTTAATAAAATTAAATATGAAATTTTCAAGTTTTTAGCAGAACGAAACACACATTTATTTTTTGAAAATAATCTGATATTTATCTTTGTATTGCCATTTTTAGAGTCATATTGTCAATTACTTCCCCCCGAACTCATTGTCATTCTGCTCGTGAAAAAGTTCTAAAATAGGAAAAAATTTGCGAACCAAACTCACTGATTTTCACTCGCCACCAAATTCCAATGCAAACTGATGAGAGATTAGTTGTTTTTGTGAGGTGTTTGTAGGGATGGAGGGTGAAAGTAGCTTACATATATAAATAAACAAAATTATCTCGTATGACTGGCTATTCAGAGGGTAGTTGAAGGTCAAGTGAGCCTCCTTTCTACGAAACATGTGTGAAACTCTTTCATATCACACCTCTCTTAAATGACGCCTGTGCGACTGGTGTTTTCCGTATTTGGTTCATTCCCAGAAGGGAAATCTTTCGTGTTATGGAATTTTCGTTTCGTGTTAAGAGAAAAAATGCTTGAAAATACATAGTAGTTTGTCGTTACCGTTGTATTATTTCGTGTTAACCGATATTCAATCGTTTCGCGTTAAACGTATTTCACTGCATTTATATTTTTCCATTCTAAAAGTCACTAATTCTAGAATTTCATACTCTGTGCCTGATGTGAAGCACACAATTTCCATGGATTTTTCTTAAGACTGTCTTCACGTAAGGTATCCGACTACTTGCGAGAGCTTTTTTTTGAAAAAATGGAGATATGGGTTTTTTTAATATTTATTTAGTATATTTTAAGGAAAAAATTCTAAAATTGACAAAAGAAAGAAATTTATTGTTATTAAAATGGGAAAAAACTAGTAAAAATAAACAAAAAATTACGTAAACGCGGCCCGCTCTGTACAAAGATTTTATGAACAAATTCTCAATTTTTCAATTTTGATGTGTTACTTTGTTACTCCTGTTTGAAGAGACCTTCAGGATAAGAGATATTTTAATTTTTACCAAAACTAGAGCATTTGATCGGAGTCATTATACGAAACTGCTGAAAAAAACATTGACTATATTCACATAAAGGACTGCAAATTTTGAAATAAAATAGTGATTGATAAATCTGAAGATCAAAACACTTCTACTGTTATGCAGAACATAAACAAAAAATTTCAGCCAATTATTTTTAAAACATTTTGAGCAATCGCTGTCCCCTCTTGAGTTTTTCGAAGAAAAAAAACACATTTCGAGTAAAACGCATTTTAAATTTTGACACCTTGTGTAAAGTTATGACATCTGCTTTTACTAAAACGCTTGTAGTTTTTGTTCTAGTAGAGAGAAAATAAAAAAAAACTTGGTATTGTTATTAAGCTAATAAGATGGCCTATAAATTAAAGTCATAAAAAAATTTGTCAATTTTTCAAAAAAAAAAATCATCATTTTAGGGTAGTCGGATACCTTAATGATAAAGAACATGACGTGAATTTGGAATATTTTTTTCTGTTATAAAGTTACACAAATATGAATATAATATTCTGGATTCTCTAACATATAGATGACAGCATATTTCCTCATACTACTCACTTTTATTTGAGTAGACCCATTTTCCTAGTATAAAATGTGTTTAGCAATTTTTTTTCCACACTTTGATGCTAAATGCGCTACCCTTTGCACGTTAACCCTTTATCTATCGACTGTTCTTTTAAGTACCATCCACTTTAAAACAGCATAGAATAACCATTTTTACGTATACTCTGACGATACTTAGCAGGAACATTCATTTAAATCCACTCTTCCAAGATATATGGCATCACAAGGGTTCTATGATGAGTTTTTTTAGCTGGAAGGTGAATAATTTTATAGCAGAAAATCCCTTTTCAACTGATGGCATTTTCAGCGGATTGCGAAAATTGTCATTTTTGTTCCGAAAAAATAGTTAATGTCAAAAGAAAAGTGTCTTATTTTTTGTATGTTAATGAAGACCTTAGAAAACGATTTGACTATTTATTTTAACTGAACAGTGTATATAATTAATTTTACAGTTGAATATCTTTAATTAATTAATTAACTTAAACGGATTAAATTTCCCAAAATGGAGAATTTTGTTTACGTATGTCCCTTAATTTTCAATGTAGTGATTCAAAAAAAAAATAATGCTTGAGAAAAAATGCAGTAAATTATAATGCGATAGATAAAGGGTTAAAATAATAAATCTGCTATCTATGGAATATTTTGAATTTTTTTAAAAACGCTATATTATAAGCAAACGTATAAACTACAACGTTGCAACTTTTCATGAACATTTGAGACACTTTTCTGCCTGAAAATGTGTTCCATGTTTAGCTCGAGCTCTTGCACATTTGTCGAAGACAGTCTTAAATTTTTCAAAAGTCCAAAACCCAAGTTTCTTGAATTTCTTAATGTATTTAAGTCATTTTCTTTATATTGCTTTTAAATTCATAGTAGTTAGTAGATGATTGCAGAAATAAACTATGAGCAGAAACTTCAGTTTAGATTACGTATCTTGCACTTAATCAATTCTAAAATTCTTGGATGCATTTTTACTTCGTCAAACGAATTGACAGGAAACATGATAAACAATTTTCGATGATTTCTCAGCTCTTGTTTTGGGAGACAGTTGAAAGCGGCTTGTGTGTATAAATTTCGATAACGCGATGTTTATTTGAGAAATAACATAAAATGGCATGTTTTTATCGAGCCACACGATACAGCAACACACCCAATGTCACGAGATAAATACAAAATATTGAGATGAAAAGGAAAACAATGTGATGAGTGAATATTTTATTACTGTCTACGCGCAGTTTGATTTTTCAAGCAAATTGAAAACATTCGATAAAAGTTTTGTAAATATAATGCATAGAAATGTCATGTATCTGACGAATCTTTGCTCCATTGTGACATTATTTGTATATTTTCAACGTAAAAACTGATTAATTTTTGGAGAATAATTTCAGAAACGGAATAACTGAATTAAATTTTAAAAATATTTATTTGACCAGCGTTTGTAATTAATAAACAGAATTAAAAACAGATTTTTTTCAGAGAGAGATAAAGAGTTCTCATATTACTGTACCTATCAATTTTAACATTTTTGGATATTTATAAGTTTGTATTGGAAACACTAAGTAAGTAAGCAACTTTACATTTTATATTATAAATGGATTTAAATTTATATATTTATATACGAAAAATGGCACATAAGACACACAACAAAAAAAGTAAATATTTATGGAATCAAGTATTGGCTTATACAAACTGTAATTCTTTACATATTATAAATCATAAAAAATAACATTAAATAAACTAATATTCAATCGACCATCACGAGAAGAACTTCGATTCCTATCCGTATCCCATCCCATTTGGTTTTTTTACTGAATCCCTTAAAGAAAAAATAGAACAATGGCTTATATATGTTGCTACATTGAAAATACAAAAGGACATAAAAGTAAAATTTAAAAAGAATATAAACTTTCCATGCAAAGTCTTGCAAAAAAAAAAAACAATTTTAGCCACCAAGGAGCTATGTTTCAAGCTTTTAACTCATATTTAGATCACTGAATCTGGCAATAAGTGGTTTATTGTTCTGAGATTTGAGTAGTGATCGATTTCTTTTCGAACACTTTTCTTGGTACGTACGTAAATTTTATTTTTATTAATAATGGATTCAGAACATATATCCGTCATTATCCCCCCGCTCTCGCTTTATAAACAAAAGGGAGAAGGGTGAATAGCCACAAAATTGGTTATATTTATCGTATATTTCGGCGTAACGCGCTCTTTGAATCCAAACATTAAAGTCAAAATTTACGGGTGCACGTTATACTCGTACGCTGGGTTTCAAAATGATAGCTTTAATAATAAAGAAAAGATAAACATAAAAAAGGGGTTTTCTGCATACATGTCTAAATGTTGTTTAATGTAAGGAAATGACATATCTTAGGATTTTCGTTATTGAATAACGTGAAAAAAATACGCCAGATTTGTTTTCCATTATATCTTCAGGCATATCATCGAATTTTGTTTCATCTTTTCGCCATGAGTTACTCAGATCTATAAATAAGTAATCATCTTCCGTTTCAACTAAGAGCTGCGGTAGCCCAGTGGTTAAGGTATCGGGCCATGACAGGCATGTTATGAGTTCGCGCCCTGTACCACCAAAGACCCACCATGTAGGGCAGCGATGCACGTTAAATCTGTCGAGAGCTGAAACGTCCTCCCGTTGGTGTGGTGTGGTAGTTAGGAGAGGGGGGTGCCAGCTCAGGTGTCATCCACGTCACTTGACCATGGTTCGAAATTACGTGGTCCGTTGCCAAAAGCCCTCGTGTAGCTGAATAGTGCGACGTTAATATTCACTCACTCCGTTTCAACTAAATTGTTAGACATTTTTTTAAATATCAATTTAATTATGTCAGGTTTATTTTCATTCCATGCTTTTATTACCCAGTCACACTACATATTTGGACTTCAAAAGATTAAAACATTGCACATCACTGGTGTAACTAATTCTGAATGGGCCCTTTGGGGTCCTATTTTGGATATGAAAGCCTTATTACTCGTAATGAGACTGTAGTTACACATTTTGGGGCCCTTGTAACTTGGGAAGCCCGTATCATTGATACGGCTAATACGGCGGTAGGTACACTCTTGTTGCACATGCACATTTCAGGTTTCTTCGTCGTTTTGTGCCAAAAGACTATGAATACTATTTTTGTCCAAACATCATGCTCAGATTTCGTCCTCGTTCAAGGCTCAAAATTACGAGATCCAACATCAATAATCAAAGTAAAAACCCTGAAGTTGGCTTCAGAATGCAACATCAATAAAAAAAAATTAAATAAAAAAATCAAATCGTCAGACATTTTAATTTGGCTCATTATGTACTACTCTCGTTATTGATATACTTTTTAAAATTTTATTTTCCAATTAATTTGATTTTTAATTTATTCATCACCATACCTGCGGCATTTAATGCCAAATATATGTATATATGCACTTTAATAATTATCGCTTATTTTTCTATCTATATATGTGAACCAGTTTTACATTCCTTTTTCCATTTTACCGTATTTTCTATTAAAAGCACACAAATAAAAAGGAAGATGTGATATGAGTTCAATGTTTCTTCTGAAGCACTGTTTTCAACAAGTGTTTCTGAACTTCGTACAATCCGAGAATAAATAAAATAAAAGTATTTTACCATATCTAATACCTTTGGTGGAAACAGCTGCTCGAAATCATCGCAAAGGCGATGGGTGAACGACCTTTCCAGATTTTGAATACTGTCAAAAAGTTTCCTATTTTTATTTTTTTAATTTGATTGTTTGGATTGAGAAATCGTCATACGCTTGAGTCAGCTGAAGTAACTGGTCTTTCCTTTAAACAAAAATTTAGCTTTAATTTCCTGTTTCTGTTTCAATGTATCGTTGAACTGTTTTAAAAGTAATTAGCAATTTCGCCTGAAATCATTAAGTATTTTTTTTTGGTTCAAGAAAAGTATTCTTTTGGGACTTGTTGTTGTTACTGATGCCACATGATCGGCAAAGGCCAGATCGAGGCCTTCGAAATTCATCATGGCAAAGGGCTAAGTGATGCCTGTCGTTAGCCGTAGCTTTGAGCACCATACAGGTGACAGAACGATTTGGCTCGTTTTCACCCCAGTTTTGAGGGAGGACACCTGGGGGTGTTAAGGGGCATCCCACCTCTCTACCCCTTCCACCAACAACATGAGAGAACTTGCGGCTCGACGGTTATTTAGAGTACCCCCATGCCTGACTGGCCCTTTGTAAGATCCGGCTTGGGGCTCCAAACCTGACTTTTCAGGGTGGGGGCTAATATTCATCGTTACGCCACTGCTTAGAGCCCTAGTTTCTACATCACGTCACATGAGAATAGTGACGATAAAATTCATTATTATATATATATATATATATATATATATATATATATATATATATATATATATATATATATATATATATACTCTCCCTTTCTAATATTAATTTAATATTCATTTGAAACAAATAAATACACACGGTTCACCATCTCACAAACCAGCTCGACCGACTGCAGCATCTCGACTAAATGATTTGTCTGATCGCTTATGGTATTAGGCCTAGGCCTAAGCGTGGACAACGGTCATGACATAACGATCTTGCCACTGTTGCCAATTAGCATGCAGTTTGAATTTTTTTGTTTTTTGGAGAATGTATACCACGGAATAATATATATATATTCGAACATTAAAATTATTTAGATCAGGATCTTATTAAGGATGAGTCAGAACAAAACTAGGCCCCCACCAAGGGTGAGGCCCTGGGCCCAGTTGGTCCTTGCCTTAAGACATTTCTGCTTTCACAGGTAAAATGATTGAGAAAATTGAGCAGAGGCGTTGTTTAACAAGTGTTTCTCAAGAGTTTGGAATTCACAAAAATGTTGTATCATGAGTTCGGATATAGCTTTAAGAAAGGATGGTGGTGGTCGACCAAGGAAAGCAATGACAATTGATGACCGATGTAGCATTTATAGACAGGGGGAGGGAGACTTAACCAGACAGCGGGCAACATTGCTAAGTAGCTATATTCGGCAAACGCATGACAAGTGTTTTAGCTTACTATGACTGAATGCTTTCAAAATGGTAGTCTATTCACTTGCTCTTATGAATGCTACATACCATTGACAGCAGCGCATAAGCAGCACCGTTTACAAAACTATAGTGAGCACAATTATTGAACATCTCATTAATGCCGTAAGTTCTCTTTATTCTGATGAGAATCATTTCAATCTGATAAACGATTCTTAGTATGGAGAAAGGAAAGAATATGCTTTTATCCCACTAATGTCAGGAAAAGATATCGTTAGATAGTCCTGACGTTCTTGTGGGGACAAGCATAAGGATGAATGGATCGGCAAATTAACACATTTTCCGCTGAGATTCACTTATCGCACATCGTTATTGTGATGAAGTTATCTTTCCCATGAGCATCTGTTCCTAGGAGCCAATGGTCCAAATTTTGTCTTTATGGAAGACAATGTACATTTACAGCGATTCTATACTTTTTTGGATTTTCTAGAAAGTGAAGATATCTTTAAAATAAATTCAATTGTGATTTAGATTCCACTGAATTCGAATGAGATGCTTTGGGGGAGATGCTTGAAGGCACTTTTGTATCCTTCGGAGAACTCCAGTCAACTCACACAGAAGCTCATATAGGAAGGGCAACTCTTATCTCAAGAATTGTTGAATAATTTGAAGTTGACTATGAAAAGAAGGTGCTAAGAAACTATTGCATTGGGGAAGTTATTTTGGTTTGTTGTTTTCCTTCTTGGTCAATCAGTGTTTAGTCTGTCAATGAAGCTTTTTTTCTGCTTCATTCCATATTGTATGCGTGCTTTTTTGTTGTTGTTACTACGACTTTACAATCTATTAAGTACTACATTGTACCTTTATAATATGGATTCCAAGTCTTCCAGATGATTCTTTGCGGATTACAGCAAAATCTGAAAAACAGAAGTTGCTGCTTAAGTTTTGTGAGCTAGTTCGCATACATACATATATGAGGAGTGAAATTAAAACGAATTATTACATAATGTAATAATTCCTTTTAATTTCATCTTAAACCACATTTAATTTGTAATGGTCCTGACAATTCGGGATTCGCGCATAAATAATTAACTGACTTACCCACCTGACGAGATTTAATCGTAACAGTGTCTCTTAAAAATTAGAATCTCAGCGAATTTAAAGTAATTTTACATAAGCAACAACGCTCGTTTTTTCCCCGCCAATCACAAGCTCTGTCGACGGAAGTCATATGAGTTAGGAACTTTCAGAGTTGCCATTTCATAGAAAAACCGAGACTCTAGAAAATCTCCCCCGTCTTCGTCTTGTTGTAACGCGAGTGTCGCGTTTTTTATTTATTTTTTGTGTTCTATGTCTGTGCCGTAAGTGAGGGTCATCTAGATGTTTATTTGTGTTTGTGTCTATAAGTGTGGAATAAAGAGGAACGGTCGCCCAGCATTGACCATTAGAGTGTGAGGGTCGGAAAGAAGATTAGCCATATTCAAAATAATTTCTATTTATTCCCAACTCTGAACAACGACATAAATTCTACAACCCGAGTTAAGAAATGCGCCAATTACTAAATATGGAAATCAGTTGCGAGGTAGACGAGATACGAGAAGACTTAATAAATCGGATTACTAATGTCCAGGCAATACACCTTCTCATTCCAAGCCACCTAATCCAATTTAATCCTTAATTGACCAAATTGTCAATTTTAATATTACCAAATAATATTAATAACTCTCTAACTCAAAAGTTTGATCTTTATATACAAGTATCAATTTCAATAATCACATCTTCTTCGGAGGAGGAAAGTTTATAATAGAATCTTTGTTAAAGACCTAATATTCCCCAAGAGGATTATTAATGGAAAAAAACATGGAAAGACCCAATACACCATTCAACAAGACTGCCTCATCTATACCATCAATATTATTACATCAACCATCTAAAATATGAACATCATTAAAGAAAGTATTACCATATCGTCACACGACCTTTTCATATAAATAAAAAATATATATTATTTTTTCAGTATCTCTAAAAGCATTAAAGTAGAACAAATAAATAATTAATATACATTTATTTTTCCGTTTACTTAAATAATTAAATTCAGAAAAGAAAGTTCTTTTTATCATCACCTCTGATTCTTTTTTCTTCTTTTGTCAGAACAGCTTCTATGGAAGTAATCAGTTTTCATGCAGGCTGGAATTAAATGGGTCTGATTTTCCAATTCCAGTAACTTAGTCCACTCTCATAATGACAACCAAAACGACGGTCAGAGGAACATTATGGCGAATTGAAAATCAATACCCGCAAACGATATTTTTATGGAGTGAGTGAATGATCTGAAATGAATTGCTCACGACATTTCTATCGTCTGCATGCGAAGGGTGGTTGAAGAAGCACGCAAGTCATCACAATGATTTCCATAAAAACATCATCAGCTTTGTTTTTTTTCAGTGCAGAAGAGTTGGAGTCAATATATCTTTATTTTTTCAGCACAGCTGAAACTTGGATTCAGAAAATAAATAACATTGTACGATTAATTTCAATATAAATTTCATATTTATTTTAAATTTTATTGATTTATACCCTTTTTTCCATAAACTACTGAGATATAACCAAAATATCTAAATAAAATTTATCCTGCATATTAGTTTTTGCTTATGTGATTATAAATGTTTGTAATACAATTATTAATGCTGATTTGTTTTCAGGAATCCTTAGACTGAAGTATGGAGAGGATAGAGGTTCGCAGTTTGATTAAAAGCTTCCTAAAATTCCAAGTAAAATTAAATTCAAATCAAGGTTAACGTCATCCATCCACGAATTGATATCATTTTCTCTTAATATTAGTGATTTTGACAATTACAAAAGATAATTAAAATGCATATAAGTTACTAAATTGTAGTTTTTTTTAAATAGAAGATGAAGAATAATTGCTAGGTTTTAATTTTTCAACAATGGTCAAAAAACTCCCATTAAATTTAAATTTTTGTAAAAAGTATATCAATGGGCTAAAATAATGATGGTCATATGATAAATGTAATCTCGTGTTTATTGAATTCAAAATTGATTTTATTGTACTTGTTGTTCTAGTTGTAAAATTTAGATAAATTTTCATGTTTGACACGTGGATAAAAATATTCAAATATATAGATTCTTTAAAAGGTTTTTCAAAATTTTAAAAGACGAATTTGTTTTATTATACGTGTATTTTTAAATCAAATGCACCCATTTGAGTTACCATTGTTGACAAATATGTACTTTTCAAAAGTAAGTTTCTGCAAAAAAACTCGAAACGCATGAACTGATTGGCTGGAAATATGTAATTGCATTTACCATGTGACTATGACATCACATAAATTTATGATCTGGTTGACTGGAAGCACTTGTTTGTAGTTACCATGTGACTTATCATTTAGCCTATTATGTGTAAATCTGATGTTTTTTTGCGAAATTTTCGAATTTGCTTCAAATCCTTTTTTGAAATATAAAATTTAAAACAAGGAATGTGTAAAATACTAAATTTTTATAAAAAAGATGAAAAAAAACATGTTTACGCAATTAATAACACACATATATAAATAATAAAAGAAGAAATCTTAAGAAATTAATATTAATTAAGAAATTGCAGTTTTAACGGGAGAAAAAAAAAGAAATGATTTTCGTTAGAGTAACAAAAAAAAAGAAAACTTTTTCACAAGATGGTTTTCTTAAACATTTTCACAAGATGATTTTCTTAAACACAATCAAAACTATTTAAAGTTTTTTTTAAAAAAAAGAAAAGAACAGAAAAAAACTCTTCTGTTTTAAATAATGATGATACAGAAAAAAAAAGCATTGCTTTTTTGATGTTTAAAGCGAATCCTTTAAAAAACTTTCCATGCAATATAATTCAAAAGTTATTATATTTTAATAAAAATGCAATAAAGTGAGCTGACAAATCAAGGTGAGGCTTTTAGAATGACCTGCTAAAACTTAAAAAAACAAGTCAAGGCAAGTTACAATACGAAAATTGAGAAGAAATTAATACCTACGCTAAAAACTACAAATTATAGCTTATTAGGCAAATATATTCCAAAATGGGAAGATTATTAATTAATGGGAAGAATAAAATTAATAATAGGAATCTGCGCAAATTATACAGATATATACACGCTTATTTATAAAAAATCATTTCTTCCAAATCGAAAATTATTTCCATCAGTCCTGTAATATGACAGTTTCTTGATAACACAATATCGGCATATTAAAATATTGAAGTGTAACTTTTCCTTGCTTTTCAAGTACGTTTTGCGTTTTCAATTAGAGTTATTAAATATGATTTATAAATATTAAATTTGAAAGCTCAGTGTTATAAAGGCCATAATTATCGGAACATATTGCTAACATACTAACATAATCAAAAACCTCTGCATTCGATCATTTTTTTTTCTTTATTTAAACACAAATCATTACAGAAAGGGGGAAAACACACATTTAATTTTTAGTTAAGTATATAGCCCTACTTTTTAAATTTTTGTAAAATTAATTTATTTCTCATAACAACTGTGCTAAATATAAAAATTTGGTAATCCGTTTGGTCGAGGGATGAGCTAAAAGCAGATGGACTCTTATGATTTGGACTGTTCGATTCTAAACCAGCCATTCTCATCCTGCGACCCTCTGAGCCTTTTTAAGTGGGCCGGTCACGGCCCATTGCTCTGAGAAAATCACTTATTTAAGAACATTGTATTAAAAATTTGGGTGTAAATCCCTTGTCAAGAAATTAAATATATCAGAATTTTGCTGTCGATGTCGTACGGGTACGAACTGATATTCTTTTTCTTTTTGGAACGATTAGGGTTAGTGAAAACAAACAACAGCGGATAAACGACAATTTTACGGTTGGAGCTAATTTCTGACTACCTTTCATACCTTGCAAGCGAAAAATATTCGAAGGAAATATATTGTTTCAAGACGATTTGGAGGTTGACTATTTTGTAGTGAAAAACAAACATGAATCAATAATTTAAAGTGCTGTATATTTAAAAAATACCCATAAACATATTAATCATTCAATGACACTTTTCCTCGAAGATCTCTTTTAAGCGGCGATAAATAGGCTTTCTTGAATAATCTTTACAACAGCAACAAAGTGATTTGTCAGTGGTAATATCACAGGGGGTAACAAAGATATACTATGAAGTTTGTTTTATTATTAATAATCATATGAAACCGTTTGCTGAGGCAGAAATTGTGAAGGAGTGTTTCTTAAATGCTTCTAATTTAGTGTTAGTGACAAAAATAACAAATATAAAAAATATAATAATTAAAAAAAAGCAAAACAGGAATTATAATATTTTGATCAATATTTTCCACATGTTAAATTTCCAATAATATCTTGGTCTTAAAGCATTTCTCCCCTCTCCCATTTGTCCTCATGTTGCGGCCCGCGTGAAATAGCTGACATACACTGGTGTGCAAAAATTAAGGACGAGACGGTTTTTTCAAAATAACTTTGTACAAAAGCTTTCCAAATCAACACATTTAATACCGTAAGATCCCCAATACGTAAGGACATGTGTAATGTAAGCAACACTTACTAAGAGAGAAATCAGAGGGATAAAAAGAAGCTTCATTGAAAAAGTAGCATGGAGCGCAACGCGACTGAAGGCCGAAACATCCCTGTGATGGGTGTCCAGCAAGAAACATCTGGTCTTTAGTAGGGGATATGATCTCCCCTGACTGCTAGGCAGGTTTCACAGCGTCTGCCCATGCTGAGAATGAGGGTGTCAATGAGTTGTTGAGGCATTGCTGCCCATTCGTCTTGCAGCGCCAATCGAAGCTCCCGAATCGTTACTGGTGGTAAGGTACGAGCTGCCAAGCGTCTGCCTAGAAATTCCCATACATGCTCGATGGGATAGAGATCCGGAGATCGTGCCGGCCAATCCATACGTTCAATATCCTCACTCTCTAGTGCGATGACATGGTGCATTGTCGTCCATGAAAAGGAACTGCAGACCCATAGCGCCTCTAAAATGACGCACATATGGAAGAAGAATCTCATTACAATAACGGGTCCCGTTAACTGAACCTGCGTCGAAGATGTGAAGGTCTGTACGACTACCAAGCATGATGCCTCGCCAAACGAGAACATCGCGACCTCCATACCTGTATCTTTCAATGATGTTCGAGGCATGATTGCGGCTTCCCCGCTCTCTCCAGATGAGTATGCGATGAGAATCGCTACTCAAAATGAATCTGCTCTCATCTGTAAAGAGTACTCGTCCCCATTCATTGTCTCTCTAATTCCGGTGTTCCCGGCACCACAGAGAACGCCTTCTCGGATGGGCAGGCGTTAAAGGTACACACCGTACAGGGCGTCGTGCAAACAGACCACCACCGTGCAGTCTTCTTACCACTGTAAAACGCGATATCGGTCGTCCAGTCAGTCGCCTGTGTCGTGTGTCTAGCGATTTCTCCCGCTGTCTGCCGCCTGTTTCTTCTGGCCTGTAAAACAATGTACCGGTCATCTGCGGGTGTGGTTCCTCGTGGACGACCACTACTGAACCCCCGGATAGCTGTTCCTGTAGTTTGAAATTGTCTCCAAAGTCGTGAAACGATGCTATGAGCAATTCCGAACTCTGCAGCCACACTTGTCACACTGCGGCCTTCCTCCAACTTCCCAAGGATTCGACCTCCGGTAAAAGCATCCAGATGTCGTCTAACAGATTGATTATTCGCCATTTCTCGCTGAGGCAGCAACTCGGTGTGATTTTAACTGCTATACGGCGTGCAATCTCTTTGCCAGAAATACTGATCTTACACCGACAACATGCTTTATACTACTCAGACACTCCCCCATTACGTCTACCTGCATATCTGCGCATGTGCTACCGTACATCACCTTACTTAATCTCCTGATTGGTCTTTCTGTCCGCTCTGCGTCTTCGTTCAGCTGATATGCTAATTTTTCGACTTCGTCCTTAATTTTTGCACACCAGTGTATATATGCGGCCCAGCAGAAAAAAAGGTTTAGTACTTCTGTTCTGAACAGTCGTGTAGCAAAGATACACACATTTTGGCTCAAAGCTTTCATCTGAGCATGGAGTGGAAGAGTGAGCGAGTGTTTGGGTTTATGCCGCAAGAGCCAAACCTGGCTAAGCTGCGCCAAACATATGTTAAAATATGAAAACAACTGTTAAAACATCTAAAAAATATTGACACACTCACGGTAAAAGTTAAAATATCAAAACATGTATAAAAAATAGTACTCTGATTGTAAAACAAACAATTTTTGGCGGGGAATCATCCCCAACAAGCCAATTAAGATCTTGAAATAACAGATAGGTCTAAAACAAAGTAATGCATAAAGCAAAGATTAAATTGAAACACACCGATTTAAATTGTAAAAATTGGTTTTAAAATTCTGTACAGTTCGTTCAAAATTTTTTTATAAAAATAAAAAGGTAGACTTAATTTGAACTATTTCTAATATGGGTTCGGGTCAATGTGTTTGAATATTGTTCACGTTTCCCAACCCTCATTTTGCCAGTATTCTTCCGATAATCTTCTAATAATAGACTTCGTTGATTCTACCTCTTCTTCTATGTTGTATACGATCATATTGTGTATTCTACCGGTGCAGATTTCCTAGGTTTATGACCTTAATTTCTATTTTAGAGTGTTACATGTGTTTTTAGGAGAACGTTATTTTTAAGGGGTTTTGAAGTTAGTTTTGCATTCTGCGATGTAGAAGGCATGGTATTGGATTTAGTGGTAGTAGTTTGAAGAACCGGACATGCTGGTAAAGGTGAAAACGTTGATATTGTGGATGAGGAAGATGCAGCAGAGGTATATAAACTATTAGATGAGGTGGGAGCAGCATCTCTATTAAAGGAATAGGTGGTTGAGATTCTGAAGATGTAACTGTAACAGAAGATGTGGATGGTAAGAGTTGTGTCTGAGTTGATGTAGAGGATTTAGTAACTGCTGGGACACTAAGTAAGATATAGCTGCCTTCGGGATGGATATTAATGGTTGTAGTTATTTTAAAGGTGGACATACTATTTTTGTAATGGTTTCATCAGTTTGAGATGCTGTCGTTGCGGTTGATGTTTTGGTAACCTGAGCGTATGTTTGAGATATTTGTGTGACTATTAATTTTCAGGCTTCAAGATATGAGATATTTTTATTTGTTTTGATCTCTTGAATTTGTTTCTCAGTTCTCCACTTGGGGCAGAGTTTGGAATCAGCTGAATGGGGTTGCGAGTTAGTTAATACATTTAAGATCTAGGATGCAGTCTGTGGAAGCATGTCCAACAGATGCACATTTAGAGAAAGTAAGTTGACCACGGCAGGAAGTTTGTGAGTGTCCGAAACTCTGGCACTTAAAACAGCGCAGAGGATTCAGTATGTAAGGACGGATTTTACAATTAAAGTATCCAGCCTTAATGGTTTGGGGTAACGTGAGGCTGCTAACAATTAAAATTAAATGTTTGGTAGGTATAACTGCTGAATATTTCTTTATTGTGATTCTTCTGATCTGAATAACACCCTGATCAGAGAATTCGTCTAGGATTTCTGCTTCAGGGGTGGTCAACAGGTCAGGTTCAGAGATGACTCCACGGGATGTGTTTAAAGATTTATGTGGAATTATATTCATAGGTGAATCAAGAAATGTTTCGGCAAGTAGGAAAGACTTTGTTTGCGTAGAAGAACTGGTTTCAACAAGTAGATCACCGGATCGCAAATTTTTAACGGATTTTGGTTCTCCGCCTATTCCTTTGAGAGCTTTATGTATTGCAAATGAAGATTTCAGAGACATGGCATTGTTAGGCAAGGGAATTAATAAAAATCTTACACGTTTAGCAGTTTCGTCGATATTAAGGTTGAGCAATACAAGGCCTTTACCCTAGCACAGCCAACTTGGATCCATATGCGCGAAAAAACATCTTCATCCTGGCGTGCCTCCACCCACCACGGAGTCCAACAAGGGAGGGAGGCCGTGTGCCGGTCATCTGGCAAAAACAAGGCACGGCGCTTACCTGGAGCACACCCAGAATATAATGCTACAGCATCAGGGTGAGGATCCAACGGGTAAACCCGCCACCCCTTATCTGCAGCACTAACCCTACAGCAGTATATCTCCGGGGACACCGAAGAGAGGTATCACCAGCCGATTGACAGGAGCGGGTTCACTCCTGCCACCCGTCTACAGTGAAGCGTGGGCCAAAGGGAACGCAAAGGTATCCCCAGAACTCCATTTCCTCCTTACGGGATGCCGCACGCGGCAAACATGCAGGTTGGAAAACCAACGGTGTTAGTCGAGAATCAAGACCAAGATATCTAAAGAAATTTAACATAAAAATCAACATCAAAATATTTAAAGAAATGAAGAGAAACAAAATAAACACAATAAAAATGTAAACCATAATATGTTACTAATAATAAATTAGTAAGTTTTCCCAATAAAGAAAAAATTAATCACTGATTGCATACATGAGAATTTTAAAATATTTATCTGTAGTGTAGGAGGGAAAAGAAATAAAGGACGAAGTGTATGACAAGAAGATGGATCGAAAATAGAGAAGGATCACTAGGGTACCCCGAGTTTACTTAAAGACAGTAAACCCCTTGGGAAAAGGAAAAGATCACTAGGAGATTGCGATACCCGTACTCACCTAAAGAAGGTGAGCCTCCTGAGAAACTGAGCATGGAGTGGAAGCGCTCAGAAAGATACCAACTCAAATACAGTAGTCCCAAAAATTCGACCTAATGTGGACCGAAGGATGGCCGAGTTAGTGAATGTACTGGATTATCGAGAATGGGTTTAAAAAAGAATAAGTATGGTATTTTCTCAGAAAATGTTGCGCTGCACTTGTACACTGTTTGCTTGAGGATACAACAGAAAATAAACTGCACAAATACCCTTAAACAAAGGAAAAATACGTACTTTATGAAGGTATAGCGCATTTACTATATGATAATAAAAATTAATGAATGCACAATATACAGTAAAAGAAATAAAAAATTAAAAAAAAATTTACCTTATCAGGCACTTCTCAGAAAAATACTTAATGAAGGTATAAAACTGTCTATAATGAAAATTAAGTAGCCGAGACTGCAAAAACTGACTTCTTTTTTTAGAAAAGAAATGTATAATGTCTTGCTTTGCTGCTTCATCATGAAGACGACGAAGGAAGAATAAGTTAATTACCAACGCGCCTTATTCAAAATACTGAAGGACGGTTTTTATAGCTTTTAGTTTTTCACTATGTGATATTGTAGGAGTTTGTATTGTGTCCTGAACGGTAACGTCTTCATCAGTGCCGGTTTATCCATAGGGCCCCGGGACCAGGAGAGGCCCAGAAGTGCCCGGATTACCCGGACTTAACCAGATTTTCTGGTTATAAATTTCGATCCTCCAGTGCTTAAAGGGCCTGTAGATCTTCTGCACCCAGGGCCCGAAATGAGCTTAAAACGGCAGTGGTCTTTATCGTTTTCCGTTATTTTCGATTAACTGATAGCTGCAATAATTTCTGCATTGGAAACCCTGCAAGTCCTACCCTGTATGGCCCAGTTATCCGGACTGCCGGGTTATTGAATGCCGTGTTTTCGTGATTTTACTGTATCAACCTTCTTACATGAAGACGATTAAGTATATTATAAGACGAACTTATTGCGTACAAAAATGGGCAGTCGAAGCATTCAATAAACAAAATTATTGTTTTCATACACTTAACTTATTTTTTTTTCACTTTCTTTATTCAAATGTACAACAAATTTTGATATCCTAAGCAAAATTTTAAATCTGTGTGCATGTTTTCACTAAATTGTACAAGAATAAACCGCTATGGCAGCGCTTCTCAAACTGTGGGGCAGGTCCCCTAGGGGGGCGCGCGCACATTGAAAAGTCGAAAACAAAAGAATATTTCAAAAAAATTAATAATTTTTTGGAAGTGAAACAAACGAAATACATTCTATCATAAAGGGGAAAAAATGCATTTACGCTGATATTATACACTTATAATTGTATCAGTACTGCACAATGAATTTATAATTATCTTAACAATCCTAAGTTAAGAACAAGTTTAATAATTACCAGTGATCACACTGTTTGGTCATATATAGAATTATATGCAAAAATTAACACTTATCTGGATCATTTGTGGGCTTATAATTAATTCCTTAACAGCAGATTAAAAGTTATGCGATTCACTCCCCAGTGCCACCGTTTTGCACCTATGCACGCATATGTGGTGAATTTGGGGGGGGAGAAAGGGAAAATAAGAAAATACTCTGAAATATGAAATAAGTAAATCCTTTTCAAACAATGTTTTGGTCATTTTATTGCGTTCCAAAGTCTTCGGAATAATTTTATGGATAATAGTGAATATATTTCGGAAAGACGTATATATACGTCTGGGCAATTTACGCAATGGCTGAGCGAGACGTTTATATACGCCGGTGGCGAAGAGGTTAAAGTCGTATTGTAGCTTTAGCGTCAAAGTATAGTATTATCGAATTCAAACATCGTTATTGTTTGGAGGGTTAGGGGTGCGATGAAAATTATGATTGAATATTGGGTTGCGAATATCGAAAGAGTTTGAGAAGCACTGCATTTCAAAGGAAAGAGTATACGTATAAAATTGTTCACACGGAACATGTACAGATAAAATATAAAAGTTCTAATAACCTACATCTGATCGTCAAACCTAATGCCAAACTCCGATGATACAAATAAAGATATTGATTCTTATATTGATTCCTAATAAATACGGTTTGTGGTTTTTATTCGATCTCGACAGAATTAGCTGCCTTTTTGAATTAATTCTTTGATTGTTATTGTTAAGTGGAAAGTTATTGACACAAAAATGAATTAATTTTGCATCATCCACGCACTTCTATGTACTAAATTAATATAACTTCTACGAAAAAATAAATGATAAAAAAAGTAACAAACAAAATTAAAATGATCTTCTTTGAAATGTTTTCCCATCAGAGGAAAATTCAAGTATAACCTTTTCAAGTTTTTACTCTCAGCGATGTAATCAATCTGATCAGTTTGCGCTGATGATCAATAAATGTACTGCTGTTGCCATGTCTAATTACAAATACAATTACGAAAAAAAAATGTGATCCATCACACTTATTTTGAAGCAGTAGCTTAGAAATAATAAAGCTACTATGAATAATTTTACTCTGTTAAGTCAAAAATATACAATGGCTCAGTTAGGATTATGATAAAATTAATTACCACAAATAATTTTCAGGAAATGTTATTTAGGACTTGTGATATTAGGTTAAAACAGAATTTTTTTTTTGTATTTTTAAAAAAGAAAGGTATTTTATGGAAATATTTTTAAAGTAAAATAATGTGGAAATTACTTTTAAAAAGGGAATTTAAAAACTTTAAATTCATACAAAAATGGGCTTAAAATTTTTGAAATTAAACATTTTATTTAAAAATTAGGATAAACTAACGAAGCTGTAAATAAGTACGTACGAAGAAGTAAAAGAAAAAAAATAATGAAAAATATGCAACTGAAATGCTACTTTGAATAAAATAATACTTGTTTTTTTTGTTGCTTTTGGTGTCCTGTTTACGAAATTAAATGTTATAATTATATATCATATTGAAACAAATTTCGCCATATGCATTATGTTATTCTTGAATTTTACAATTGATCATCTTCGTAAGAAATAGGCTAACAATGAACATTTAAGAAGTCCATCTAAAAATATTCGAAGTCATAAAGCTGTTTCATGAATGATTCAGAACGTATTTAGGGTCATGATATAGAGCCATAATTGTAATTTTAGTAATTTTAGGCAGAAGTTCGAAAAATTTACAAATATTTTCTAATCAAATTTCATAGATGAATATTTTGCTTGAATTTTTCCTTTGGATCGTCATAAAAAGTGTTTTTAAGAGAATGCTCCAATGAAAATTTCCAGTAAATCTTTAAAAAAAAAATCCTTTTTAATTTTTAATTCTTTGGACGTAAAGACAAGATTTACTAGTATAAAATTAATAACATAAACGTTTGATAGTCAAAAAAAAAATCATACGAAATTTTTATCTAAAAAAAGGTATAATTGGCATCCAGCCCGAATTAAACATCTTCAGAATGGCAATATCATTGAAAACAAGGTTCACTTCCACGCGTTTCCGTAAAGTTTCGAATTCACCTCTTCAGAATGGCAACAAGTTGCGAAAATTTATGATAAGTAACTTGAACTATTTGTTGACGAAAGGAATGCGAGCAGCATCACTAAAATTCACGGAAATCGGAAGTATTTTCGTTTTCACTGTAACGAAAATGGTAACGCCAATAAATTTTTGCTAATTTCCTCATTATTATCTATCACACAACTTTTATAAATATGTTATGCCTCTTCCCTCCCCCTCCCCGATTCATCAAAATAACGTAAACTCTCGAATAAAACACGTATTAAATCGAATTTTTGATCATCATTTGAGTTAATGTTCCGTATCGAAGCTGTGTATTTGGTCCTAGCCTTGTCTGAATGCTTATGCTTTGCATATGATAGCTAATTCTTTCTATAAAGTATTGAAATAATGTAAACAAAGGGAGAATTAAGAAAAGTATTGTCTAATCTTTCGTAATATGCAGTAAAAATGTTTGTTGCTGTGTCACGTTTGTTACTTAAGCTATTGATCCGATTTTGAAGAAACTTGCAAAATTTTATAGTTAAGATTCCTGCATTTATCCCTAGAATTATCCCTATAGTTAAAAATAATAGTTAGTAATTTATTAAATAAATCCCTTCCGTTTTTTTAAAATATTAATTTTGAAAAAAAAATGAGTAATTTATTGTTATAATGCCTAGAATTTTTGAGAACAGTGCTTATTTAAAGCAAAGCGAATAAAATATCAAAAACATGAACACGCATGCACGTATTATAGATTTTAAATCTTCAAGTTCGGAATATAGAAAATTATTTCCAGCAAATATTTAAGGCTGCTAAATGTATAAAGGACAGAATTTTAATGTTGCCTTCCATCATAGATAATGGAGATAAGTGATCATTATTTACAAAGTTACCTTTTGTAGAAAACGAAATGCATCAGAATTATTATCAAATCAGTTGCTTCTTCAGAGCAATATATCTATATGTTTTAGTACATACTTAAATAGTTAAAAACACAAGTTCAAATTACTATTTTTTATGTCACAAAAAGCGTTTCTAGTATGTGTTTTATTTTTGACATTAAGAATACGTAGTACCATGCAAATTTCAAACTTGCCGAATATATGTATTGCATTTTTGCATTTTTTTTTTTTTGTTGTTTGTATCACTGGGAAGATTGTTTCCAACTTTCAGATCTGATAATAAATTAGGATTTAAGATAATTGAAGTTTTTTGAGCTTTGGTTTTGGTTTCATTTTAAAGCATTTTTCCACTATTAAATTTGAAAGCTGCGGCAGCCCAGTGGTCAAGGTATTGGATCATGGCAGGCATGTCATGAGTTCGTGCCTAGTACCACCAAAGACCTGCCGTGTAGGGCAGCGATGCAAGCTAAATCTGTCGAGAGCTGAAATGTTCTCCCATTGGTGTGGTGTGGTAGTTAGGAGAGGGGTGTACCAGCTCAGGTGTCGTCCACGTCACTTGACCATGGTTTAAAATTACGTAGTCCGTCGCCAAAAGCTCTCGTGTAGCTGAACAGTGCGACACGTTAATATTCATTTGCTTACTTACGTACTATTAAATTGAATTAATTAAAAATATGTTTGAGCACAATCAACTCTTTCAGTGTGAAATGTTATTAATTTCAATTTTCATTACTAAAAATCATTTCTGCTTGGTTATGTTTTGATTTTTTTGAGTTCTCATAGTTACTTAATTACGATTGATTTCAAGGCCAATTTTTGCTTTAAAAAGTAGTTTATGTAACTTAGAGGCTTTATCATTCATTTTTTCCTGTTAAGAAAATGACATGCCTAAAACATTCTCAGGTTGCTATGAGAAACAATATTTCGAAGAGATTGAATACTACTGAAAATAATGTATCAGCTGATACTGCAATTAGATTTACGAATACAAAAGTATTCTGTATTCAAGTATTACAATAAAACTGTTTTTCTCAGGCTTTCAATTTTGAAGATATAAGTATTTTCGAATTCCTAAGGCTTTTTTTCTGTTCAAGATAGAGTCTTGAAATTTTTGTGTATACTCCCAAACGTGTGTTCTGTAAAATTAATATGGACTTAGGTCTGAAATCTAGTTATTTTTTTTTAAAAAATGCTAAAGTTAATATTTTAAAAATGTTCATGTTTTTTCCAGGTTTAACCAGAAAAATTGTTATTAAAAGCAACAAGGAACAGATTATGTTCGTAATAACCTAAGAAACATAAATCACTTCAAATGATTAAGCATTGTTTTATTTTTAAGAAGTTATATTTGAGATTTAAAATTCCTCTAGAAGCAATAAACAAACTTAATAATGTTTCTCAGGTATTACTATTTAAATCATATGGTCAAAATGTTCTTTCGATTTTTTACTCCATTTTAATAAAAAGCCGTATAAAGTAAAAGTAAAAAAGTACACTTTAAAAAAAAATTAAATCCTTTTGGAATACTGAAAGCAAATAATTTGTGAAAGCATCCTAAGCAGCTAGTATTAAATGTGGAAATTAGCATTTAATAAAAATGAAGGAACGTGCAAAAATGAAACCAAATGTAAAAGAAATACGTATATCAACGCTCGCATGAAATCAAAAGTTCAAAATGCTGAGCCTACTTGTATATAGAGAAATCGAGTTTTGCTAAGAAGCGTGTGGTTTGTATCTATGTAGGCACAAAAAGAAAAAGGTTGAACTGGTTCTTTCAACAACTTTTTGATTTTATTTCGAATTTCTCTTTCTTTTCCCTTATCTCTGTTTTTTTTTTCCTTTCTCTCTCTCTCTTTGCGTCTAGCTTAAATAATTATTGTATCTCGAATTTAGTAACCTAGAGTAAAAGTTAACTTTTATGGTAGTTGTCGCGGAGAAACGTTATTTGCGAAACTTTCTCAACACAGATGTTCTAAAACGAACTACGAAGCGTTAGTATGTCGTAATATCATGATTTTTTATGATATAATGTTGCCATATAAAGGTAATTTTATGTTAAGAGCGTAAAGTAGTTTATATATATAGAAGCCCAAAAATAGCTTAACTGAAATAATATATTTTGCTTGTGTGCGTTTTTGGAAGTTTTTAAACCGTAATTTCCAAGGTACATACACACAAAATTAAATAAAAAATAATTATTTTTATTTTAAGAAGTGAAAAAGCAGACGATAATCATTTAAATTATACAAGTGAGCCTACTTTTTAGAATTTTGCTTTTTGTATGCAATAGTAGATCCATTAATTTTCGGGCGGTGGATGACAGTAATTATGTTATTATCTAATTATACTACAATTTTGCTTGTCTCATTTGAGCATAATTTCCACTAAAAAAGCAAAGAGGAAACATTTTTCTTTACAGTTACTTTCTTTTCTCTAATCATATTATTGCGTTTATTTCTGAATATTAGACTTTTACTCCCCGCCATAAGTTTTCTTCCTCCTTTTTTAGTATTCTTGTTATATTAATATTAATTACAGTTAATTTTCAATTTTTGATAATTAGAATAATATTTTTTTACAAGTCGAATTTTTCACAAATTCAACCGTTTTTATATTATTTAACTAAAATTACTCTTAAACGAACGACAACTCGTAATTTGCTTTGATTAACGAAAAAATGAAACAGCTTCATTCAAACTAAACCTAAGCCATTTTATTTACATTGGTACTACTTAAAATATAAAATTGCACAGATCTTTTAATTTTCCCACTGAAATCATAACGTTCTTTGTAATATATTTGTGAATTACATTATTTTAAATTTTATTAATATTCAATAATCGTATCAGTTCCTATTAAGCAATCCAACATCAGAAACTAAAACGAGAATTTGCTTTTAATTTCTTTTTTCTATTTTTTAATGGCTTCAGTTTATCTGTAAAAACAAGTAGTTTAAGTAAAACTATAGATTATATTTTAAGTAATGAAATCATTCTTTTTAAAATGAAGACATTTTAATTCAATAAAACCATTAAGATAATCTAAGGCACACACACAAATATGTTCAAAATTCAATTTAAATATTTGATTTGTAAAATAATATTAAGGATGAGATTATAAGATATTATAGTTTTTTTAAGTTATAAACCACAGTTTCTAAGTTAAGAAATATTTTTTAATGCAATGAAAGATTCTATATTCTTGGATCAACTAAATAAATTGAAGTTTTGTGAAAAATAACTGGAAATTTTTTTTAATAAAAACCTAAATCTAATAAAAATTCTAGTAAAATATTCTTTAATCATCTAAAAGCTCTTATTATTCTTAATTAAAAATAAAAATAATTAATGCTTTTAAAGAATTTTTTTATTTATATGTGTTTGTTATAAAGAGAACTGAAAAGCACCATCACATTAATATAAATATTTAATTACATATTTATTTCAGTTTCAATGACATGATTTAACCAAAAATGTTTTTGTAAATTTCTCGTGATTTAAAATTATCGACATATAAGATTTCGCGAAATAAAAAATAATTAATTTTTTGACGCGGTCATCAGTAATCTATTTAATGAAAAATAAAAGCTATCAAAAGCGATTTTTAATATTTTGAGTATTCTTGAAATAAGTCATTTCTCTCCTCCGACCATTCATTTCCAATAACAACTCTAGCGATCGGAAGCATTTGCTCAGTGTTTGTCTTTTAGCCTCTAAATCTTTGATCAGCTGATTAGACCATTTTTCCAGTAGACGATAGAAATAACCTACTCCCTCATTGGTCGTTGACGTGTGACGTACAGTGACGTCGATCTGGGTAACAACTGAGCGTAGCAACAGTCAGTTGCCTCCAGGAGCAGCGACCCGAGTGATCGTGTGAAAGAGAAGTGCAGTGAAGAAGCACATTGTGTTGTTTAGTTGTGTTTGGCGGGTCAAGGGGATATAACGACAACCAATGTTCTCCAACGCTGTTCAACACCTCTCTAGAAAGTGTCAACTGTGTTGTGAGTGCCCTGATCTAGGAAAAGTACCAGTTTTCCAATTTTATTTGGATATTTGATCGTTAGTGGTTCCTGTACATGAGTGTACGTTAGTATGCCTCTATCTCGGACAAAATCGCTGATCTCAAATGGGACGAATATATCACCGAGCAATGAGTCCTTTCTACCCCAGATATCAACTAAAAACGGCTCAAATATGTGTTCGGATAAAAACGGATCAATATCTCGATACAAACCAGAAATTCGAGTGTTTCAAAATGGCGGCTCGGATAACTCAGTTCAATCCGACGTGCGTCCTAACTCCAACGGTAGCAATGATCAACTCAGTAACAAAAACTCCAAACCGCAGAAGAATCTTGCCGCTTCTCCACAACAGGTAATGAAATTATACATGTACAAGCTAACTCCGTACGAGCACCACGAGATTCTCTCGTACCCCCAAGTCCACTTCATTGGAGCTAATGCTAAGAAGCGTCTATGTGTCATAGGAACTGCAAACAATAGTGGTTACGATGATGATCAAGGTTCCTATTTACATACACCTCATGACCATATAGCCTACAGGTATGAAATGATTAAAATTATCGGAAAGGGCAGCTTTGGGCAAGTCATCAAAGCATATGATCACAAAAGTCACCAAAACGTTGCTCTTAAAATCGTACGAAATGAAAAACGGTTCCACAGGCAAGCTCAAGAGGAAATCCGAATTCTTGATCACTTACGGAAGCAGGATAAGGATAATACCATGAATATTGTTCACATGTTGGAACATTTTACATTCCGTAATCACATGTGCATAACGTTTGAATTGCTCAGTATTAACTTATATGAATTAATTAAAAAAAACAAATTTCAAGGTTTCAATATTCAGCTTGTCCGAAAGTTTGCTCATTCTCTTCTACAATGTTTGGATGTATTGTTTCGTTCTAGAGTCATACATTGTGATCTGAAGCCTGAAAATATACTGCTCAAACAACCAGGGCGTAGTGGGATAAAAGTAATTGATTTTGGTTCAAGTTGTTTTGAAAATCAACGTGTGTATTCCTACATTCAATCCAGATTTTACCGTGCCCCTGAGGTAATTCTTGGTGGAAAATATGGTACTGCGATTGATATGTGGAGCTTAGGATGTATTTTAGCTGAACTTTTCACTGGATATCCTCTTCTTCCTGGTGAAGATGAAGCTGATCAACTCGCTTGTATAGTTGAATTGATTGGCATGCCCCCTCAAAAATTACTGGATCAATCCAAAAGAGCCAAAACTTTCATCAGTTCCAAAGGCCACCCCAGGTATTGCACTTCAACAACACTTCCTGATGGCACAACAGTCCTTAATGGTGGACGATCCCGCCGTGGTAAAATGCGTGGACCACCAGGTAGTCGAGACTGGTCCACTGCTCTAAAAAATTGTGATGATGTACTATTTATTGATTTCTTAAAAGGTTGTCTTGAGTGGGACCCTGCATTAAGACTTACCCCACCTGCTGCATTGCGGCATGCATGGTTACGACGTCGTCTTCCAAAAGCACCGGATAATAATCAGACACTTGATGTTGGATCTAAAACTTTAATGATTCAAAATGGTTCAGCAAGAACCAGCATCATAGCAAAAATGAACACAATTGGAGGTACGAAGGCTCGAACAGTTGTCACGACAATAGGTGATGACATGAGTGCTGCCCTGAACTCTCATAGTAAATTGCCACAAATAGGAAATTCCGTTACTTGATTTAGCTTTTAAATTAGGCATGATAAAAGTATGTAATTGTATAAAATTGAAGTTTCCAGTTTGAATTGATCTATGTGCATTGTTACATTGTGAGTTTTATTGTCGATGTGAGCAGCCTGCTGCCGTTTTGGATTGGATTTGCAGGTAATTTGCTATTAGCTTTAATTTGTTTTTAAAGTAATTTCTGTGTTCTGTGATTGTTGTGTGGTATGTGATTTGTTTAAATGACACTGCCATTCTGAAAAATGTTTTTTTTTTATCTTGGATTTACATGCTCTTAGTTGTAATTGAGTATTTTGCATATTAGTCATTCTTAGGCTGCAATTTTACATTTTAGTCAGAATTTTTAAAACCAAATCATGTTTATAAGGTACGGGCTTCCAGTCAATTATTTGATGTTTTCAGTAACACATTGTAAAGTCTAAATAATTGTTTTGTTTTTTCACACTGAAATTGTTTTGTAACCAATAAAAAAATCATGCCGCATTTGAAGATGCATTTAAATGTTATAAAACCATCAACAATAAAACCTACAATATTTTTCTAAAATAGTGTGATTCTTTTAATTTTTTTTGCATATTCTTTATTTAATTTGGATTCAATAGTATTATTTTCTGTCATTATTACTATAGAATATTGTTGTATTGAACCATTTAGTTCTTAGTTGTTCTTATGTTAAACAGAGTTCATTCTAGATTAGTACTTAGTCTTGTAATTAAATTTGAAGGAAAAATTACTTTCACTGTTTTGGAAGCTATCTTTCTTTTATCATAAAAAGCTGTTTTATTATAATGAAAAATATTTAACTCATTGTATAATTGAATGTTGTTGCTTAAATAATCAGTTTGGTCATTGGGATCTCCCAAACGTGGCCTTTCAAGCTAACTAGCCTGTGAACTTTTCTATAATGAACGCTGTTAAATATGCTCTTATTTTCTCAAATTATGATTTATGTAAAGGAAAATTTCTTTTTTGAAAGATTCAATTTGCTGCCTTTGATCATTTGTATTTATGACAAAAAGAAGTTATGTAAAGAATTTTCTTCTGAATTTACTGTTTATGAGATTTTTGCATAGTCTAGTAGACATTTGAAATATAACGCATTTCAACGAACTTCAACTTTGCTCTTGAGCTTCAGTCTTAGCTAGTTTTTAGATTTAATTTTCTTAAATTTAGTTGTTTTACTACAGAAAATGTTAGCTTTTCTTATGATTCTTATCAGTATTTACTATTTATCAAGTGTGTTTTAAAGGAAAATTTAAAGTTTAAAATGTAAAATTATCAAAATTATTATGAAAAGTTTGTACTAAGAAATTCCTCAATACAACAAAATTATATTTTTACAAATTAAGCAAAACAAATGAGTTTTCAACCCTTAATTTTAAGTAAAAGAAATAAATTAATTTAGATATAGAATTTTTCAACTACATATGATTTTAAATAGTTTTGAAATTTATCTTTTTTATTTGCTAAGGTAATTTTAACTATTTAGTATATGTTTTGCAAAAATTCAGGAGATCACATTTTGGTACTTAATAGATTCTTCTCTTTCAAATCATATTTATGTATACCTAGCCTTATGTAAGAGGAAAATCTTTATCATGTGATTATAAAATCTTGTAATCTATTCAAAATTAATTATTCCTTAAATTTGTTACATACATTGTAAGTTAGATGCAAAAATGAAATGTATTTAACTCTTAAAAAATTAACTGTATGAGGTACTTGGATAAATATTTTTTAAAAGAAGCATACGTTCTTGAATTCTGTATAAAACTGGAAAATTTCTCCTTAAATCATATACTTCTTTAAAAACTGGCTTTATTATAATTTAATAACCTTTATATGGAGATTGAAATTTAATTGTTTTAGTTTTTAATATTAAATTGTAGATGATAAAGACATTTTGTGGGATTTGTATACCAAATTGTGTACTATTGTTTCTTTAATTAAATTGCAGTGAACATTAATTTTTCATAGATTAAGTAATAAATTGAATGTTTTACACTTTAATATATTTTCTTTATTAATTTTATGATATAGAAGAAGCATATGTAGTTAACATCTGTCATATTGTGTATAATATTCATTTTAGTACAACTTAAACAAATTATCTGCATTTTAAATATTTTTATTAGTTATGAATTATATTTCCTGTGTACTATACCTAAACATGATTTCTTTTTTTAAAAAAGCAACAATAGAATGTATAGAAAGTTATATATTTTTTATCTTGAAACAATTGACAAAGCAGTTGATATTGTTATAATCATATTGAATATTTTCTATCTCTTTTCATAAATTTAAGATATTGTTTACTGTTTCCTATTTCTGTGATGTGTCAAACTTCAAATTTGAGAAAAATAGTAATTAATGCCACTTCTCTTTTTTTTTTATTACTGTAAAAAATAAATGCATGTATTTTTCATAAAAAAAAAAAAAACAAGAATTCTATATTTTCTAGTAGATAGGAAAATAATGTGAGATTCTTTTTTTTTTCTATGAATTGAGTGATTGTATATTAATGTCGCATTTCGAAGCAACATGGGTATTGTTGGTCTCGAATCATGTAATCTTAAACCAATCAAGTGACTTAGGTCCTAACAGATGTCATGTGCATCTTTTATTTTTGAAATAGATGCAACTAAGAATTGATTGATGAAAAGCAAAACACTAGTTATAATAGTTTCTAAACTATTATTGAACTATATGTATAAGTTATAGATAGCTCTATATTTGAAAATTACTGCAATAAGTTTTATTAACACATTCATGGACAAAGTAGTATGTACTATTGTACTTGTGTTACTAGTATATATGCCAGTAAGCATGTTGTCCACAAACCTGTTAAAGAAGGGGGAGGGGAAAAGAAAGTGAGATCGGTAAATTGTAAAGTTAAAAAAAATATTTATCAATTTAACTAGTCCCATTATGCAGATAAGTTTGTAATGACTCTTGTTTGTATTTTTATGAGACTTGCATAATTTCTATTTCTTTAAAAAATGAATTACAATACTTTTTGTGTAGTTAAAGATAAATATATGTATAATATATATATATACATAAATTAACAATGCCAATATATAATTAAAATGACAAAGTTATTGGATGTCTAACATTACACAATTTAAATGTAATCCGAAAATCTTAAGTATAAATCAATACAGATATGGTGTTTCATTTCAAAATTTAATATCTATCAATTTACA
Source organism: Trichonephila clavipes (assembly GCA_019973935.1). Taxonomy (NCBI): domain Eukaryota; kingdom Metazoa; phylum Arthropoda; class Arachnida; order Araneae; family Nephilidae; genus Trichonephila; species Trichonephila clavipes. The sequence continues at coordinate 67,995 of BMAU01001471.1, read as the reverse complement.
TAAGAAAGGCCTTTGTTCTTTGTGTAGAAAATTTAAGCCTTTAAATAATTTGTATGTATTTATTTCTAAATTTGAGAAGAATTTTCTTCACAGCAGGCTGACATATCAAATGATTTGCTAAAATAATAAGCCTAAACTCATTTTTTGTGTAGGATAGTATGTGAAGAAAAGTCATGTGCATTTTTGTGGTGTAAATATGTTTGTATATATGTAGTTTAGTTGCTAAATTTGTATGTGATTGTAATATTTTATAAGACTGTGACTGAAGCTGAAGTGGTGATATAAGAGAAACTTATTAATAACTTAGGCTAAATATTTGTAAGATGTAATTAAAATAAAGTTAGACATTCAAAAAATTTTGGTTTGGAAAATAATGTGATTAAGTTACTTTTCAGGCTTTAATACATATATTTATAATTAAAAAATTAAAACCGGTTAGTGTTAGATTGGTCATTTTTTTCTTTTCTCTGATAGTTAATATTTGTTAATCAATGCACATCAAAGTCTAAACTTTTATATTTTGCAAAATTGTTGTAAAATTAAATGTTTTACTTTTTAAAAGAATAAAAATAGTAATTGTTATCAAAAATAATTTGGCTTATTATCATAAATGCTCGGCCACCAAATTTTTTCCTTTTCCATTGCGAACAATTGAAGTACAGGAATTTTATTTCTTCTTTTCCTCCAATTTTAAACAAATTTTAAAACTTTGTTTATATTAAATTGATTCAAAGCTCTTATTTATAAATATTCAGTTTTAATTTTTGAAAATAATGACTTTGGATTATAATTAGCATCTCAAGACTCATTGACTTTTAGAGAAAAAGAAAAAAGGATCAGCTTTGTAAATATATTTTTTCCACATTAATATATTTTTACCATTCTGTCCTCTTTTGAAATGTATGTTATATATTCCTTTGAAAGAGTGTTTTTAGAAATATCTGTAAATTTATATCTGAACCCTATGCTGCCAAATAGTTATCTGTTGTAAAAGTTATGACAATAGTATTTTTCTATGAGTAAGTGAATGAAGAGTTTTTTAAGAATTCTATGTGTATGTAGGTGTTACTTCTATTAGATTAATTCTAGCTAAAGCTAATCACTGCCCTACATGTTTGTTCATATTTATTAAATTCACAGTGAAATTATTGCTTTGTCAGGAAAATTTTTAAATTATGCAACGAGCACAGTTTTGTGAACTTTTTAAAAATGTATTTATGCTGCATATATATATGAATTAATGTATGTGTAATGTACTCTAAAAAACTCTTTAAATCACACTAAGATTAATATACTTTATATGTTCTGTAACTTTTCAAGTATAACATGTATTCCTATTGATATCTAAGTGTGATGTATTTAAAAATGGCCTTTTTATTGATATGCAAAATCTTTAGTAAACGGGTAAAGAGTACTTTTATAGTAAAATTTAAAATGTATTATATTTATATTAGAATTTATAAAAACCTGCTTTTAATTTTATTTTTTTAAATTTCGTAAAGACAGATACTTATATATTCCCTACTGTAATAATTATTTGTCTTTTTAAGTAGCCTATAGTCTCAATCTGAAAGTTAAAAAAAATTCTTAAATTAAAAGTTTGATTTCTAATTGAATTTATAAAAGTTCAAACTTACTTTAAAGACACGTTCAAGACTTAAATATGTTTGTAATAGCCCAAATAAAAACTGGAAAGTATCAAAATCTTTACCTGAACTATGCATCAAACAAAACTTACAAGAGTTTACTAGATAGATTTATTTTTTTATTGTAAATTATATTTTTTCTTTTGTTTTACCATGTTTAATTTTTTGAAATTACCACATTTCTAAGAAGTTAATTAAGTTTTCTCTAACTAACAATATGTGTATTTCTTTTTTAAAAAATTATGTATCTATAATATATGCATATTCCTTTTGAGTTAAGAAGCATGTAAACCTAGTTTACTTTTCATGTTTTACTCATTGCCATTTCTTTCATTTGGTCAATGAAATATGATCCATATTGGATTTTTAAATAATTTTGTTTATAGTTTTTAATTGCTCTTTCAAAATAGTGTATAAAGAAAAATTATGTATTAATGTGTCAAAAAGTGCCTGATGTACTAGTGAATTGTGCATGAATTTTATGTACCTACTCTGCATTGTTCTGCAAATGAACAAATTTTTGCGAGTTTTTTTAAAAAAGAATATTTTATGTAGATAAAAATAATAGTCGAAAAGTACTTTTATTCATCAAAAATATGGTGTGTTTTTGCTTGCTAGGAACACATTGTGTATGTGTTTAGCTAAAATAATTTTTTTTAAATAATAAATTATTTAAAAAAAAGTATAAGGAGTATTTTTAATGTTTCCTCATTTTTTCTTACAAATTAACCTCTATAAACAGTACTTCCCAAGTTATTGAATTTCTTAGTTATTATTAGAAAACAATAACATCTTAAGAGAAAATAATTTTATGTAGTAAAATTAATACTTAGGTAATGAATTTTTTAATCGATCTAATTTATTTATCTTCAACAAGTTCGTTTTTAAAGGTGTAGAATTGAATGTGGTTAAATTTACATAATTAATATTTGGAAAAATACTACATAATATGAAAAACATTTAAGTTATTTTCTTGTATCATATCCATTGAGTATATACATGAAACCTGTTAACTTTCACAACTTAGAATGCACATTTAAAAGGCTTGATTTAAGTTCAATACTTACAATCTGTCTTATGTGTGATGCTTTTTTTGTGTATTTATTTACTTCTGCAGTTTAAAATTCATTCGCTCAAAAACAGTGTTGTCTATTTATAAATAGATTAACACTTGTTTTATATTTATTTTAATCAATCATATTTATGTTTTTGTTTCTTTTTTTAGAATACAAAACATTTTTTTTAAAAAAAGAAAAACAGAAACTGTTAGTGATTTAAATGTTTTTATCACTTTTGAATAAAATACATTTTATGGCATATTTTTTAAGTCTGGTGATGATTAAAAATATATATATTGTTACCCTAATATAAAAAGGAGCCATTTCAAAAATAAATGACCCACACAGAAAAAACATTTACTATGTTGCACATTTTGTTGGCAATTGAAATGACAGTATAAATATTTAAACATGTGACGTATTTTATAACCATATGAATGCAGACATAGATATTGATTTTGAAAATTATGTCCATTAACAAGTTAAATGTGAATTGAAAAAAAAACACAAATACACATGTAAATATTACTTTTATTACATGTAATGAAATGCAAAAAGTTAAATCTAGATCTAACAAAATATGCGTTCCAAAAAAAAGAAAAGAAAATGTATTTATTTTAATTATATTAAAAAGAAAAATATAAGAAACTGTTTTATACAGCTGTTTTATTTTTTATGATGAAGTTTTCAAGTGCTTTTTATACAAAAAAAAAAAAAAAAGAAGAAACTAGCTTTTTTTTAATGCTTCAAATTGTAATGTATTATTTATTTTAAAATTTTTCTTCTTTTATTATGTTGATTATTATAATCGCAAACGATGTTTTTAAATTTTTTCCATTTGTCAGAAAAATATTAGAATTAAAACACATACAGACACAATTATTTTAAATTGTGTTAATAGAAAGAAGATTTTTGTTTTAAGATAGAAATTCTTATTTCGCTCTCTCTAATATTATTTACCCATACTATAAATTACCTTCTGTCTTTCATCATCCATCTTCAATACAGTAAAACGTCGTTTATCCGAATCAATTGGGACCCGACACCGTTCGGATAACCGAATACGATCCATGCAGTATATGAAACCGGACACTATATGAATATTGAAAATCATCACAAAGCAAAATAGGTTCAAAATGTTGCAATTTTACCTTTATTGTGGAAAATAATCACTTGTTTTTCGCTGTACCATTGTGCAACTTCGTTTTTTAGCTGCAAGGTCTCTGATTCTCTTGAGCAGCAGTAGTTGAGTAGGACAGCAGTCTTGATTGTTTTCTTACCACTCTATACCTGTCTCTAACGCAGAGGTTCCCAAACTTTTTGTCTCAGACCCCTTGCCATATTTTTCGTTTTGAAGTTGACCCCCTGCTTAATTAATATTGATTTTTTGCAAATTTATAAACATGATTGTCCTTTTGACATTAGGTACTAATGCTACTTTAAATGAATTAAAAGTTAATCAATACATAAAATAACTGTTAAATAAAATAAACAACAAACGAATAATCATTAAGGGAGGGATGAATCTGGCGCTACAATAACAAATTTTCAACATTTGGTACCAATAATGTTATGTTTAACCTTGAATCTCATCTGTTAGTAGTGTCTAGTTTTTTATTTTTTTTATTTTGGAGATTGGCAACCACACTGAAGTTCCTTCTCAAGCACAATTAAAAATTTCCTCACAATATTCCATAATTCAGGACAAATAACAGGTTTACCTTTTTTTTATAGCTAAAATTGCTGATATCAATTTCTAAACTTTAAGATCTTCGTTAGTGCGCATTACGATCAGTTCCTACTGTAATGGGACATTCTTTTTTCAATGTGGCCATATGAATTCATTGCCTATTGTGGTATTACCATAGTCAAAGCATTCTCAAACTCTGAATAAAAGACATTTAAATGTTGAACGTAGGTTAAAACGTGCTGGTGCTGGCAGGTTGTCTGTGACACAATGAGAAAATTCGGGACTTCCAGTATTATACTTCTTTAGCTTAACTTCGGAAAGTAACGCTGAAATGGTTCTTGTTTTAATAGAATTTATGCTGTCAACTTGCAAGTGCAAATTAACTCTATTAAATTAAGTAAATAAATTGTTAAAATAGGTAAAATTTGGTTTCCCCTTTTTGGTTAAAATTTTGTTTTAAATTTAAAGTCATGATCTAGTTTAATAAGAGCCACTATCATAGACCCCCATGTACGTTTCATGGACCCCCAAATTATATTTTTTGCTGACGTGGACTCCTTGCAGGTCGTCATAGACCCCTGGGGGTCTATATAGACCACTTTGGGAATCACTGCTCTAACGCAAAAAACGCGTCAGCACTTAATGGACCCTTGCAACTTTCGTTGTTGTTGTTCCTCGTCTTCATCCGTTTAATCGTCAACAGGGTTGGATTCTTGCACGGATGTCACTTTTGGCCTCACGCTAAACAACTGTTGAGCATTGCACTGTTCGAAAACATATTCATATACAGAACATGTAGTTGACAAAAAAAAAAAAAGATACTGCTCCGTATAATAAACGACTGTATTTGAAAAAGCTATATTTAGCATTAAAAATTTGAAGAAATAAATTTTTAAATGTAGCTTTATTAATTTAATAATATGGAAAATCTCATTTAAGTCATTATTAAAGAACTTTTTTTTTTTGTAATTTTTTAAGATTAAATTTGTAGAAACCTTCACTTTTTTTTCCTTGCCTGATATTTCATTATTTGGAGGATAGTTAAAAATACTGAAAAAAAAGAGCCTGTATTATAAGAAAATATCTTAATTTTTTAAATAAATATTAAACATAATCAGTTTTTGAGATTAAGTAAAATTAATTATTTACTCTAAAATAAATAGGATTTATTTTAGTGTCTATGTTATATATTTAACATTAAATAAGTCTTTTGTGTGAATGGTTTTGAAAAGAATTTTATGTAAAAATTAATAAAATTCGAGAAAGATAAAAAAAATCATGAATTTTTTAATTGATGGTATGAAAATTCTTCAGTTTTGTTTAAATTTGTAATGTAAAAGAAATATTGTATAATTTAAAAATTCTCTCTCTCTCTTCATCCAATAAAATTTTTTTTACAACACTCTTCTAAACTTTATTAGGTCTGTTAATATTTTAAAGAAAAACTCTAATCGATCTCGTTTTTTTTAAAAAAATTTTTTTTATTTAAGTAAAAAGAAAATTTAAAGATTGTTACGATATATATATATATATATATATATATATATATATATATATATATATATCACGTATGCTAAGTAAAAAGATTTTGATAATGACATTTTTTTTATGTAGAATTTTATCAAAAAATGTACAAAAATTTGTGACATATGGTATTTTTTTTTATGTTCATTCTGATTTTATCAACTCTGGTATGGATTTAGATCAGACGAACCGTCACAGATCAAATATAATGAACAGGATGCGTGTGTTTTTGACCGAACGAACGTTTGCATTGGGTGTGTAGTCATTGACGTATGCTTTTGCTTATTTACAATTTACATTTATTTTTGTCATGTTAGTAGAATAAAACTGGCAACGACCAAGCCTTCCGAATAAAATCATCGTCTGTTTGCATGTGCGTTCAGTGATGACTGCTTAATGACGAATAATGGGCGGAAAAAGTTTTCGTTTCGCTTGCTGAATTTTATTATTTATTTTACTTTTCTTGTCATCGTTCAAGCTTTGACATACGTTTACCTGCAGCAACCATATTTTTTCGTATGAGCAATTAATGTTGGTAGTATTCCAAAGCATAATTTTTTTATTTACTTGTGTGGGCATCAAGTATGTGAGAGGAAAATCACCGTGTTATTTTCGAAGAATTAATTTTAGCAGTAGAAGTGGAAAAATACGCTAATTAAAATCCGAATTGTGGTACAAAGTCATTTGATTTGATTTTACAGGTTTTGTGGGCAACAAAGGCTTTTATCATTTGATTTGGAGAAAGTGTATGCTGTATACTACTTTTGTTGGTGCTTTCTGTATCGAGGTCATCTTCGCTAATGTTAAAGAATAGTGCTTTAACTCGACCCTTTCCGTGGCATAAAAGTATTACAATATTGATATATTCTGATTTTATGGACGAATTATGAAATATATATACCGATTTTATAACGAATTTTGATATTGATGAACGTATCCTTTTTATTTTCGGGAATTCATTTTAAAGAAACACAATAAGTAAAATAGCACACATATGCCGCTCATTTCATTTCGATGAATTCCATTTTTCTTTCAATATATTCCTAATTTCATATTAGTAATACCTAATTTTTTTTATAACTTAATGTGCAAAATTTAAAAAGCAGTATTAGGTAAATAACTACATGTTAAATATGCAGTGTAATAAACGAATATATTGATGCGTATTCTCCCCGAAAAAGGCTTCTGAATTCTGATCCTATTTGATATCGTTATAGGATGGACAATCTTGATCCTCTCAATTTCATTTAATCTGCTTAAGGGGAACCAAGACGTCACACTCATTCAAAAAATCGATTTTTCAATTTTAGTATTAAAAAATAGTGCATATTTTTCTGAATCTAAAAATGTATAACACTAAATGGTCGTTGATAAAATAACCTCAAAATATGAAAAAAGTAACTAACAAAAACGTAAACAAACATTTTTTACAAATGTTTAGTTTTTTCACTTTTTCTCCTCAGTGTAAATTTTTGCTTTTAGGTACATTTTTTTTTAAAAAAAAAAAACTATTGCACTATAGGGTTCCGAATTTTTTATTCTTTTATACAGTTGCCTGTGCAGTAAACCTTTTTTTTTAGTTGAAGTAGTACGTAGTTTGTTAAAAAAATAGTTTTATGTGTAAAAAAATAAAAAAAAATTTTATAGTATTTTTTATAAGGAAACTATCTTAATATTTTACTACAAAATAGGTTTACTATATACTATATTTTGTGTATTGTTTTATATCTGTGCAAAAAATATTTTACTAATTTAAGAGATATTTTTTTAAAAAATGGTACCAAAAAATGATCATGTTTTATGAGATCTCAAAAATGTAACTTAGATTAAACAAAAAAAAAAAAAATTTTTTTTTCAACTAAAAAGCTATTTTGGATTTCTACAGAATGATTTCTTTATTAAGTTAAAAAAATCTAAGCTCTAATGGAAATTTTTTTAAGATATATGTCCCATAAACAAAGTCTTTTAGCGTATTCTGTGGTACCTTTAAAACTCTTGGAAGAATTTTTTCTTGTTATTAAACCACAAGGATTTTTTTTAAGTATAGATTGTTTAAGCAGTGCAACAAGTTTTTATTCACATTTGAAAATTTTAAGATTACATTCTTTACTGCCTTTTTTTTTAAATGAGACAAATGTAATTACATAGCTTTCTTTTTTCTTTTCTAAAGCAGATATAGGAATAAATATAGTATTGAATGAATTTGCCTCTCTCTCTTTCCGTTATGTTTCAGAAAAATAAGCAGTGTTTAAAATATTTTGTGTAAAAAAGTGAAATTCTGTTTTAACTTTTTATACGACAAAGCGTGTTGACCGTTTCCTGTACTGGGTCGATAAATTATTTCATTTTTTCAAATGAAATAATTTAGTAATTTTTCAAATGTTTTGAAAAATACGGAGATCACGATGCTTGAAACATTAAAAAAAACTAAAACCCTTTCGATTTTTTTTCTTTTCTTTTCTCGTACTTTAACGTCGCGATAACAAAATCATCTATTCGATTGTGGGTTCTTATACTTGATTCATTTTTAAAATTAGTGAGGAAAAATTTACAAATTCTCTAAGCACTTTTGTTTTAAAACCGAGAAAATCAGAAATAGCTCATTTTATACTTGGATATCCATGACTGCAACGACACAAAAATCATTTTCCTAAATTAATTACAAAATAAAAGTCAATTTTATAAAAAATAGTTCAGGAATCCTAGAGCCTTCCTACTTAACGATGAAAGTATCATTGCAAACAATATTTTTCAAAGTATTCTGGAAAACAGAATGAAAAGAATTTATATGACGACCACTTTTTTTTAAACATGAAAATTTAGATATCGTTTATGTTAGAGACGTATTCCAACATTCGAATGGTTTTCAACTGATGCGAAACGCAAGACGGTTTTGATTACATTCCTGATAAAAACTAGTTTTAATTTTCTTGAGAGTGTTATTTATCCCCCTTATTTTTAAATTCTTATAAACTTTTCGCGTATCGTGCTCAGTCACCCATTTCTTCTCTTCATGTAAATTTAATTCTACTGGAAGCCTCTCTTTTCCCCTTCCATTTTGTTTTGGATGTGGATAGAATTTTGTAGTCGTCATGCAAGGATGTTTTTTGTTCTGACTTTTAAATTTTCTGGATGCTTTATTTTTATTATCTTAATATCACAGAATACATTTTTTGAATTAAGTGGTTTTCTGTGAGGAATTTGAAATAATCGTTTGTTTTCAATCTTTTGAATGTTGAAGGAACTCTTTTTTGAAAAAAAAAGTTGATATAGTATGTAAAATTGTTCGAAGAATATCAACTCAGCTATTTGTTTTCGTATTTAATTTATTAATTTAATGATTGTAATTAACTAATATATAACATTTGTAGAAGTAATTTTATTTTCATTTTTTATTTCTTGCTCTTAATCTCATTAATGTGTGTCTTATCGTTTTTTTTTTTTTTACCTTTTAAACTGATTGTTATTTTTTAAAGCAAATTTAAAAGATGCTGCTGATTACTTCTGATAAAAGTTCCTTTATGAACTTTTAGGAAATCGTATATGGATACAGAATATATCTAAATGCTCCCTCTGTCGAAAATTTTTCTGAAAAAAAAATTATATATATAGTAACAGATAATTCCAAATCTTTTTTATAGCGAAAAGTAAATGCCAACATTTCTGACTCGTGTGTTCTGCAGATGTTTTGAACTGTTAGCTGAATAAGGAAAATTCCTTAAACTTCTTATGGATTGATTATTTTTGTGTGGATTATGTGTAATTATATGTTTCGATTATGTGTGTTTAAAATTACGCTTTATATATTATGCAGCTACATCATGAGTAACATTAGTTGCAAATATTACAATAAAAATTATAATATAATCATAGAATTTATTAGTTATTCGTGAAGTTTTCCTCTTGAACATTTTTTTTAAATTCGCCTCTGATATCAATGTAAATTTTCCTGTATATTTATACAATACTATAATTTATTATAAATGTTGTCTCTATAAAGGCTGCCTTTGTATTTTTGTACAAAAATTAAAAATAGATGTTTATATTCAATCAAACATGTGAAAAACATTAATTAACCGAATAATTAATGATTAAGGAACATAAATATCATTAAATGTTCGAATTTTTCCTTTTATTTCTACATGATTTATATCACTAAGCTAATGGTCACTGCCATCACAAGATATATAATAATGAAATAGACCGTTGCGCAAAAAGAGTCGTTATGTATGACTAAATATTAAACAATGTTTTTGTAAGTTATATCCTATTAGAACAGATCTGATTGTGCTATGTTTGAAGTTATTTGTATTGGAAACTAACGTTAAAGTTTTAATCTCTTGATTTTCTTTCTCTTAATATATATATATATATATATATATATATATATATATATATATATATATATATATATATATATTGCTTTGAAGTTTATTTTATTTTGTTAAGTATATTTGGTCTTTTATCGTTTAAGTATAGAAAAATCGCATAAAAATTAATAAAACACCATTTATATTTGTTAGGCTTAACTGCCGCTGAAGTAAAAATGTTGCAAGTTGTACTGTCTACATTCGGACTGTTGCCAAAAAGTTACAAATAAATTGTTTCTATATTTAAAAGTATTATTTTATAAATAATAACAATTCTAATTTTAAAAGTTAACGATAAAGTAATATTTACAATTATGAGAAAAATATACAAAAAATAAATAAGTTAACATAAAATACGAAGTAGTAAATTACAAATGCCTAAATGTAAACTTGTAAAATTCATTTTGAAAATAAACCATTATTTTCAATATATAATATATTCTATTCTTTTATTATATTTCTGCTTATGAAACTGACTTGGCTCGTGGAACCATTAGTTGGCAAAGAAGTAAACAGTTATTGTCCTAACAATGCTATAGTGAGGAATAAATTAAAATTCATTTCAAGAACTAATTGATACCTTGGTCTCATTCTCTTAAAATTGTGCATCAATAGCTATCATGTTCAAAGTTGTTTCCTAAAACATAATAAACCTCTAAAAGTACTTTAACTGCCCCTATTTTATTCCTGCACAAATATTTACATTAACACCGAGCTCTTTTTCTATCCTTCTAGTGAAGTAGGTTTCTTGAGACCTTGCTACCTGCGCTTGAAAAAACAAAACCAGGTAGGTTAAATCCTCGACTTTAAGCTGAGCTGGGACTTTTCCTATGTCCTTTGGCTACGGACCAGAAATTACTTAAAACAAAAGGATTTTCTCTCTTATTGTATGCTTTTGCCCTACATTTTCACCTGTCTTCTGACTTGACATACTTTGTCGAGATGATCTCGATATTCAAATCGGAGAAATTTTCATATCTGGAATCTTCTTCGATTTGTTCGTTCTTAATGGCCGCCGAGTTCCTTGTTTGTTCAAAAGGCGGGATCGTCAACAATGAAACGAGCATATCGATTTGTGACCAGAGCGACAGATATTGGGTTTTTATTTCCTCATATTTCGATCTCATTAGGCACAGGCGAATATTTCGAGATGTCGCTCTCTTAGCTAAATTGGGTCGCTACCGGAAGCTAGAAAGCCTTAATTGTATCGGATGATGTTTACCAGAGAGATTTCTTACATTTTTGGCGGCTCAGGTATTTGGATTTGTGATGGACTATATATAGTTTGTGCCTAAATTGAATCTTTTATCAGTCATAGTCCCATTTTCAGTGGAGGTAACTTAAAATTAGCGTGGTATGCAACAAACCCTTTCCCTTAAGTGTTTTGCGTCAACAGTTTAATCTGTTTGCTTGATTGGGAAGGCTAGCAGTACCGTTAAAATTCATGCGATTATTTTGGTGCGTCTATTATCGTAGTTGTTTTAGTGAGCAATGCGTGACTGACACAATCAAAACAATGCTGGTTAGTTGAAAGTGTTACACCCCAAAGCCCCGTTATCCGATGTTGAGTCACGTGACCGTTTTTAATCTTTTTGATTTAATCCATACGCAGTTTTTCTCACAGGCATGGGAACTTAAAATTCATTAAGTATTGAGGTGTTGAAGAGAGAGAGAGAGAGAGAGACCAAATATGGAAGAATGAAATATTATAAAATAAAATATATTGCTTTTCTGTTTTGGAAAAATGGGGTTTAATCTGGATAAGTAATTAATATTGGAATTTTTTTCAATCTTAAAAATGTTTCAATTTGTACAATCTAAATAACATTAAAAAAAAGGAAATATAAAACTTTATTCTATTTTTTTATTTCCAATGCGGATTACAAGACAACTGCAAACAAAATGAGAAACAGAGAATATTGACAAAAAACGAGGAACAACAAAAATAAATAAAAAGAAACACAAGTCCACAGTAAAGTCTATAAATCACAGATTTTGGGTTTGGCCGTTCAACTAATACATATTGCTCTGATTTTTCTTTTTCTTTCTGTTTTCTTTTTGAGAACAAAATTTTAATAATGGATTTTGAAGGAATGCGCTACAAATCCGCAAAATATAAAGCATAAAAAGCTAACACAGAAAGAGACTAGATAACACAGAAAAAAAAACCTTTTAATTTTAAGGTGATATCTATCTCCGAAGGGGGGTGGATATTGAATTTTGCACGTAGTTGTTGTCCCGTGATAAAATTGCTTGCTTAATTTGTTTTAATGATATAAATTAAAATGAAGTATGTTTGACGAATTGTGTTAACATGAAAAACAGATCTTGTGTTTTATACTTTCTTGTGTCATTTTACACCGTTATAAACATTTCTGATATTAATATAGTTAAAATGAAACAGATTTTAAAATACATGAAAGTTATTAGTTCCAAATGCACCAATTTTTTACTAATTGAACGACCAATAAATTTTTGGCGTATTTTTTTCAGTGATCCTTTTTATTATTTTTATTTAAAATTCTATGAATACAACATAATATCGTTTGGGAAGTTTATTCTTTTCAATCACTATTGGACATATTTTTATTGCTTTTGGTTTTGCAGCTTGTAGAAACAGCATTTTTTCGTCAATTCGACTGATGGGCCTTGTTTCGCCATTGCTCATTTAGAAAACGATGACAGATTTTATGTATTTAAAGCAAATTTTGATCAAACTAAAATTTTTTTCGAATTTTATTAGATTGCTTGAAAATAGTTTTATAATACATTTCAAGAATAAATAACTTCTTCAATATTTTCCTTTGTAATGGGTGTAATTAATGCATTGTAAAACATATTAAAAAAATAATAGATTGTAGGAATGGAAAAGAATTCAAGGTTATAAAATGAGAAGAGAAAAAAAGAATGCCTTATTTTCTAAATTCTTTTGTGAAAGGTATATTAAAGAGATCAGAATGTTTCATTTAAAGAATATTGAAGAACATTGTATGTATTACAGCATTTTTTTTTTAATCTTTTTGGAACAGTTTAATGCTGTCACTTTTTCTCTAAATTAGATTTGCGGAGTTATAATCTTTTAGCGTTTGTATCATCGATTATATAGAATATAATTGATTAAACTTTTATCAGTATTATTTTGATGATGTCAAAGCTCTTCGAATTAAGTCTTTGCAAGACGAATGAAAAACAATAATTTTAGAAGATTATACACACCGTAACGAACGGGTAATCGTGGCGCCGTGGCTTAGTTGGTTAAAGCGCCTGTCTAGTAAACAGGAGATCACGAGTTCGAATCTCGTCGGTGCCTATTGGCGCTTATTTTAGAAGAAAATCCGACCCTTTTATAATTTCGTTCATTTTCTGTTTCAAAAGTGTGGTAGCTGTTGATTATTTTTTTTGCATCCAGGATAGTTTTTCAAAATATATTTTTACTCATTTTTAAAGATTAGTAAGGAAACGCATATTCTTTTGTGTGTGTGTGTGTGGATGTATGTCTTTGCGATTTTAGTGTATATTTATGAATTTAAAAGGGAAAAAATATACGCTTTAATTTTTAGTTTGAAGAATATACGCTCTGATATTTAGAAACTAAAAAATATATGATATATATATATAATATATATATATTTTTTTTATAAATTAACTTGTTCTGTTTTGCTTTGATACACTCTCTTTTGATTGGGTATCTACTTCTGTATTTTTTACAGAAATATATCTATTTTGACTTATTGATATTAGGATGAGGGAATTTCATAACTCTTCCCCCTCTTTCTCCAATAACAATTTTGGAAAATATCTGAGTTCTGTTAATGAACTACATTTTCGTAATAGTAATTCTAATATTAAAATATTCAAGACTAGAATTTTTTGGAACAAAAAATTCATTAATGGCCATCATAATCATTATAAACAAAAATTGTTAGATTCTAATAATCACATTTCTCATAATATTCATAAATGTTACACTAAGAGTCCTGCTATACATGGAATTTCTGATAATTTATCTTCTTATAATTTTGATAACTCTCAATCTTATAATAGTCTTAAGTTAAAATTCAATAAATGTAGAGATAGTAGATGTAAGACATGTACTATGTTAAATATGGATCAATATTATTGTGATTCTAAATTTAACCTTTGTAAAACCTTTAATTGTATTTATATATTTTTTTTTAATTGTAAAGTATGTCAATATAAATATATAGGACAGACCTCCAATACTATTAACTTAAGGATTAATCAGCATAGACATGATGTTAAATTCTTTAATAATTCTAACAAAATTGAACTTAGACACTTTTATATGCATGATTTCAAAAATGTTGAACTGTCTATCATTAAAATTTCTCCAATTACTAAGCATAGATTATGGTGGGAAAATCACTTTATTAGGAGTTTTAATACAATCTATCCATATGGCCTTAATGTTTTGTATTTTGCTAAAAATACTCTGCAAATAATGTTACAGAATAATAAAGAATTTTTTTATAATGCCAATAAATTAAACAATACTTCTAAAAGAAAATCTAGAAGTAATAGAACTAAAAGGAAAAACAGAGATAAAAATTCATTAAATGACAATATTAGAGTTCTTATTGATGATTTTGAAAAAAAACTTTAATATCAAGAAAATCAAATACTTCATGTTTGGTCTGAATAAACATGAAATTGCATTGTTATATGAATCCTTAAATAATGATTCCTTAAAGGTTTGTCATGCAGTACACATTATTAAAGACATTCTTAACTATCTAGTTAATAAATTCAATATTAATGTTGAGAAAATTAATGAACCCATTACAGAGTACTGCACTTTATTATTCATGAATAAAACTTTTGACAAAATTAACTTTTCTAGTGTATTTAATAGACATTTGTCTCTTTTTCCAGTTAGAAAGGTTGTTGTAAAGAAAGCTTTTAAATATAACAAAACGATGGGCAGATTTATCTTTAATTACAACAATAGTTCGCCCTCTATTAATATAGAAGATTGTATATGTAAAAACTATAATGATTTTATTGATGGTCATCATAAACATGTAGTTACTGGCAACTTAGATACAATCAATGATAATATTTTAAAAGATATAATGAGTAAAGGCACTAATTTTAGATTAAATGTTTCTAATAACAACAATACTGTTAAAAAACAAATTTTTATAAAGATATTGATAATTTTATTACAAAATCTGCAATTAAATTTGGACTACCTATTGAGGCATTTGAAGAGTATAAGTACAATATATTAAAAGACCTTATGAATTTTAGCTACCATTCTCAATATGAAACTACTTTTAAAGATATAAAACAGAAAATTTATAATTTACAAAAGAATTTTATCATAGTTTACATTGATAAAGTACCTGGTAACTATATATATATATATGCTGTGATTTGTAAGTATTTTTATTATAATATTCTTTATGATCACTTTCTTAATAATGGTTCTTTTAAAAAATTAGATTTGTCACATAATGAAATTAGTAATCGTATTATTGCTATTTATAAAAAATTAGGTTATTGTATTCCTAAAATTAAGTATCCATATATTTTTTTGACTCCAAAATTCCATAAAAGTCCGGTTAAATTTAGAACTGTGACAAATGGTTTTAGAACATATATTACTACTGCAGGCAAATTACTTCATAATATAATACAAAACTTTATTAATCAGCAATGTAATAAAGCTAAAATTAAAAATAGTAAAGAGATTATAGATTTTTTTAATGATAAAAATATTTATTCAGTTCATAGTTATGACTTTGAAGATCTTTTCAATTCCATTGATTTATATGATATTATTAAAGTAATTTTAGAAAACCACAGTATGTATAACCTTAATATTAATTTTAACAAATTTAAAACTCTCATAGATTTTGTCTTAAAAGAAAATTATATCAGTTTTTTTTTAATGGTTCTTTATATAAACAAGAGAAAGGACTCCCACAAGGGGGCCCAGCTAGTAATAGTTTGGCTAATCTTTATTTATATTTTTATGAATATAGTTATGTTATTAATAATGACTACTACATTTTTAGATATATTGATGATTTAATTATTTTTGGTAAAAATGATAATTTAAATCCTATTGTTAATTTTTATCCGTCCTACTTAAACTTAGTTAAAATTAATAATAATCCAATCAAAACAAATTACCTAGATGTATCTCTGTATATTAAGGATTTGAAACTACATACTAATATTTATGATAAAAGAGATGCCTTTAATTTTAATATCAAAGTGCCTTACTGGAATTCTAATTTATCAATATCTATATATAGAAATATTATTTTTAACTATATTTATCGCAATAAAGTATTAGTTAGCGATAAAGCTAATATTTTTTAAATCTTAAAAAATTTTTAATCACTGTATTGAACATGGATACCCTGCTAATTTTCTTTGTAATTATATTTATAATGGTTTTTTATGATACAATTTGTATTAATGTAATTATTTACTGTTATTATGTTTTGTAATTCTTTAAATTTAGACAATATCTAATTTATCCTACAATTATTAAATAGATGGCGCCACATGCTTTTTTTTAAATCTTTAATATATATTTTTCAGAGTTTCTTTATAATTTACGCTAATTTTATGATTTTTATTTTTATGATTTTTTAAAAGTATATATAATATATATATATATATATATATGTGTGGGAGACAACAAGGGGTCCAAGACGTTTGTCTTTCTTTAACTTTATTTTAAAATTTAACAAAAATTAATTAAAAAGGTAGCTATTCTAACAGATGGGTTTCCATGAATTCTCGACGGGAACGCCTGCTCGTGAACCTCCGTCTTTCTCCTTTCCACTTTCTCTCTTTCTCTAAAGTCTTAAAGTTTTTTGGTTCTACTTTCACTAGTTCAAAAGTTTCTGTTACAGTTTCACTTAGCTGCGCCTGCGCGCGAAGACTGCGTGGCTAGATGATGAGAACGACTGGATTTCTTGGATGCCATATATATTTCTTATTATCGTATCGCAATTAATCGTTTCTTTTATCGTATCGCAAGTAACTTTATGCGGTTCTGCTTTCCCTATTTGGCGGGAACACGATACTGCACTCTTGGCCATCGTTATAAATCCGTTTTAGTAGGTTATGTTTATGTTCATATGTTCTTGTTTAATGATTTAATATTTAAATTTTACACATATAGAACTCTTTCCTTTCCTCTTGGTACATAGTATGACAAATTACAGGTGAAGGTTGGCGCCGCAAAACTTGTTTAAACCTGCAATCCTGGTTCCTAAGGCCAGGAATTTGTCTTTACACTATGTGCCTACTTCCTACTTTTAGTTATCTTAGGTTTATAACTATATGATTATTTTTATATTTTTGTTTATGTATATGTATATGTGTGTATAAATTTATATATATGTGTATGTATATGTATATAATTTATATATATGTAAAATTGTGTATTATATTGGATTATATATGTATGTATATGTATATGATTATATATTTAAAAATATATTGGATTATAATATATATATATAAATATATATATAAAATATATATATATATATATATATATATATATATATATATATATATATATATAATATATATATCATATATTTTTTAGTTTCTAAATATCAGAGCGTATATTCTTCAAACTAAAAATTAAAGCGTATATTTTTTCCCTTTTAAATTCATAAATATATTTATTCCAGAGTTTTTCGTGACAGCTAAGAAAAAGTGAATTACACTTAAAGAATTTTGTTTCAAAAATTCAAAACTGTCTATTCTGTTGTCCATTAAGTGCTTTGATAACTAGAAAAAAAATTAAGTATATAAATAGCTTTTATCTCACATTGAAACAGGGTAATATATAATAATAATAAATATCTAAAAATAGAAACACATTATATAAAAACTTGATTAGAAATTAAACATTATTTCTTGAAGTTAAGAGTATAATATATTTTTTAAACTTCGTATAAAAGTAAAAATTCTAATTTATTTATTTACTTACTTTACTTGGAGCACTTTTCAGAAAAATACATTTTTTAAAAACTGATTTCTTATGCAAGTGTTAGGTTTATTTATCTGAAAGACGAAAAATATTTTTTGAAAATTAACAATAATTCTTATTGATCAAGCTAAAAATCTAACCATTTTCTAATGTATTATATTTTTAACAGAATTATTAGTTTTGCTTGTCATTTTCTGCTTATATTTTTTTGTGTAATACTAGATTTATTAAATTCGATAAGTAATATTAATGTAATTTTTCAAGGATAAAAAAAAAATCTTAAGCAAACTCTAAGCATTGAAATAAAAATTTCGAATGCTTACAATTTAAGTTGTGATAAAAATAAGATATAAAAAAGAATAAACACACATAAATAACAGCTCAAAAATCGTTTTCTACTTCCGATAACGATTATTTTTTGTCTTGCTAAGCTTTACATTTTGCAAACAACAATCCGGAAAAAAATAGAGGAGTGAGGAGGTGTGCTTTCTTTTATCTAACTTTTTTTTTCAACCCAACCCTCTACCTTGTTTGCTCATAGAAAAAAAGTGAAAGTCGTTCTGAGCAATCCTTTCTACAAAACAATGTTCAGACAGAGTAGTCGATAAAAGAATTAATAATAATATAAAAAAAAAAAGATGGAGTAATGCTTCGTCCCGATTTCTTTTACACCCCGGAAAAACCTTCACTTTCTCGCTTGGAACTGAACAATAGATCTTTTGTGCGTCCCAAATTTTTGTGCCTTAGAAACAAAACCACTAAACTGGCCTACATTTTGATTTCATTGTTTTCTACGTTGTTTCGACTTAGCGCCTGTTTAGATCAGTGGCTGATACCTAATATCAAAGAATCGATTGAAATCTCGAACCTAGAAAGCGTAGAAAAACAATAAAATTATGTCAACAACGAATTTGGAATTTCATGGTCAGATTCGAAAGTTTTTTAGCATTTGTTGTCTTTGCAACTGTTGTCAATTTCCGTGCAGTTTCATTGTGAACAGAAATAATTTGTAAAATAGATCTTGAAACACACGACAAAAAATACAAAAACAATTAGGAAAATGAACAAAAAACTATAGTTTTTTAATACATTTTCTGAATTCAAAATGAAAGGTAAAGAAAACTGCTATTAATATAGCAATCATATATTTCATCAACAAAAATCGAAGAATTATTAACATACAGAGCTAAAAGAAAAAAATAAATAATATTCTTTGTTATAGATGATGCAATTGAAAGTTTTTCAGCCACTGTAAAAAATGCACAAAGTAATAGTTTTTTGAACATAATGTTGCATTTTATATTCTGGTATATCTCAGTAGAAAGCATTAAATGTAAATTTTAAAAAAGTGACTGAAAGTGTTTAAGTAAAACATGAAATGTGTGCAGTATCTTCCCCCCACACACATTTTTTGATACTATCTCTCTGAAGGTTAACACTTACGTTGAAAAGATTTTTGTTTCAGCGCGGTTCAAGAAAAAAGATCAATATTAAACATTTACTTTACTCTTTATCATAGAAACAAGGCATGACATTTTGTATAGTCCTTGAACGAGTTTAAAAGAATGCTTGTTGTTATACTACACAAACCTTTTCAGTCTTCGATAACCAATAATATGCTTTTAAAGGAAACAAGCTGTGTGTTGAATCGTCTGTTTGTATAACCTCTAGCTTTAAAAAAAAAAATATAAAATACTTTTATATTCTCAGAATGATTACTCCCTCCCCCTCTTCTCAAGGTAGCTCAATCAAATTTAGTAATTGTCAATGAATAGAATTGTTTTATTTTAATTTAATCAATCGTTTAAAATAATTTTAAAATTTTAACATGTTAAGTTGTATTTAGAATTAACGTCTTTTTTATTCATATTTGATACGCAATTAAAAAGAAAGAAATTAATATATATTTTTTCCAAGTTAATTTTTTGCTTAGATAAATATGTATAAAATTTTATTTATACTATAGTTAGTAAAAACTTTTTATTTTTAGGTGGTAGAATCTTCAATGAAATAGGCAAAAAAACTTTTGAAAATAAATTATTTTTTTTTGGGGGGGATTAAGTAAAATAGAAATATTCTCCACAACATTTTTATCACAAACACTTTATTAAAGTTTCCAAAATTACCTTATTCTAACGCTTGCTTTGATTTATACTATAATAAACTTTCATTCCTAAAATGTTATTTTTACTATAATTTTAAATTTGAATTAAAATGTTTGAGATTTTTTTTTTGATAAATATATGAGTGGATGCTATACCAAAACAAAGGAAATTATAAAGAGAATGAAAAATTGTGAAATAATGTAATTTGAAATTGTGGAAAATTAATTATAGATATTTTTACATTTAAAATGAATACTAAAGAAGCAATCGATTTATGTTTCTTGGTGTTTCAAATTTTTTAAAAAAAGTTATGACAAACTATAATTTTTTTAAAAATAATCTAAAAAAATGACTTTTTAGAAGTTGTTTTAAGGAAATCTGTGCTATGAAAACATCGTTAATAACAGAAATAATTTTTCTTTTAGAAATATGTAAATAAAAGATATATTTAGTTCGAAATTTCTCAAAATATAACTAATTATACATTTTAAAGTAAAAATAAACTGCTCTTTTCAGAAGTAAAGATATATTTTTCCAGTCTCTCCAATGTTATTATGCATGTCGTAAGAACTTTTTATCTATGAAATATTTCGTTTACTTCAAGAAAAAAATCCTTACTCACCTTCCAAAATAGTCGAAAGTTGATTCAACTTTCGAACAACTTTTTCTTTTTTCATCTTTCAAAATATCATACACTCAACTTACACAAAACAAATCTCACTGCATGAAAAGCAATAAATAAATAATAATAAAAAATAAATAAAGCCATTATAAAAACGTCATCCAACAATAGATCGGTATCAATGTAAATAATTTTGAAATACAAAAAAAAAGGATCATATTTTTTCTCAACCAGATCAAAAAATGCCCTTTAAAAAGATTTGTTTGAAAACAAACCAATACTATGTGTTTGCGAGTCTTTTTGTTGACATTGGTTTACGTGCACGAATACGAACGGAAATTTTCGCTCGTTCATCGGCTTTTAGATGAGGTAAGAATTAAAGATAATACTGAAGTATTACTGACTGGGAAAAAAGCGCGTCTGTCGCATGACACACCATTAGGTGAATGAACCTTTCTTTGCTGCGCTGCTGTGTTTGGAAACTTCTTAATTCTAGGAATAGTGATTGCTGCCAAATTGCCAGCAAAAAAATATTTATTTTCGAGAGTCCTTTCTCTTTCCGATAATGGAAGCAATAAAGTGTTTAGTTTTTGTCTCTCGCATCTTTCTAGTTTCACCGTCATGAGTGCCAAACGATTTTTGTCGTGAGCATAAAGGAAAATAATACCTATGATTTCTTTCCTTTTGGCAACAACTCAACATGATTTTTAGAAATTCTCTGAATTTTTTTTTCAAGTGATGTATATATTTTCCATTATTGAAGAGAATTGTTATGTTAACCATCGTATAAGAAATTTTAGAGATTGAACAAATATATATATATTGTTCAGAAATGATTGAAAGATTTTATTTATTTATTTATTTTTGGAAGAAATTATCTTTGGTTTCATTCTTCTTTCTAAGAATAAAGTTAAAAATCCTAAAGACTATAAGTTGTCAATAACAAAAACATTTGAAAGAATAATAAATATATAAAAGGCTTTGTTTTATGAAGTTTCATTAAAGTGCCTGACTAGTTGCGAAGACATTTTTTCTAAATTTTGCTGCAAGTTTATTTTTAAACTCATTTTTTGTTTAATTAAAACTGAAAACTAATAAAAATAGGAAAAAAAAAATTCTTTCAATGCATTTTTATTTTTAAAATGGGCAATTTTAGGTTGAAATTAGGCGTTATTTTCACGTTACGTTAAACACAGTAAAATAAATTCTAATGCATAACATTTTGAAAAAACACATATAATTTTACTCAGAAACCAGTTGCTAATAAACTGAAAGTGCTTCCGGTTTCGATTTCTAACTTCCGGTTCATTTTTGTCGTTCTCACTTGACATAAGAATTGCTATAACTTCGCAAATAATTAGATGCAAACAAAAGTAAGGTATTTTCAGAAAGAAGAAAGTTTAAATATCAAATTATTGTTATTATTATTTTTTGTTGTTGTCATTTTTATCAAAATTGACGATTTTGCACTAGTCAGGCATCTTAAATGTAATGCAATAAGGTAATCCAACTCTTATATTTGTAAAAAAAAAAGTTTAGAAGCAAGACAAATGTTTTATATATAAAAGGGGTTTTTTTATTCTCGTTTGAAACAAAATATTTTGGTCATGATAATTTATTGATCCACTATTCTAATTTTCAAAACTGAATCTTGAGACCAATTCACTTTTGAACAAATTTCTTTTGACACTGATTAAATTTTCTAAATTAAAATATACATTAGATTAAAAATGTTATAGAAGAATGAATTTTTTTCTTCTGTATGTTATTTTAAGGAAAACTTTTACATGTGATTCGAATTTACAATTTGATTCATTCCATTCTCAGTATTTTCATTGTTATTAAAACGTTTGCAATTTTGAAACCGAAAAATACTCAGATATTTAATGGTTTTTTATTTTCTCTTCTTTTAGACTCTTTTAAAAAAAATGTGTGTAAAGTGCCTATTTGTAAATAAAATACAAAGTACCTGAAATACCATCTAAACTGTAAAAAAAGTTCACACCACAATTGTTTGATTCTTTGCATTCTATTCATTTTTTTTATTTATATTTTTTTTTCTGTTTGCAATAGATGTGTGCCATGAGTTATTTCTAGAGAACTCTCTCTCTCTCTCTCTTCGAAGGTGAAGTCGCATATAAACGAGTTAAAGGCCAGTTTTGGCATCCTTGATTTTTTTTAGTTCAGTTATTTGAAGAACAAAGGAGACCTAAATTATTGCCACAAAATGTAAAGGATGCAGTTCACCATTATAATTTGTGCTTAATTTTATTTCATAGATAAAAATATTATGTGTCACTTGTGGATTAAATTCATTTATCACTAATTATTTAATTCTGATATATATAGTGGTGTATGCACAGGGGGGAGATAGATCAACAAATTTTTCATTTTTGCCATAATACCCCTTGGCGCTTTCGTTTACATGTTTTTTTTTAAATGTAACCTACCCTCTCCCACAAGAGGTTTGTAAACACCACTGGTTATTTGTATTTATACATATGATAAATTTTATGCACAAAAAGTTAAATTCCATAAATATTATCTTTTGCAATATTTCTTTCTTCTGTGGATCTTTACTGCTTATCTACAGTCTAGGTAGAATCGAAACTCCAGAGCATGATGCTAGTATAAATGTATAGTTTCAATTTCTCTTTATTTTTTTATCTGCAACTTCCAGGAAGCTTTAATGGTGAATTAAAAAAATTAAATTTTTAAAAATAATAATTAGACACATTAAAATTTGTTTTCTAAAAAAATCTAGTGTAGATTATATTTTAATAATTAGACTATAGAGGGAAATCGCTCCCGAAAATTTTTTATTTCCCTAATCTAGAAATTTCAGACCACATTATGGCCTTTATTAAGTCACATGTTTTATTAGAAAGGCTCAGAAAACTTTTTCAAAAATATTTATTTTTGAAGGTTTTTATTTAATATATATTGTGATTTCCTTTCATATACAACAGAAAGGTTAACAATTATATCAGTAATATTAAAGTAATATCAGAAATCTACTACTTGTGGTGGATCCCCCAATAGCTCTAAATTAAGGGGAGAGGGAAGGTTTGTAAATCATGTGACAAAAATGATAGCCTGACAATAGTTTTAGAAAAATTGCCTGTAATAAGATTGTTTTCATCGTTAGGATTTTTGATTACATATAAATTAATTTCACATACAGGTCGATATATATATCTTAAAATACCTTTTACGTAATACTTATTTCTATCCGTTCAGAACTTTTAAAAGAAATTTCGCTTCAAGCGTAAAATGTATCCTTGTAAAATAATGATCATCAAATATAGCTATGAAATAGAGCAGAAAAAAGCCTTGTCCTTCGAAAAGAAATTTTCCCCTCTGTTACATGTAGTATGTATAAAACAAAAATGATACTAAAAAAATCAGTACAATTTCTTGAATAATTTTTTTTCTCTTCTTTTTTTATTTTTTGAATTGTTAATAACTTCTAGAAATGAGTTTTCGTATAAAATAATACATATATATGCGTATACATACACACATATATATGTAGAATTTCGGGCTTGATTTAAGACATTTTGGTATTGATATATTATTTTTGGTTGTTGTCACGGCACAATGGAAGAAGAAACATCTTGTTAATTAAAAATCCACATTATTAATTATTTAAAAATCATTCACAGCATAAACAGCAATGGTACATAACATACAAAGACACTGGTTTGGCAACAACACATAAAATCACTCATTGTTCGCTCCCGAGATTTCAACCCTTTACAGTTTGGGTCAACCGGAAACTGTTAGAACCACATGATTTCCATTAATAACTTCTGTGATTAGTCAGAACACGCGGATGATGAAAGATTGTATCATCTTGTTTTAAAAACGCTAACGCTTCAATTTTTTTTGAGATAAAGCTGTGGTTATTTCCGGTTAGGCGGATAAAATAAAAATCAATTATCGCGTGAAGTCTTGGAGGGCTCAGGACCGTTATGAATTAAATTCTCTCGAGATAAAATTTAAGGAAATTATTACATATATATATATATATATATATATATATATGTAAATAAAATCTTGTTTACTTGATTACTTAATCATAAATAATAGTCAAAGAGTGATAATGAATCATAATGATTAATTAATAAATTAAAGCGTGTACGTTTGATTAGCTGATTATACGCATCAAATGCTAGTATTTCTTATATTATACGTATAGCAACTTACAAATATAGACAATGACAAGAAAAGCAGTGTGGATGGAGAAGCTTTACTTCTTAGCAATACTCTAATAAAAATATTCTATATTAAGACGGAATAATAAATTTAAAAAATCATTTCAGTAAGGTAAATATCGAAATTATGAAACACTATCAAGAAAATAAACTATTCCTCAATCTTCCAAATTCTTGAACATCCTTCTAAATCGGTTATCTATGTCCTTAAAAAGCTGCGACCTCCGCAATGGCATCTGGCATCTTTCCCGATGTCGCTTTTGGAGGAGCCTCAACCGTGGAATACGAAAAAAAAAAAAAAAAAAATTATGATCGCGATGGCAACTTTTATTTTTTCTCGTTCGAAGGCGGCCGATTCTGCCAATTTCGCTTACTTGACCTTCCAAATGGGGGGAAACAGGTGTGTGATCTTATCGGGGAGACCAAACGACAGTTTGAAAGCATCGTACTTGAGATGAAGCAGGTGGATATGAGCAGAGCATGGACAAGGAGCTTATTCCACATAAAGTTTTCAGAATGGTTTGATATAACGGTCGCGTTTTCGCTAGAATTTTTTTGAAAGGAACGCGAATAAAACGTTTCTTTATAGATTGTGTACAATTAATTTACATTTTTTGTTTGATCTATTGATTGAATTAATTGTTAACATATTTGAACTTTTCAATTAATCTTACGTTTCTTAAATATTTTTCAATGATTTGATAATAATAATGGAAGGAATACCACTCACAAGTAGTGGCAATTTACAAATTAGAAATATTTTATGCGTTTTCATTCTTAGCTATGTAAAGAAAGACCACATAAAAAAATAATTTAGGATCGTGCATAAAAATAACAAGTGTCACCAGGGGCGTAGCTACCGCCGTAGCAGCTGTATCAATGATACGGGGCCCCCTAGGTACAGGGGCCTCAACACGTGTAACTACAGTCCCACTAATAGGACTCCAATATCTAAAAAAGGGCCCCCCTCACAGCTAGCTACGCCTGTGAGTGTCACAAACCTTTTTCAACCTTAATTTATCGAATGTCTATTAAAATCTAAATGAAAATAACGTATCAGTGGTATATGCAGTAAAATCCGGCGTATAACGCGCACCTATACTTTCATGCGGCAATTTTGAGTTTTTGGTATATTCGCCGCATAACACGCACCCCTTTTTTTACGAAGCAACCTGAAATGTACGTGCGCATTGCTCTTATGTTTCGAAGTCTTTTATTCGAATTATTATTCCAAGTTTAAGAAAAAAGTAGTATACTTTTAGAACTGCAACCCTTTAAGTTCATAAGAAATGTCATTTCTCTTAAAGAAACAGTATTTCGATATATGTAGAAGTCTAATTTTTTTCTATGCTCATCTTTTTTTTCTTTTTAAAGCTGGCATTTCTTTTTATCCGGCGTATAACGCGCACCCGTAAATTTGGATCTTATTTTTTGAGTTAAAAGTGCGCGTTATGCGTCGGATTTTACGGTAGGTAAAAAGAATACATATTTACTATAAGAAGGAGACTTATTTATAAGGAAGAAATTTGTTAAAGTTAAATATTTAATGTGGCTGTGCTCAAAACATTTCATGTGTATGCGATTTTTAAAAATCATTTTTCCCATGTAAAGAAATAAAAATAACATCTGCCGTATATGACTTTTCCTATTAAGTATATAAAATGAAATACAGAAAATAATAAAAAGGTGATGCTTTCTTTTTCAAAAGTATACAACAATTTAAATAATGTTCTTCTCTCACGGACTGATATTTTGATATAAAAACAAACAAACAAAAAGTATTCAGTAATTTCAAACTAAACAAACTAAATGTTATTAAGAAAAGAGTTTAAAATTCAATTGTTGGTAATGAAATTTCATTTTCATGTCTAGAAACATAAAAGCTGATTGATGCAATTTATAAATTTTGCGATAAATCAGGATTGTTATTGAATCGGTATCAAAGCATTTATCGAAATATATGTAGTTATTCTATGCTAAACATTTCCATTCCATTATAGGTAGCACAAATGAAAATTTTAAAAATATTAACCACTCTAATCAAAGATTTAGAATAACTTTTTTTAAAAAAAAAAAGGTGTGAAGAAGTTTTGTTTCTATATAAGAAATATTACAAATTATATAAATACAACAATAGCACTATATACATATCACTGAATAGAATATATCACACTGAATATCAGTGGCGCACACAGGAATTTTTGAAGGGGGGAGTCCGGGGTCGAAAGTTCACCATTCTTGTATCATGCTCCGTTTGATTTTGTCGATTTTCGGGAACAAAACACGGTAAAAAACTAGTTTTTGAATAAATAATTAGCATTAATTAATAAAATTAATCATTAATAGCAAGTAATTAGTTAAATTATACGTACTATATACTTAGAATTATAATCAATCGGAAAAAAAATCAAGCGCTTTGGGGGTCCGGACCCCTTCCCCTTGTGTGCGCCACTGCTGAATATATATATCGCTCTGAAAACCTAAATATTTTTTTTCTTTGGAATTATAGAATCATTATTAAAAAGTGAGTATTATCCTTAAAATATGCATCTATATTTCTAAATAGGTATCAATTGCAGAGCATTTCACAGAAATTCCACTTAATATATCATTTTATACATATCATTCAAAAAACATATCAGTTCAATGAAATATTTAAAATAATTTTTGAAAAATGCTGTTAAAAATTTGAATTTTTAGTCTTTTTCATAAATGAAACTTAATTTGTAACATTCATTATATTAAAAAATAAATTTAAATTTATAAAATAATAAGTAAACAAAATAAGTTTAAAAGCATTTTTAATCTATAAGAATAAAAGCACATCGAATAAAAAAAAAATGTTAAATGTACATCGAAATAAATGTTAAGTTGCTTATAGCCTCTTTTCTGTTTTTTAAATTATCCTTTAGTTCAACCTAAATATTGCAATTTTAAAAACAGGATGAATTTTGTTACATATGAAATTATATAAGAAAGATTTTATTTCGAAAATTGAGCAAAAATTAATAAATTTTGATATGTACAAAAATTAACACAATACATTTAAAGAATAGTTAAAGCATAACTATAAATTTTACGAATAGTTTAAATTTTTTTACAAGCAATTTAATACTTACATAATTATATTTTATTACCAGACAGGAAAATTGCTTATTGTATAGACATTAATAAAGAACGAATCAAAACTTTAGGTACAAAAGGATTAGAAAATGTTTTCATCACGAAATTTTGCCGAATTATTCATCTAGTCAAAACTCATGCAAGTACAATGGTTCTTATGAGAACACGTAGGTAAGTATTCACAGCTTTTTCTTAACGCATAATTATAAGTTCAAGTCAAAGACCTAAATAGTTCGGGGAGAAAAACCAATTAAATATGGTGAATGGATTTTTAACATAATTATAGTTATTTACAGTGATTATTTAAGCTATTGGACGGTATTATTTACAATAGCCGAGCATTAATTGTAATTTGCAAATAACTTTCATAGCTGTAATCATGCAAAGTGGGAAAATTCAAAATTGATACTGTAGCAAATACGTTTAGTCTCTAAAACATCAATTATTTATTTGTTTATTGTTAAAACTGCTGAATTGCTAGGTACACAACTTCTCTTACTTGGTTTGAAATTAGTTTATTAAATGTTTTTATAAGTTTGTTTCCATCAATTAAAAAGTTTTTCGCGATGCTGTAATAAATTTATTTCCAGAAGCATCCATATGGTCGCCAAAAATAATGCCAATTTCGATGTATCGCCAATATGTAGCCAAGTTTCCATCGAAGCGCCATTATAATGTAAAGGACGGCGTTGCTTGCGAATTATACAGTTTTATAATAAGAGCAATTAGCATGAACAATTATATTTATAATTTGCACAAAGGGGGTAGGTCTGCCGTTAGGCAGACAGGAAATACCGCTTCCCAGTCATAATAAAAAGAATATCTTTGTTTTTTTCTCCTTATGTTTGATTTATAAAATAGAATTGGAAAAGCTTGTTCTTAAAGTTCTTAATGAAAACACACACAATTAAGTAAAAAAATTAAACATCATTGGAATACTTTTGCTTATTGGTAAAAATATTATTACCCTTATTTTAAAAAATTCAGTCTTCTCCGATCTCTGACTCAATCACCTCCTGATAAATTATAAATTTCGAAGAGTAATTTCCTTTTTAGAATTTTCAAATTTTTAAAGAATATTCATTTAAAAATTATCATGTTTTATACGTAAAATTACGTACACATATCAGCTTTTAATGACTACAAATCGTATATATTGCTAAAATACTTTTTTTCAGTACTGGATAACTAGTTAACTGAGAGATTTTATATAGAGAGATGAAATATACACACACACACACAAAATATTAAAGTATGTTTTAACACACTTTTTGCCAATAAATTGTTTCCATTTACATAATTAATGATTAATTAAATAATTTTTAAATAGTTTTACCAAAGATATTCATAGGGATATGTAAACAAAATTCCTCGTTCTACTAAAGATATAAGTAATATCGTGTTTTAAGTTCATGAATTGGGAGTTTTAGCACATCAAAAATTCATAATATTTTATTGTTATCAAATATAGATCCTATTTTATACTCAAATTACTAAAATGTGTTTTTCTAGATGAATATTGCATTTGTGTCCAAAAACAAAATATTTTTTCACGTTTTTATAATTCAAGAACTAGTTTTTGTTTTCTAGATCTGTGTTAAATAGAGCTCATTATGGAGTGCATACATTCGCACATCTTTTTTACTTTATTGACAAAATACCTAGAATTAGTTCATCCTTTTCTTGTGGATTATTCAACTAACCTACAAGTCAATGCTTTCTAAGAATAATTAGTTAGAAACAGAAGTGAAACAAGTAATAAAATAAGCATTTCCAGGAAATCGTGCTCGTACACACACAAAGATCTCTATTATGATATTAACATTATTCATATATCCCTCCAGTTTAAATGCTCTTCCTGTTGCCACCGTTTTAAAAAATGGGAGCAGCACACAATAAAAATAAATCTCTCCCAAAAGCAAATGCTTGATCCGGAAGCAACACATAATTTTTTTATATATATATAATCATCATAAACCAAAAATTTTTTTTCTCTGGAGTCTTATAATAAACTTTTTGACCTTCGCTACCAGCAGCACCTGCTGTTCATTTAATCTCGAACACAATGAACAGAGCAAGAAACGGAAAACTCAAACGATAATAAGAACAAAGAACACGGAGAAGAATTATAAAAAGAATAAAAAAAAATGAAATTTGATCCCCCTACAGATTTCATTCCTAATTGGTCCTAGATTTTATTCTTTGTCTCTTTTCTTCTTTTTTTATTATTCCCCCCTAGAGTTAGTACTTTCGTTTCTTTAATGTGAAACAAGAAGCTGGTGATTTAATGAAACTGAGAATGATTTTTGGTGGTTTTCTTTTTACTGATTTCGAATCAGATGAACAAAACTTGATTCTTTAAAAGGATAATCTGCACGCCGCACCGTGTACACATGGACTTTAGTCACGAAAGCTTTTGTAAAATGTCTGTTCTAGCTCGCTGTAACCTTGGTTATGGTATGTTTTCGGACAGATGTGTGTAATGATTTACTAAGAAAAAGGAACAGTTAAGTTACTCAGGTACAGATGTTCGTTAACTTGTAACATCTGTTTTCGCTTTGCGGATTGTTCTCAACAAGTAGTAGAAAAGTTGAGCTTTGGTTTTTATCGCGTCGAAGGCTAATTAACCCGGGAGTGGTCAAGCGGGGCACAGTTTCACCCCAGGCGCGCGAAATCTTTAATTCTGGGAGAAGTGTTTATTTGTTACCAATAACCCTGTCAGTATCCTCCTATATGACAGTCTTCATGGACACTAAAATGTATTTGTTACACGTCTTTCTCTTTTTTGGAAGTGGTGAACGTTGTCCTACAATCTGAAGGTACTTGGGGTGACTGAGTTCCCCGCGAGATCACTTTTATTTCAAAATATTTTCTATGAACAGGCTACATTTTCCCCCTGTGAACGACTTTCTGGTTTTGATTGCTGTGTTGTACGACTCATAATGGTTTATAAATGTAAATGAACAGAATATAAAATGTAAATGGGTATCTGTGTGATCTCTATTGGATATAGTTGAAACTGATCAAGCGAGATTAAAAACAGATGAAAAAATGGATATTTATCCTGATAGCGAAAGTAAATATAAGAAAAGCGCTGAACATGAAACGTTTGAGTTGAAAGGAAAATTTTCAAATGCTACCTAAGGAACTCCATCAAGAAAATACAAAGATATAAGTGTACCACAAGACACATTTCGCCTTGTCAAAAAGACACAAGGAACAAAAAGTTTAACATACTATTTGTCGATCATCAAATGACAATAAAACTACAATAACTTGAACAAAATAAGACACTTTTGCCTGAAAATATCGTTCCTGTAATGTTAGCCAAAAGTGTCTGTGATTTGTGCTCATTATTAAAGTCACGGACATTTTAAACTTCTTGGTTCAGTTTGATTGATAATTTTTCTCAAATTATCAAAGAAAAATTGAAAAGTTCCTTAAAAGTAGGGAAGTATACTTTCTCTTAGTTAAATTATTCACCGGAATTACGATTTTTATTGTGTACAATAAAAATAATTATAAAAAAAAAAAGGATTGGAGTGACTGAGTCACCCCGTGCGACTACTATCGTTAGTATCGAGTGCGCGCCTTCTTCTGGGATAAGAGAATTTGCCCTATGCTCGGTTTTTGTAATCACAATTGTGTTTGATAATTTCTATGATTTGCTGTAGAGACGAAATTTAGTTTATAAGAAGAGAGAAAATTAATATTTTCAAAGGACACTATGAAATCAATAATAATTTTTAAAAAAACTTTGTAATGAAATAAAAAAAACCCTCCTGATTCCTACTTTTATTCAAGATAAAAAATGAACGTAGATATATACATTTTTTAAATTGCACAATCTGAATAATATTTCCTTTCCATAGAAAATCCACTACTATATATCATTTTAATCCATTTTTCCTTCGCATCTCTTAGAAATTCACGCAGGTGTATTGAATCCAAATCTCAAAATATTTACTTTCTGTAGTATACTTCTGTGGTCAAACAGTATTTGTTATTAAGCATTAAATAATTTTTAAACATATTAAGTCAATTTCAAATATAAATATTTTAAACTTTATAAATTTGTTTAGTTAAAATAATTGCACATTTTTGCAAAATATGTTTTATGAATGATCACAAGTTTTAAACAAAACTTGTTTTTAATGTCATCATGATAATCAAGACAAAGAAGAAGGCTATTTCATTATTGATGAATAAATTTCATTTATAAAAATCGCC
Organism: Trichonephila clavipes; assembly: GCA_019973935.1. Taxonomy (NCBI): domain Eukaryota; kingdom Metazoa; phylum Arthropoda; class Arachnida; order Araneae; family Nephilidae; genus Trichonephila; species Trichonephila clavipes. Next base: position 35,423 of record BMAU01001471.1, on the reverse strand, counting down.
GTTATATATATATATATATATATATATATATATATATATATATATATATATATATATATATATATATATATATATATATATATTGTAAGATCGTCTTGTGGGTGAATTAATGAGCTCTAGTTAACCGGATTTACCGTTTTTATTTCCATCAAAACACATCACTATATTAATGATTTCATTTACAATTAAATTTCTAACGGAAATTACAAGCAGCTTCGTCCATCTTACGTTCCAGACTCCTCTTCTTCTCTCCTTCCCGCTCAAAGGCCAAAACAGTTCACAGCAACGCCCTCTTTCTAGTCTATCGTGTGCTATGCGTCAAGCCTCCTTGTGTACTATGTGCCACGCCGTTACAGTCTAATTATTTCCTCCCATCCTGGAGAAAACTTTTCACGATAGTTGAGTGGAAAGTTTTACTGTGATACCTGAAAAATACTTGACATAGGTTAGTTTATGCAGCAGTAGAGAGTTAAGAATTATTTCTTGAAATCCTTTTCTTTAAACGGAGCTAAAAATATTTAAAAAAAAAAAAAATTACGTGCAAGTACCTGTTCTATCCGAAATTAGTACCTTATTTTAAGGAAGGCATTAAACTTATCCCTACTAATCTATGTGAACTTTAACATATACAAAATATCATTTGGTGAAATACTGCTACCAAATGCAAACTTTAAAATACAAATACAAATATTAATTATCAAAAAATTAACATACAAATATCAAAAAATTTTTAAATATTAATACCAAATATTAAAATACAAATACAAAAGTTTAAAATACTAATACCAAATTTTAAAATACCAATACAAAATATCAAGTTTAAGATACAAATACAAAATATCAAAAAAATTAAAATACTAATATACAAATACCAATTATTCTAGACAAAAAAAATAATACAAAGAAAATTCTTATTTTTCCATCAATTCTCATTACAAGTGTGTGTGTTTTTCACGTTTTAAGGGATACGGCTTAAACTATCAGCATTCTGATTCTGTTTTCCTTTCCGATAAGCAATCTCATAATTAAATGCTTGCAAAATTAAGGACCACCTTAAGAGTCTTGGATTAGTCCCAGTATTTTTCTCTAACCAGACCAAGGGATTATGGTCAGTTTGTATGACAAATTTTTGGTGTCCATCAAGATAGCATTTCAACTTTTGCACGGCAAAAATAATGGCTGCACATTCTTTTTCCGTAGTGCTATATTTTTGTTCTGCAAGCGACAGCTTTTTGCTCAGGAACATGATGGGATGTTCTTCGTTTTCACATACTTGCGACAACACAACGCCTATTCCAAGATTGGATGCATCACACTGAATGATGAAGGGTTTTGTGAAATCAGGGTTGTATAAAACGGGATTTTTAGATAGTCTTGTCTTGAGCTCCTCGAATGCATTCTGGCAAGAACTGTTCCAGTCAACGGTTGATTTTCGATTTCGGCCCTTAAGTAAATCTGTCAGTGGAGCTGCGATTACTGAAAAAATTCGGGAATATATCTTCTATAATAGCCAGATAATCCTAAAAAGGCTCTAACTTGCGTCTTGTTAGTGGGGATTGGAAAATCTTTAATGACCTGAACCTTTAATTCTCCAGGTGTTCTTAAGCCTTGGCCTACCAAATGTCCAAGATATTTAACGTATGCTTGAGCAAACTGACATTTCGATGGCTTGATATGTAATTTAGCGGAGCGTAGGCGATCAAATACATCATTTAGATGTTTTAGGTGATCATCCCAGGCTAGTGAAAAGATAGCTATAGCATCTAGGTAGGGAACTGCAAAGTCTTCAAAATTTCTTAATAAGTTAGCCATAAGTCGACTAAAGTAATAGGGCGCATTTTTCAGACCAAAAGGTAACCTCGAGAAAGATCCAAGATAGAGATATATTTAGCTGCAGATACCTTTTCTAAAAGTTCCTCGATATTAGGCAAGGGAAAGAATTGTGTCCGAGTTACTTTATTCAACCTTCTGTAATCGATACAGGGCCTTGCTTCCTTTCCCTGAGCTTCAACAAGTATTAATGGAGATGTAAAATCAGATTCTCCAGGCTCTATTATTTTCAGTTCTAACATCTTATTAACTTCTGATTTGAGAATTTCAATTTGCCGAGGAGACATACGATAAGGCTTAGCAACAATTGCTCGTTCAGATTCTTATTCAATATCATGTTCAGCTAAATCGGTACATCCAGGAATATTCGAAAAAAGATTACTGTATTCATATAAAAGTTCTTTGAGCTGTCCTCGTTGAATTTGAGATAATTTTGAATTTAACTGCACATCGCTGATGATTTTGGACCATCCCGACCTTTCGTTTTCAAGTTCCAAACTAGGTATGTCTTCTTCGTCATGCTTTAAAGGATTAATGCACAATAAGTTAATATTTTCCTCTCGTTGGTGATAAGGTTTTAGCATATTAACATGATAAACGTGGGTTTTATCCTTCTCTGGGAATTTGACCACATAATTTGTCTCAGAGAGTTGTTGCACTATTTCTCCAGGGCCAACCCACTGAACAGATAACTTGTTAGGCCTGGATGGAGCTATGACCAAAACCAGTTCACCCAGTTGAAATTGACGCTTAACGGTCCGGCGATCATACCACAACTTCTGTTTTTGTTTGGCATCTTCCATGTGTAGAATTGCCAATTCCTGACATCTTTTCATTCTATTAATGAGTTCAAATACATAATCCACAACACTGCTTTCTACATGCTCTTCTTCTGTCATTTTCTCGTACAATAACATCACAGGAGTCCTTAGATTTTTCCCGTGAACTAGTTCAGCTGGTGAAAACCCAGTACTATCGTGTATAACAGTCCTTAGGGCAAAGAGGGCTTGAGGCAGAATCTTCTCCCAATCTGGAATTGCCTCCAGACACAGGACACGAAGAATCCTCTTCAATGTTCTGTGTATTCTTTCCACAGGATTACTTTGTGGATGATAAACAGAACTTCTAACTACTTTAACTCCAAATCTTTCTAAAAATTCCGTAGTTAGTGCACTCATGAATGACGTGCCTTGGTCAGTCTGTAATTCTCTTGGGAACCCCATTCGGCTGAAAATCTGTAACAATGCATTTATAACAGTTGTTGAGCAAAGGTTTGCTACAGGAATGGCATCTTTCGTTTTAGTTACTCCTAGATGAGCTGCAGTCGCCTCGTGACCTATCGTCATCAAATTTTTTTTATACTTTTCGGGAACAACCAAACATTTACGTTTAGTGCCATCCTTATCTTCTTTTTGGAAAAATAGTAAGTTATTTTTGACAATATAATGATTTTTCTTTGAAGACCCGCTTTTAGCTTCTTCAAACAGTGTTTTTAATTCAGCACTGTTCATTTGTTCCGTTGCAAAATCTTTATGAGATAATTTTATAAGATTTGATTCCGAAATTTCAGGTTGAATTAAAGGCAAAATACCATCCAGTTCGTCCGGAGATTCTTTATTCTTTTCGTTACTCTCAGGAATAGTTTCTTCTGACATGTTAAGATCTTGTTTACTCTCTTCAGTCAATTTCTTCTGCGAACGTGTTTCAACAGCGTTCACCATATACACTTGTATTTCTTTATTCTTCTTCACTTCTTCAAACAATGCAGCAGTCTTATTTCCCAAAAGATATTTTCCTTGATCTAATGAATCTCTTAAAACAGCAGCTTTCGTTATCACATGACCAAACACACAGTCCAACTCAACTTCAGCCATTGGCAGACACACTGCGGTTTCCTCCAGAGGAGTTCGAATCCACACAGTTTCATTTATAAACATGGAAGGCTTTACGTAATTTTTACATATTAAATCGAGAGTTGCACCAGTATCTCGTAGTATAGGCATTTCGATTCCATTCACTGTTCCTAAAGTTGTATATGGAGCCAATACATCAGTACCATTTCTAACAGTTTCATTAGACGCGACTGTTTCGTAATTCTTCTTTAGTTTATCACATTGTGGTCTGAGATGTGAATAAGACCCGCATTCATAACATCGAAGCTGTCTTCTCTTCTCAAAGTCTTTCTCATGATTTCTTTCATGGACAGGTTCCCTTTTTATTTGAAATTTTGACTTGAAATCTTTAGGAGTTTCCTTGGGTCTGGCACCACTATAATTTACACCACCTTGGAATTTGTAACTATTTTTCTTAGGGATTTCTCTTCTGAAACTCTGTTTGATGCTTTCATATTCGTCTAATTTCTCTGCAAGTTCATAGGGAGTTTTTAACTTGATCCAGTCATCAAGAAAATGCTCTCTTACTTCAGCTGGAACACGGTACTTCAATTGTTCAGTTATTAATAGATCTTTCAGTTGCTCGAAAGTTTTAACCTGCAATTCAGCTATCCATTCTGTGAAATAACTATTCAGCTCATGAGCATAATTCCTCCAAGACTTCTCTGCTGATTTTTGATGTCTGTAAAAACATTGCTTCAACTTTTCGCTGTTCAACCTGTACCTCTTCAATATAAGATCTTTTACAAAATCATAATTATTTGCCCTTTCGGTAGGTTCTCTAGCTAGCATATTAGAGAGTTCTGCTGGTAAAACTGACAACAAGTAGGCCACCCAATCCTTCTTTGGTACTTGAGCTAATTCTGCCTTCCTTTCAAAATTAATCAAATATAAACTAATCTCATCATGTTTTTCATCAAATTTAGTTGTGATTTATGTCAATTGAATCTTAGGTCCAATTTCAACTCTTCTTCCAGATTCCTCATGTAATGGTTGATTCTGCTGCGATAATTCTAATTTTCTCAATTCTAATTCGTGTTGTCTGGCCTCTCGAGCCATTCGCTCTTCTCTTTCTTCTTGTTTACTTCTTTCTTGTTCTTTCCTATCACTAATGACTCTGTCGAGAATTATCTTCACTTCCTCTTCCACATAAGATTCGCTATTTAGAATCAATTTTTTTATATCTACCACCTTGCTGGACTGATCTACTTCAACCCCCATTTCCTCACATACTGACAAAAGATCAGGTTTATTACCTTTAGCTAAATATGCCATGATTTAGGGACTAACAAGATCAGAATGCTTTCCAAAAAGAAAATTAAAATAAGACGAGTAAGAAACTTATTTTTCGATATATTATTTACCTAAAGTAGTTATCGATTTTGCACTGTACCAAAATATGCACAAATATACACTTAAATTATAACGAATACATACATATTCAGCACTTTCGAATTCTATTTTTCAAAAGTTTCAAGTGATTAAAATATTTACGTAACTACAATACCAGAATAATCAAACAAGCACAAAAATAAAAAATAAACATGTCAATGCAAAACAATAACATACATCTTAAGTCCAAATTATCTCTTCATAAAGTCTCTTCAAAATTTAATTTGTCACTCATTATTTGTCATTTATTTTCAATTTAAAACAAACAAATGCGAGCAAATATGTTAAAAAAAATTCTATCTATAGAAATTATACAACTTCACCCTTAACTCGAAAATAATAATAGATGTTTATATTTTAAAAACAAACACATTTTTTATTAAAAATGTTTCAATGTAATGACCACTTTTAAATCAAAGAACACCATTCAAATTAAATCTACAGATTTACTTTTTTTTTTCAGAAAAACCAAACACTTCTATTCGCAACAAAAAAAATCTTAAACAATAATGAGTGTAAAATAATTCCGCTGGTATTCTGAATCCACAGAAACAAAAATTTTACTGAACAACTTATAAAAAACAAATTCTTATATGACTGGAATAGCTACATAACTTATGCATTTAACCTTGAGAACTTCTGAAACGTAATGAGTCAGCTTTTTTTTTCTCTCTGTAAAAGAGAAGTCATAAATATTTCGATGACTCAGCAAAATCAAAAATATATATATTTCTACTTAATACACTTTATACATATATTTTTTTTTCACTGCACCTTCAAATCGTGCTATAATTACAATTTTCATAAGTTATTTATCATTCACTCTTCACAAATTCTTAATATTGTGTTTACAGTGGATTTTTTTAAACACCGTTGAGAGACTCTTTTAATTTATATCTCACACATAGAAAACACAGTTTTAAATCAGAATACACTAACTAAAACTAAAAAAAGAACAATTTTATGTGTTTAATTCAACCCCAGACAAAATAAATTTTCTTCCTTTACATACGATAAATTTTTGTTTTTATTTAAAAACAAATCATAAATTAACTAGAATAGCAGGGATAAGTAAAAAGCTTTAAAATAATCAAAATCCAGCATTTAATACAAAAAGTGAATTAAGAATGATTGCTGTATTTAATTTGTACCCATATTTTAATACAAAAATTGAGATCAAATTTAAAATACGCCTGAAGGTACTTTCAGATAGAAAAAGTACTTACCACAACTATTTCTTTTGTTGTTAAAGACACTGTTTTTAGTTTCGTCGCATCGCTGCCACCAGTCTGTAAGATCGTCTTGTGGGTGAATTAATGAGCTCTAGTTAACCGGATTTACCGGTTTTATTTCCATCAAAACACATCACTATATTAATGATTTCATTTACAATTAAATTTCAAACGGAAATTACAAGCAGCTTCGTCCATCTTACGTTCCAGACTCCTCTTCTTCTCTCCTTCCCGCTCAAAGGCCAAAACAGTTCACAGCAGCACCCTCTTTCTAGTCTATCGTGTGCTATGCGTCAAGCCTCCTTGTGTACTATGTGCCACGCCGTTACAATATATATATATATATATACGTGATTTTTATACATATACAACTATTTTTTCTACCTACACAACTATTTTAAAGATGGGTGCATCATCTTTGGTGTTCAATGGTTCACTTATATTATGCACTAATTTGTTTTCGAATTTTAATATTTTAATGTTATAATATCTTTCAGAATGCGATGGCGAATAGTTTAATTTTTCAAGTTTAATAGTTTAATTTTAAATTTTAAAATTTTTGAAATTTGGATATTTTCCGATTAACTTACCAAGTTGCAATAGGGAGAAGAGGTTGGCGCCACCAAACTAATTTAACCCCACTTATCGGTCCTAAGTCCGAGGTTGCACTTGGATATTTTATAAATTTTTATTTTATAACTTTTTAATTTTGTTTGAAAACGACGGAATTTCATATTCTATATTCGTTATTGATATTTTGAAATAGCATTTAGTATTATAAGATTCGTATGTTTCAATTTTTAATTGATTATTGTGATTGATTGTTGATGATTGATTTTAAATATTTAAATATATATATATATAGAGAGAGAGAGAGAGAGAAAAACATAACACCTGTTCTTGTAAGACCTTACTTTAGGTATTGCATACACATTTATTTGCTTCATTTTCATTTTTAGAAAGAAAAATGTATTTGAAAAATTTAGAATTTGTGTAAAATTTAAAACCAAATAATGACATTTTTTAAAAGTTTTGGATGAATTTTTATACTTAGCTTCTGATCAGAGCTAGAGAAATATTAACACCTAATAATGTAAGCCAATCTTCAGAAAATTATAAACATTTGCAATATTTTACACTGATGTAAGTTCAAGTTTACTATATTGTTAAAATATCCATATCACAAGAGATAAGGAAGATTTTCTCACAGAAACAATATAATAGTTACCACTTTAAGGGAACTTGGTACCCCCAAAATCACAAACCTATCGTTTTTTTTTATTTTCATTTAATATTATTCTTTGCATTATTATCTTTCGATTGATATATCACTTGTGCATGTCGGAAAGTTAGAAGTTGAATAAAACTTCATTTGAAAACAAATTAGGCAATTCAGCCATGCCCCCTTTTTAGAAAAAAAAGCGTTTTGATAAAAAAAAATCTAATTTATAAAGAGAAATAATAACATTAAAAAAAGAATGTGCAATATATAAAGCAGAATATTTCTGAGGCAATACATACAATCATTTTTTTTTTTTTGTGAAATGTGTGCATGTAAAATTTTTAAATTAAGGCATTTTATATTAAAAATTTTATAATTTCAGTTCTTATTCCTGATATATTTTTCATACAAATGTAATACTTTAATATTATAAGAAGAAAACAGCTAAAATTTCTGTCGTGACAGAAAAAATTTTCTTTAACGTTTTTCTTGAATTTTCTTGTGCAATTAGTTCTCTCTAAAAGTTGATCATTTATAAAAATGTGTGGGTTGAAAAAAATATGAAAATGCAATTATTTTAAAGAAAAACGTATAACTAACGTATAACGTATAAGTGGTATGTTAAGTTTAATTAAGCTTATAATAATTATTTTTTCAGAATTATAAACTTTAAAGTGGTTTTTCTCAGTTTGTGTTTTTCGAAACCTTAGTGCATTCAAAATGCTACTCCTTCGACAATTATTTACCAATCATTTCCATTTATTCCCTGCGTGTTAAAAATAAAGCATGTAATAAAAGTAGGGATCTGTTTTTCTATAAACTGAAAACTTTTTTTTAAAAAAAATAAAATGTAAGACATGTTGGCTTTTTCGTTGATTTTTAGCCTGCATATCAACATTTTATTTTTTTTCTCGAAATCTAATGAAGTTATTCTAAAATCGATCCCTAAAGTTGTTTAGAATATCCATAAGAATATTATAAAAAATTTCAGGTCAAAAAGTTAATTTTTACAAAAGGAGTAAAATTTTAAAATTTTCCCAATTTTCTTCAAAAAATTAAAATTTTTAAAATTGTGTGAATAATATATGAAAATTTTTCATCTGGTATCATTTTCTTGAATAGAAACATTGTATAAAATGCTAAAATATAATTTTTAAATACGTAAATAAAGAAATTTGCTCGTACCAAGTCCTCTTAATCATATTGATGTCGCACTAATATAATTTTTATTTCAATTAACATGACAAAAATTCAAAGTTAAAATCCATAACAAGTATCTAAAGGTTCTTTGATTACATCATATTTATAACTTAACTGTAAAGAAATAAAATTGTTTTAAGGTATCCGACTACGTTCTGAACCGTGATTTTGCAAAAGCGTTTAAATGCACAATATGTATGATATTTAGTGTCACTTAGATTAGAAAGTGTATATAAAATTGTTTTAAGAATATTATTACAATAAAAAATTATTCAAGTACAATATTTTGATAAAAAATTAATATAGAATGGCCAATTTTCAAAGTATTCTCCTTTTGTGAAAAATGCTTCTATTATAATAATATTTTGTCTGTATATAGCTCAGACCTCTGTATAGAGGCTCAGCTAGAATTTTTGAAATATATAACTTATAAATGGGTTTATCCATGTTTTTTACGAAAACAGAGGAGAGATATTTTAAGAAAAAAAACGTCGATAATTATTTCAATTGGTTGTAATTCTGAAAATAATGTGAATTTTTCAAAAATCATAATACGTCATGCGTCGTTTACACATTTATCGAATCATTTGCTCAAGTAAACACGGTCTCAATGATTGTGAAAAGTTGATTCTCTCCAGTCTAGCTGGCGTTCGTGTTCTATAAACATATTTCTTTTAATATGCGCGTTTTAGATCTTAGTAAAGGCGATCACCCCCAAAATGTCTTGGCGATCGACTTAATGCCCATTTCTGGTTCAAAACAATAGTTAAGGTAATGACAATCGTATGAAGCTGCTTGGGAGATATTCCGTGAACAAGAAGGCATCGGTAAGATCAGATATTGGACCCTTGACTGTATTAGACTACATTAAAATGACTGTATTAAATTTGGTAAGCATGTTTATTTCGTTGGGTAGAGATCTGCTATTTACGGAAGTCGATTCTCAAGGGTGAGTTGACGATGTATAAAAGATAAGTAATCCTCCATTTCAAAAAATTAAAGTCCTGTCCTTTTTAAATTTAGAGACGAGGGTTATAAGAATGTTTTTGAGTGCAGTCGGAAGCTTATTGTCAGGATTTAGGTATTAGTAGCTTAAGAAAACAATATTATATATATATATATATATATATATATATATATATATATATATATATATATATATGATGCTAAAACATTTCAACTTCTGCACCATTCAATCAATCCCCAAGTTGCCAACAGGGTCGCCAAAAATGATGCCAACTTGGCTCTATTGCCATTATAATGTAAGGAACGACACAGCTTGTGTGTGTGTGTGAATTTTACAATTTCAACGGAAAATAAATACATCAAAAAGTAATATTAACGTATCACACATCCGGATATAAATTATTTACACTATTTTAAGCATTCATTACACAAAATTTGTATTAATATGCTACTTTTGCTAAGCAGAGATTAGCTTAGAAAGGTGCTTTCAAAATTCTTACCTCCTAGGGGCAGGCATTACTGGGGCGTTATAAATATTTTTTTTTAAAAAAAGTCATTTTTATCTGCTATTAGACTCCTACAAACTTATAATTTAGCAAATATGATTTTTTGTTCAGCTGAGATATGCAAAAAGCTTTTTTTGTTTAATTTGCAATTCACTTAAGGTATCCGACTACGTTCGGAACCGTGATTTTAAAAAAGCGCATAAATGGATAATTTTCATGATATTTAGTGTCACATACATTAGAATACATGTATAAAATTGATTTAAGGACATTTTGACAAAAAAAATTTATTTAAATACAATATTTCGACAAAATATTAGCTTAGAATAACCTTTCTTCAAAATGTTCACCTTTTGCGAAAAATGCTTCTGTTATAATAATATTTTGCCTGTATATATCTCAGACCTCTGTACAGAGGCTCAACTATGATTTTTGAAAAATTCACATTATTTTCAGAGTTACAACCAATTGAAATAATTATCGGCGTTTTTTTTCTTAAAATTTCTCCCCTCTGTTGTCGTAAAATATGGATAAATCCACTTGTAAGTAATATGTTACAAAAATTCTAGTTGAGCCTCTGTACAGAGGTCTGAGCTATATACAGGCAGAATATTATTACACAATAGAAGCTTTTTTCGCAAAAGGAGAATATTTTGAAAATTGGCCATTCTATGTTCATTTTTTGTCAAAATATTGTACTTAAATAATTTTTTATTATAATACTATTCTTGAAACAATTTTATATAGATTTTCTAATCTAAGTGACTCTATCATTAATATTATCTATTTATAGCTTTTGCAAAATCACGGTTCCTAACGTAGTCGGATACCTTAAAATTAACTCATTAAGAACTTCTTCATCCTACAATCTATATTGATTAATGGTGTAGTTCTCCCGTGTGAAGAACGGGTATACCAGCCAGTGTAATATAAATACCATAAAATAACTTCTGGTTAATACAGGTGGCTTATCTATACGGGAAGTGGCTGCGGTAGCCGAGTGATCATGATCACGAACGAGTCGTGAGTTCGAGGCCTGTTGCCACCGAAGGTCCACCCCCGCCGTGTTGAAGGGCATATAACAAAGCAAACAGTTAAGGCGAATATTATATGGAACATTGCTTTAAAAGATGAGTAATAAAGAAGAATACAAACAAATTCTCTCTCTCTCTCTATATATATATACTACGGTTTTTTTTATATAATTATTAAAGGCAATGGTTTAACAACTTTTATTTTATGAATATTGTTTTAAAATTCCAGATTTACATCTATTTTAAGTTTCATTTGAAAGATGCTACATATGAATTAGTTCTTCAGGGGCCAGTTGAGAGAATACCCCCCCTCCCTTCACAAAGAGCATATATATAAAAGTTCCATTACCTTAAAATCTGGCGTGTGGCACGCACCTATATGTCAAGCATAATTTTTAATTTTTAGGTACTTTCCCCGTAAAGCGCTCATCGCCTTTTTCCCAAAGACATCTGAAACATACTTGCGCAGTGCTCTTAAGTTTTGAACTCACTTATTCGAGATATTATTCCAAGCTATAGAGAACAAAAAATTCCATACTTCCAGAAATACAACTCTTTAAGTTAACAAGGAATGCCATTTTTCTTTTTTAAATAAACAGTATTTGGATTTTTATACAGAAGTCTAATTTTTTTCTATTCTCATCTTTTTTTATTCAATTCCTACTATTAACTCACACTCTCTCTATATATATTTATTTATTTATCTTGGTGGAATTTTCTATCGTTAACAAAATGCCTTTTAAAGCGCTCAGTTGAGCTGAAATTTTATGTACATGATTATTTTGAATGACAATACAATAATTTAACTATAATTAATAAACATTAATTGATTAAAACTAATTATTTAAAGAATTACAATTACAGCCACGTTGACGACTTAGCGACCCTTTTGGCGACTTGTGTCAAAACTTGAAAAGGTTTTTTCCTCACGTTTTAAAGCATTCAGTTCAACTGAAATTTTATACACACAATTGTTTTGGATGACAATACGATACTTTAATGATAATTAATAACAATTAATTACCACTTAATGTTGTAATTGTGTCATATGTATATTCACATTGATATTAATTGTAATTATTTAATAAAAAGTAGCTAAAATAAAGTTTTTTAAAAATCTAAGTAGGAATTGATTTAAAAGTTTTTTTTACATTACTTGTTTAATTCTCCTTTTTCTGCCCTGCGTATAACGCACACTCGCAAATTTCGTGTGTGTGGGCGCGTTATACGCCGGAGTTTGCGGTAGTTAAGAAAGTATATCTCTCGAGAAGACCCAATTATATAACTTACTATTATGGAACCGGTAAAAAAAATTTAATGATAATATAATAATAATATATTAATACATTATGTGTTTTGTATCAATATTTCATTACTCATTTTTAAAAAGCGCATTGAACCTTGAAACAATGCTAATGTGATCTGGAAAAATACCAAAACAAACGAAGGAGCTTAAATGATTCCATTCATCTGTTTCAAACATTTACATAACCGGGAAAATTAAAATTTCGTCACTTTCACTTTACAAAATGGACATTAATTTATAATTAACACAAATTGTATCATCTCTCATTTCAACAGAAAAGCAAACTATTAGAGATGAAAAGTAAATAGTTTTAACAAAGTAAACAATAGTAGTTCAAACAAAATAAGCGTTACAAGTTTTAACAGGGTATAAACAGTGGCGTAACGGAGAACACTTGGGCCCCCTGCAAAGTCAGGTTTTGGCCCCCCTCCAAGTTGGATTTTACAAAGGGTAGGTACTAGGCGATAGTCAAGCTGTGGGCCCTCTAGAGCCCTGGGCTCCCCCGCAATGCGGGGGTTGCGTGGGTGTACGTTACGTCACCGGGTATAAACATAAGCATTTCTGAAAATTAAATAGAAGTGACTAAAATATATGTATAAGTCTTCCAAAAGTAAGTTTCTGCAAACTATGTTTACTTATCATTACGGTATTCTCTCGTTCTTTCTAACTTTCTAGAAATTGGTCGTTGCACGGGTTACTTTATGACCTACCATCTTACTTCTCGGTATCTTTTGTATCTCCATCGACATTTAAGAGATCATCTACAGAACTGTGTAGCAAAGGAAAGAAAGAATTCTTTTCCGAGAGATTTTTATCTTCTCTGAAGACCCTGAAGTAATGTTCAAGCTAACGTAAGGACTCATTTAGAGCAACCATTTCCAACCTTTTCTTGCTTGTGTGGACCTCCGATTCTTATCTTACAGTGCGTATTATGTATATTTAATACAGCTGTAGGGCGCGTCCCCCTAGGGGGTCGGGATAACTCTTCAAGGGGGGGGGGCTGCAAGCATATTAAAAAGTCGAAAACAAAAGATTATTTTGAAAAAATTATTAATTTACTGAAAGTAAACAAACTAAAACTTTCTGACATAGTAAAAATAAAATACACGTTTACACTGATATAATACACTTATAAATGTATCAGTATTGCACGGTGTATTTTATAATTAATTTACAAAACTAAGTTAAGAACGATTTTAATAATTACCAGTGACCCCATGGGCTTGTCATGTATAAAAATATACACAAAAATGTCCACTTATCTTAATAATTTGTACTCTTTATTATTAATCCTTCAACTGCTGATTAAAAGTTAGCAAATTCGCTCCCCAATGCTGCTAATTTCCACGTAGGCGTGCGTATGTGATGTATTGCGGGGGCAATAAAAGTAAGCCAATCCTCTAAATTAAGTAAATTCTTCGAAACACTGTCGAGGCCTTTTTATTGCATTCCAAAGACTCCGGAATAATTTTATGAATAGCAGTGCACAGAACAGATCGTACTTCGGAAAGACGTATATATACGTCCGGAGCAATTAATTCTTTGGCTGAGCGAGACGTTCATATACGCCAGTGGCACTTAAAATGTTAAATTCGCATTGTAGCTTTAGCGTCAAAGTATATTATTATTGAATTCAGTACATTGTTGTTGTATTAAGCGGGGTGCGGTGGGGAAATTATTATTGAATATTGGGTCGAAAATATTGAAAGTTTGAGAGGCACTGATTTAATATTCTTTAATGAAATATTTATTTGTAAGTTCTCATTAAAACAAAGGAGTAATTTATCATGTTGAAATTTGACTAAGATTTTTCTTACATTGCCTTATACATTTGTGCTGCTGGGATGGATGAAAGTAATTATAAGTACCAATTTACAAATTGTACACACGGATTAATATTTTTTATTTAATATTCGCTTAAAACCTGTGAAATTTTGTGGGAAAATTCATATGAAACGTAATACAGTAATACCTCGACTTACACTACCCCGACTTACGCTAACCCGGAGTTACGCGATTTTCAAATCTCGTCGATTCGTCTTTTGTTTGAAAACAAAAAAGAAAGGAAAAGAAATTGGTTACGTGATTGAAGAAGTTGTCAATCTTCCCAGACAAATAAATTTAGAAGTAGATAGTGATGACATCCAAGAATTGCTTGATTCCCACAATCAGGAGCTGACAATTGTTGAACTCATAGCAAATTGAAGAACTTGAGCCTTTAGACCCAGTTCAATCAGAAGATCGAATGACGATTGGGAATTTGACAGAAGGCCTCAGTTTAATTGAAAAAGGGCTACACAAATTCAAGACTCCAACGGTAAGCAAACTTTTTCAACAAAGCAAGGAATAAGAAAAATATTAGCATGTTATGAGGAAATTTTGCGGGATAAAAAAAATCTTCGAGCCGGTAGATTGTTAGCCATTGTTAGACTTTGTGAAACCTTCTACATTAGCGATACTCAACATGCGGCCCACCGAGCCTTTTTAAGTGGCCCAACTATGGCCTATTGCTCTGAGAAATTCCCTTATTTAAGGACAAAGTATAAAAATTTGGTGTTAAATTCTTTGTCAAGAAATCAAGTATATCAATTTTGCTTTTTTGCTGTCGATGTCGTACGGGTGCGAATAAATATTCTTTTCTATTTGTAATGGTTACAATTAGTGACACAAAGGAGTAGCGGCAATTTTATGGGTGGAACTAATTTTTAATTATCTTTCATATCTTGCAAGCGAAAAATGTTCGAAGAAAATTTATCGTTTCAAGACTATTGGGAGGTTGACTATTTTGTAGTGAAAAACAAACATGGATCCTAACTGTTTGATTTGTCACGAAAGTGCTGTACTAAAAAATACCATTAAAAAGGAATCATTCAATGACACTTTTCCTTGAAGATCTCTTTCAAGAGGTGATAAACAGGCTTTCTTGAATAATTTATGCAACAGCAACGAAGTGTTTGTTTGTGGTAATATCACAGTGGTAACAAAGACATCCTATGAAGTTTGTTATATTATTGGTGATCATATGAAACTGATGCAGACTGATGTTTACTGATGCAGAAATTGTGAAGGAGTGTTTCTTAAATGTGTATGCTTCTAGTTTAGTGCTAGTGGCAAAAATAAAAAATAATAATTAAAACAAGCAAAACAGGAGTTATAATATTTTGATCAGTTTTCCACATTATAAATTTTTAATGTTATCTCGGTCTGAAAGCATTTCTCCCCTTATCCTCATGTTGCGACCCGTGGGAAATAGCTAACATATCTATGCGGCCCGCATAAAAGTAGTTAACATATGTATGCGGCCCAGCAGAAAAAAGATTTAGTACCCCTGTTCTACATCAAAATAACTTCGTATCGCTATTTTGCATTCGTGCTCTCTTAAATTTTAGTTTACACACTTTTTTCCTCTAAATTATAATCTTTTTTCCTCCGGACTCATCTAAAAATAATTTATATTTATATGCGAAATCATACCCCGACTTGCGAATTCAACTTACGACGTTATCACTCAGTTCCACCTATCGCGTAAGTTCGGAGTACTACTGTACAAATGAAAATACAAATTTTATTAATGCTCTGTAATTTTCAAATATATAAACTTTATCATTTGTAATCCTTACATTAAATTAATTTGATTATCTTTCGTTTTAATATTTAACTCAATTGTGACCTTATATCAGCGTTAGTGAAGTAGAATCAAATTGTATCAACATAATTATTTAATTTTTTTGGAAGTATTATTGGCTATGAATATGATTTTGACGAGACAGAACGACTCCAAATTCAATTACACAAAAAAACATTAGCAAGAACAATTTGCAGCATTTGAGCTGCATGATCGCTAATGACTTTTGAATCTTTTAATTTCCGAATATCTTAGAAATAAATGCCATACTTATAAAATCAAGCAATTTGTTTTAAATGATAATTGCTATGATTTTCTCCTTATTATGAAAATAAAAATAAAAAATTTTTATGTGGAAAAAATACTCTATCTTCTTTATACACACACAGTTTCGTAATCTGGTTGTTGTTGGTAAGAAACATTTTACTGACTTTAACAAACTTTAGCAAACATTTGCTAATATACGATATGGCGTCATCATATAACAATGATTCTTTGTATTTAACATTTGTATAAGTGTGACTTTTTGTATACTAATAAATTTTAAATAAAGGTATCATAAAATCCTTTTTTTAAAGAGATGTCACTACTGACCACTCAGAGGGCATCTATTATATGTGTAATACGGATGTCAATATTTATCACTCTGATATTAGTTCAAACGATAAGCATTGTCATTATTCTATGGAATGAAATCATCAAGTTCCTGAGGGGAGTTCTATTGTGGTTTGTGGTTCATGCACTTCCTCTGTCTTTTTTTTTTCTTCCTCTAGCAAATCACACAAATGGTCTTTTAAACAAGTAATTGTCGGGGATATGAAGTGTTACGAAGGAAAATAAAGCCAGATGTATTTTATGAGTTTGTCATCTTGAAGATTTTGCTGGAGTTATTAACAAATGATTTCTTTCTTCCATCGCTTAAGCCTTATCGAATCATGTGCATCCTTTCTTGTACTCTTCAAGGAAAACCACGAAGTGTGAAAGTGATGATTCAGAGTAGACTGTAAACAGACAAGGTCAGATACGAGTGGCCAGGAGCTTTGCCTGACTGTTAGTTTCATCTGAACTGCCGTTCGCAACGGGCGCGTTTGTTTATATCTGATATTTTGGGAAGCGCCCTTCCGTCCGTTGGTTCAAACGTACTGTAGATTTTGAACTGTAGATCGTTTAACTGTAGCTTTACAACTGTCAATGTAAGTTACACGGCCTAGATTTCTTTAGAGCATTTGACGAATATACAGATTATCTCCAATTCTTATACACTAATGTGTTTTTTTTGTGTGTGGAATTGTAAATTATATATAAAATGTTTTTGACTGCATTTATTGCTTAATGAAAATATTTTCTCAATTTAATTTCTGATAAATGTTTCTCACTTGTAATAACAACTTAACAAAGGCCTTTTAAGTTTCTCACTTAACAAAGGCCAGTCAACTGGATCCAGAGGGTTGGTTCAACTAAAGAATCTGAATTAAGTATAATGGAGTAAAAAATAACTGGAACCATTGCTTGTTCAAGACGCATTAACATACCTATAACTTCCTTGCTAATCAATTATAGCAGAGGTCTTCAACTTGGGTTTCACGGAACTCTAGGGTTCCCTGGAACTTTGACAGGCATTCCTCAAGTGATTATAATTTGCTTAATCAAAGTGCCAACATTTTGGTAAAATTTTATTTTTTATAAAATATCGAAATATTGAGAAGCATATTTTACAATTAAAAATCACCATTAGAAATTACTTTTCTCAACAAGAAGAATCCCAGGACTAGATTAAACATTTATTTTTGTATTTCAGTAAAAATCAGGATTCGTCATTGACAGAACAAGTGATTGAACTGTCAACAAATTCTATGTTAAGATGCATATACGAACGAAATTTTGATTTTTAGTTAAAAATTTACGTGGAATATCCTCAAATTTCTGCTTAAGCCATAAAAAATTATTGCCCATCGTCACAACATATTTGTCAGCAAAACCGTTTGCAATATGTGTAGGAACAAAAACAAATTATACCCAACTCTTTTTTACACTATTTTGAAATAACGCGGTAAACGAATTTAGCAATTTTTTAAAATTTTACAGGAATTTTTTTGTTCTAGCACAAATCTTAAAAATATTTGGGGATTTGTGCTCTTTGGATGAGAACGACTTGATCAAATTTATTTCGGATAGTGATCTTAAAGAAATCGATAATGATGAATTCGAACATGAAGTTCATTTATTAACAGCTGATTTAATTTGTGAAGGCTCGAAATTTGCTACAGGTATGGAACAACATTTTGTTACTCATAATCCTGACATACGGCCGCTACTAACAGATTTTGTAACCACACACACAAAAAAAAAACGAACTAAGGCCGTCAATAACAAACGAAATTCTTGATTTGAATCAAAACTGAAAGTTGTGCTAGATATATCTGACACATTTACTAATGATAGCATTTTTGATCCAGATCGTAATAAACATGCCCTATTGTTGTCAAGTAGCGATGAATAGTTGTTAGTTAGTAGCTATACTCCTAATTTCAATTTGAATTTTTATATGTTGTATGTACTTATAGGTTGTGAATTTTCACTGTACGCTAATTTTAATTTTTTTTGTAATAAAAATGAATTATTTTTTTTATAAATGTATAATATGGATTTTATTATGACTTTTTTGCATGGTTTTTTTTGAGAAAATATTTAGAGATTTTTCATCTTACACGATTTTTTAAAATTGGGAAAATTTCCCAAAATTTACCATGATTTTTTTTTACAGGAATTTTTTTCACTGTTTTCTAAGGAACTAATCTACCGGGTAAAAAAAAGTTGGGTGCACAACATGAAAAACGTTTACAAGTAACGACACAATAGAACCCACATTTATAATTATTATCGGGTTAAAATCTTTTTATATGTACAATACTTTCCTTTCATTGTCTTTACGTAAAGTACCTATAAGATGTTGACCTACTTTAAGTTTTAGATTAAGATATGTTCTATGGTTATGTGGGAGATGTGTGTTATGTGGGAGACGGGGTTCCCCGAAACCCCCTTAGACAGTTCTAAGGAGTCGACAAAGAACTCTCTAAGTGAGTTGACAAAGTTTGAAGATCATTGAATTAGGGCATATAACTCAAAATTAAAGGCAGAAAACACAGAAAGTAACGTCAGGTCACTGGCGTAGCTGGTCCTGAGTGGTCCCTGCGTCAAAAAATTCCTTTTTTAAAAATAAAAATAATCACATTAATAAAATTTATTTGAAAGTGTCAAAATTTTACAATGTTGGGGCCCCTGTACCTTGGACCGAGTAGTATTTGCTTTGATATCGACATTTAGCTTTGACAAAACTCATTTCTGCATTTAGTTGGATTAAGTATACAGTACTCATCATTATTTCAAGACTATGCCACTATTGGCGAAATTGAAAGTCAGTTTAAAGACTCCTATATCTCCGAAGTTGCCGATTATGGATACTTTTCTTAAAAACTTTAATTCAACCTGAAAGAAATCAAAGCTCATTGTGCTAATATTTCAATGGGATTATTATTTATTATTTCACAAATGCTGATTAAAATTTATACCCGACTCATTCTATTTATTATTCCAACATGAATTCTGCACGAAAGAGAAAAATAATATAAGAATTCAGAATTTACGCTTTATAATTTTTTTTGTCTACTGAAATTGAAATTTTTAGAAAAATTATATTTAAAACGCATAAAATAAATAGAAATTAAGTACGAGAATAATAATTGTAAGCCTTAAAGAAATTAACTATTCATTACCATAAAAGTGTTATGTATGTGTATTATTTCACCTTGACGTATTTCTATCGAAATGCGTCTATTTTTTCCTTCGAAAATTTATAATTCTTTTTTTTGGGTGTGATGTAGTACCGAGACCAGATTTTTAAGGTATTAAGAGACTTTTCATTACTATCTCTTTTTAGTATAAAGGGTAAATACCTTCACGTTTCCTGGCCACTCCTTTCAAACCTCTTTCTTATGAAAGCAACATGGTTAAACGTAACCTTTTGGAGGTGTGTTAGTACCTTGCCACAAATAGCTTTTGTAACTATTTGCGGAGATCGTGCAAACATGTTCCCGCAACACTTTTTTCTACACTCCCACGACAGTTTCATACACTGAAAATCCGGAACCCTTCTTGGTATGAAGGCAAAACTCGATTGCGGCGTCTGGTAGACATAGTAAAACCATGGAGCTCACAGAGATTGCCTCTATGAAATATTTAGCATTCCCCCCTCCCCCAGATGTTTTTAACATTACAAAAAAAGTTTTCGTAACCAGGTGACTAATATTTTTGTGTTGTGTCAAAAGAAAACTATGCTTGCTGTACCATATTCACAATGTATTAAATATTTGTCTTTCAATTTAAAAAGCAATTCTTCTCGTAATGCTAATGTTGACAAATTAAGCCCAAACACATCGAGATTATTATAAAACGTAAGCATAAGGTAGAGTGGCGCACACAGGAAATTTCAAGGGGGGTCTAGGTTTGAAAGTCCATCATTCTCGTATCATGCTCCAATACGCCGCCCAACATATTTTTTTAATTTTGTTGATTTTCGGGAACAAAAACAGCAAAAATTAATTAGTAATTAATGAATACTAATTTTTGAATAAATAATTAGCATTAGTTCATAAAATTAATTTTAATAACAAAGACTTAATTTAATTTTACGAACTATATACATAGTATTATAATAAATCGAAAAAAAATAAAGGCTATGAGGATTAATGATAAGAAATGGAAGTTTCGCCGTAGAATTCAAATTGTTTAAATCAATTGTTTTTTTAAAAAAAATTCTTCCAGTTGCGTTTTTTTTTCACAAAAATTTGATCGCTTTAATCAACTACGTTGTTGAAAAATAAATTCTACTATCTGGTTCCGCCCGGGATCGAACCGGGGACCTTTCGCGTGTAAAGCGAACGTGATAACCACTACACTACGGAACCTCGATCCCCTAGAAAAGAAAGTACTTACATATTCAGTTTTTCATTACTGGGTTTGTGTCTATCGTTTTATTTCGGTAATAACTTTTTTCTATTATTTTAAAGCGTATTATTATTCTGTAATATTGAATACCACATGCTTTTTCTTTTACCTAAGCAAAAAAATAATCTATATTTACATTAAAATTCCAAGCTCTAACTTTTATTAAAAAAGTAGAAAGTTTATCATTCAAGTTTACTCAATTTAATCTAGCAGCACCTTTTAAATATTAATTCGGACAACTTAATTTTATGATGTTGCCTTGTATTTTCTTCAGAATAAACAAGTACGGATTTTGTTTATTGGTTGATTGAATATTAATGTCGCACTGTTCAGCTACACGAGGGCTTTCGGCGAGAGATCAAGTAGTTTTGAACCATGGTCAAGTGACGTGGACGACACCTGAGCTGGTACCCCCTCTCCTAACTACCACACCACATCAACGGGAGGACATTTCAGCTCTCGACAGATTTAACATGCATCGCTGCCCTACACGGCGGGTCTTCAGTGGTACTAGGCTCGAACTCGTGACAAGGCCAGCCACGATCCGATTCCAATACCACTCGGCTACCGCGGTCACACGTGTTTTGTTTAATTCTAATAACATCATACAGAGTTCATGCGTTCACGCAGAGTTTTTTTGGACACTGACCACTCAATCCTGAACCACAATCAAAACGTAAAACTAAGCAGTGCCGTACAAAAGGGGGAGGTACTCCTATAGAACAACGGAATTTTAGTTCTTATCATAAAGATTACCCCTCTGCAGTGGCGCAAACAGAGGGTGGGGTCCGGACCCCCCAAAGCCCTTGATTTTTTTCCCGATTGATTATAATTCTAAGTATACAGTACGTAAAATTTGATTAAGTATTTGTTATTAATGATTAATTTTATTAATTAATGCTAATTATTTATTCAATAATTAGTGTTTAACTGTGTTTTGTTCCCGAAAATCGACAAAACAAAAGGGGCCTGATACAAGACTGGTGAACTTTCGACCCCGGACCCCCTCTGAAAAATTCCTGTGCGCGCTACTGATGAGGAGGGGTCCAGACCCGGGACCTACCCCTCCTTGCATGCGCCACTGATAAGTTATCTTGCCATTTTTTCCTTCCGAAAAAAATGAAATCTTTTCTCAGGTAGACCATAGTTGCAAACTGAAAGGTCAAGTATTTTCAACTACGCATGCGCGAGCTCTTTCCTTATTTACATTTCCATCAATGCATCGAAATTTATTGTGTCGGTTTATACAATGCAAAACAAGTATTTTTTTTTTCCTTTCTAGCGAAGCGAAAAACGTTGTATACTTTTAAATTGCCAAGGTTTGCTTGATTTCTAAGCGCAGCATTTTTCTTAGAGGAATTTGATTTTTATTCAGGGGCGTAGCTACTGCCGTATTAGCCGTATCAATGATGCGGGGCCATAAGCTTCAAGGGCCGCAAAATGTGTAAGCAAAATATCGTAAAATGTTGATGGACCCCCGAAAAAAAACGTATTTTAATACGGGCCTCCCTCAGGAATAGCTACGCCAGTATTTTTATTGTAAGAAAAGCTTTTTTTACTAAAGTATAATTTATTTATACATGCTGCTAGGGACGTACACAAAGGTGGTGTTTGAGGGTCCCCCCCCAAACTAAAGATTTTTAATTTTACCATTGAGATTACTCCATGATCTACGTGTTGTTTAGATTCTAAACTTTAGAATGTAAACCTTCTCCCCCCTTCCCCCACCAAAGAGGTCTGTACACGATATTGCGTGTTGCCACTTTCGTTAAGCAACCATTTTCTTTATTGTAGAGACCTAAAGATATTCAGTAAAAAATTTTTTTATGTTTCAAATTGTTGTTGGATTACATTCAATAGATTTGGGAAAAATGAAGTGGATTGGATTTTGTAAATTTAAAGTACTAATTCTTGTAAATGGTAAATTAAACATAATCTTTCTTTCGTTGCCTTAAATAAAGGAAAACTGTCAAATTACAACTAAACACTTGATATATTCTTGATTGATTAATTTAGACAGTAAATATAATAATTTTTGACACTCCCTAAACAATATTTTGTGTAATATTAATGCGAATATTAAATTAAAACTTGTGTAAATAACGTAAATATGCTCTTTTTTAATGTTCTTCTGAAATGTGTAATCGTACATGCTGCATTCTGAAAACTTCTGAAAAAAACTTCCGCCACAACTGATTTATTTTGAAATAAATTAATATTTCATATACTTTTTTTTTCATGTGTTACATGAATGTTATAATTATGTTTAAAGTACATTTGTGTAAATAAAGACAAAATGCCTTAGGTTGGATTGAATTCTGATAAAAAATCTATGACCTAATAGTAATAATTAAATTTGCTTAACATTCTCACAGCCAAGGAAAACATTTTGCATACTTATTTTCGTTTATCGTGGCGTGTAATAACTTATTACTGCACTTTCGCACACGTTTTATGTTATTCAATAAGTATAATCTTGTTCAATAATAAAGTATATTTCACTAAACGAAATCAAGTGCCTGATAAAACTACTCATTGATACAAAATAAACTGACACATTAATAAAAAGAAACTACTCATTGTTACGTATTTTTCTTATGAAATATATTTATTTTACATCTAAACAAACTAAAAGTTACATACTAATATTTACTCTTTGTAACCTTATCGGTTAACTTTGAACTTAAAAGGAAATAATTTTTTGAAAATTTTAAAAAGATGTTACAAAATTGTATTCTGTTTTTCCAAAAAATAAAGCATTACAATTGAAAAAATATGAAAGAAATAGCTTTCTTCATTTCTTAAGTGTGAAAAAATTTAATGCTTAAACTCAGTGGCTTTCGCAAAGGGGAGGAGTAAGCCCCCATGAACCAACAAATTTTGAATTTTTACCATAGAGATAACCCCTCTCGGCACTATCGCCTACTTATTTTTAGAAAGTAACCTGCCCCTTAAGAGAGGTCTGCGTACGCCACTGCTTCAAAAAGTAAGTGAGTGAATGAATATTAACGTAACACTGTTCAGCTACGCGAGGGCTTTTGGCGACGGACCACGTAATTTTGAGCCATGGTCAAGTGACGTGGACGACAACTGAGCTGGCACCCCTCTCCCCTAACTACCACACCAACGGGAGGACGTTTCAGCTCTCGACAGACTTAACGTGCATTGCTGCCCTACACGGCGGGTCTTTAGTGGTACTGAGCTCGAAATCGTGACAAGGTCAGCCACGATCCGATACCTTTACCACTCGGCTACCACGGCCTGTTTCAGAGAGAGAGAGAGAGAGAGAGAGAGTTATGTTAACGTCGCAGTATAGAGCAACTCGAGGGCTATTGGTGACGGGCCTTGTAATTTTAAACCTCAGTCAAGTGAAGAGGACGACACCTGGCGGTACTCCTTGAATTAACTTAGGGAAAGATTGAGGGAAAACTATTGTTCGAGAGTTGAAAAAAATGGAATGAATATGAATGAAGGCTAACCTGCAACGAAACTACTGTAAAATCCAGCGTATAACGTGCATCTCTACCTTCGAACTGCACTCTTTAGTTTTTAGGTGTATTTACCAAATAATGCGCAACCCCTTTTTTACGAAGAAACCTGAAATGTATGTAATGCAGTTCTCTCATGTTTTGAAGTTATTTATTTGAAGTATTATCCTAGACCTTTGAAAAAATAGTATACTCCTAGCAGTGGCAAATACCTTGCAAAATCGGATTTTGCCTTGCAACATTTCATACATTGGCAAAATATGTACTCGGCGTTAGTCAGGCTTTGGGCTCCCCACGATGCGGATGTTGCGGGTGTGTACGTTACGCCACTGACTGCTAGAACTAAAACTCTTGAAGTTCATTATGCACGGCATTTCTTTAAAATAAACAGCATTTTGATATTTATGGTTATTTTTTTATACTCAACCCCCTTTTTATTTTTATTTTTAAAGCTATCATTTTTATATCCAGCGTATAACGCGCATCTGTTAACTTCGATCTTATTTTTTTGTTTTTAAAGTGCGCGTTATACGCCGGATTTTACGGTAATACTTTCCATTTGGGAATGGATGTCTCAATTTTCGGGCGTATTATAATTTTTTCATATCATTACTTACCACTTAGAATAAATTACTGAGGAATTTTTTTCCTCGCGTTTTGGCTGCATTCATTTGAAAATTGTTATATATTATTATTTTATTTCCGTTGGATATTTTCCGAAACGGCTTATAATACATTTTATTATGTAGAATTGCTGTGAACGGGGGAAAAAAATAAGTGTCTTCCAATTGTTTACAGTAGGTACCAGCCCGAGAAGCTTCTGTGTGTTCTAATTAGAATTTTTTCATCCACATCGGAACCAATACACAGTTTAACGGAATGTGAGCATGCCTGTGACCTCGATTTGTATGTTAGAAGCTCGGCTGATCCTGAGCATTTCGTGAATTAATTCCAGACGCACAGTTACGGATATTTCACTACCAGCCAGCAGTTCCGGATTAAGGCTTCGTGAATAAAATAATAATAATAATAAAAAGAATTCTTGGCACCCATGATTCCGACATAAAAAACAAGCAGTAGCCGCGTTCCAACACAGAATTTTGACCCTTGACTCACCAATAAGACACTTTAACTCTATCCACATGTTGTAAATAAATACCATAAAAAAGGAACAAAAAGATGGGAGTAGGTAAAAAAAATGATGACAAAAAAGAATCAAGAATCAGTCAGCAAGCACTAACAATGCCAACTCAGTTATTTCCGGTAAGGAAACTAGCGGCCTCTAAAAAGAACTTAGAATTAAAAAAAAAGAACGAGGAAGAAAGAAAAAAGAAAACTTAGGAAGACATCTTTTAACTTGTACTGGAGGATAAATCCCATCTTTTTTTAAGCTTTTCCCGAGTTTAAAATAGATCTTGCCACCAGAAGTTTAAAACCATCAATGCTGCAGCGGCAGACGATGCAGATATGATGCCAAAGCTGAGAAGGAAAGTATGTTGAAAAAAAAGAACGATTTCGCTCTCACTCAAGGACAATGAATAGCTCTTCAGCTAACACGTGCAAGTGCTTCCGAAATTTTCTGATTTGAGCTTCGCACGAGACTTCCTCCAACGTTCATTGTCAACTTCAGTTTGTTTTGATCGTTTGTTTTAGGCGCTACAATTCCTTTTAATTTTATTACCATTAAAAATAACACTTCGCAGATGTTCTATTTGGTATACTTCTCATCAGCTCTTACTTTTAATGACGACATAGTGACTTCGTTCGGAGCCGTGATTTTGAAAATGCGAAAAAAAGGAATTTTTTTTTATGTTTAATGCCAGTTTAATTGGAATATGAATATGTATAGAGTTGTTTTAAAAATATTATTACAAGTAAAAAATACTTAAATGCAATTTTTTGGTACAAAAAATGAAAGACTGACATATTTTCAAAACATTCTCCTTTCTGAAATATGCTTCTGCAATAATAATATTTTGCCTATACAGTCGAACCTCCATATTACGAACCTCTATATTGCGAACTTTTTCCTGGAACCAAGAACATTTCACGCTTTTCTTCGTAAAATAACCTCCAAACAGCAAAGGGCATTTTCTATATAAAGAACTTTTTCTCTTATGGTTCGATATTTTTTTTCTCTATTTTTAAAGTATTTCTCCACATTTCAAGTTATTCTCTCTTTTAATACATTTTATATTAGTTATAAATCTTGAACTGGTCATAAATCTTGCATCATAAATCTCATCATAAATCTTGGTCATAAATCTCATTCGTGCAACATTTAACCCCATTGTCTAGTTCACTAGAAACACCTTCTATATCCCCTTTTACCTTCAGTGGAGTTATCTCGTGTCCCCGTGTCCTTGAACTAGTTCTTGAAAAGTCAAGCATCAATTTCTAGTAAGAAAATGATGTGTGTTTAAAATTACTTGCATGCTTTAAATTAGAAAATGTCCTTAAAATTCATTAATTTTAACATAATTTTTTTTAAATGTTCAAAATACAGTGAGTTCCTCGATATTTTTTTCCTTGTGTTCCTCACCGTTTTTCTTTCTTTCTTTTTAATAAGTGAGATATATAAAATAAGATATATATATTTATTTATTTGTTTATTTATCTTGGTGGAATTTTCAATCGTTAATAAAAAACATATTAAAGCGCTCAATTGAGCTGAAATTTAATATACATGATTTTATTTTGGATGACAATACAATAATTTAATTATAATTAATAATAATTAATTTTGATTAAAACTAATTATTTAAAGAATTACAAATACAGCCACATTGGCATCATTTTTGGCGACTTAGTGACCCTTTCGGCGAATTGTGTCAAAACTTGAAAAGATTTTTTTATCACGTTTTAAAGCATTCAGTTGAACTGAAATTTTATATACATGATTGTTTTGGGTGTCAATACGATACTTTAATGATAATTAATAAAAATTAATTACCACTTAATGTTGTGATTCTGTCATATGTATATACATATTTATATTAATTGTAACTATTTAATAAAAAAAAAAGCTAAAATAAGTTTTCTTTGTTGATCTAAGTAGGAATTGACTGAAATTTTTTTTATATATTACTTGTTTTTTGCCAAAAAATTGCGTTTAAATAATTTTTTTCTCGTAATAAAATGTTCTTGGAACAATTTTTTAGACTTATATTCTTATTCAACTCACAATAAAAACCAAAAATCTAATTTATCACAATTTTTTTTTAATTTTCAAAATACCAGTTCTGAAGGTAATTAATCACCTTAGCTACGTAAAAATAACGTAACGAAAGAAATTTCGTTTAAATGTAAGCAAAATAGAAAAATTAAACGCAGAATTTTTTTAATGTCCTGTCGAATGTAATTGAAAAATTTTTATACTTAGAATGTTTTACAGTTTTTTTTCACTTGAAGAATTTAAAGTAAAAATATTTGTAGAAATAGTTCCCGTTTCAAAGACATGAAAACAATGAAACTATAAAATAATTCTAAAAATCTGCTGTTAATATCCATTCAACTGAATTTAATAGTTTCTCTAGACATGTTTTTACCCATGAAATCGAATTCAGTTTAACCGTTTTTAAATTTGGAACGCTTCAACAATTTAAATTTTTTTAAGGCTGAAAGTGTTTATAAGAAATTAATTGGCATTTTAATGACCTGAAACATAGTAACAAAAAAAGCATTGCTTGAAAGCGGAACGAAACAAAAAAATTCTTTTATAAAAATGTTTTTAATATCCTTGAAATCGAATGCAATTACTCGTCAGCTTCTGTAATTATGATTCGTTTTCTAGACTTCTGATTTTTTTTAACTTCAAACGTGCTTGTAAGTTAAACTGACACTTTGACACAAAGATAATGTAAGGAAGTCATGAAAATCAAAAAATAATAAAAAAAAGCATGTCCTTTTATCGCATTAAGAGTTCAACTAAACAATACATATTATAAGAACAATTTCATTGCAAACAAATACACATTGGGCGAAAGACAAATAAGACACTGACAAAGTTTTCAAATTATTTTTAAGGTATCCGAGACTACGTTCGGAACCGTGATTTTCTAAAAGCGCATAAAGGGATAATTTTCATGATATTTGGTGTCTTTAGATTAGAATATATGCATAAAAGTGTTTTAAGGACATTTTGACAAAAAAAAAATTTAAAATACAATATTTTGGCAAAAAATTAACTTAGAATAATCTTTTTTCCAAATGTTCTCCTTTTGTAAAAAATGGTTCTATCACAATAATATTTTGTATGTATATAGCTCAGACCTCTCTACAGATGCTCAACTAGAATTTTTGAATTATATAACTTAGAAGTGGGTTTATATATTCATATTAATGCAACGCCCGGTTAACTTAATGTTAAATTGATTCATTTATTTCGTTATCCATTTTATAATACCCAGGTTCTAATTTGTCATTTGGCGTCACACTATAGTTTTGCATTTAAACATTAGATCTTTTAAAGACAAATAAAACAGGACACTAAATTAAAAAGCCGTTCTTTAAATTAACACTTAATTTATTTACAATAAGATTGAAATTATATTAAATACTAAGGATATACATGATTACTTACTGAATTAGGATCTGAGAGAGAGAGAGAGATCTTGGTGTGTGCCATCTCAGTCTCAACCTCGGCAATTTGTCAAAAGGGTCCTCAGACCAAAATCAGTGATAAATTTTGTGTCAGAGAGTGAGTAAATTCGTCGTGCAAGCGCTTATATTTCGCGGCGGTTTTTACCCCTGTATTCTGGAGGGGATTATTTCTCGAAACACAATCAGCTTTTCTGATTGGTCTGAAGTCAGCGGAGGGATATCTTCCCCGCGGTCCATAACTCACCCAAAACGCGGGAAATTCCCAAAAAACATCCCATACCATGATGTATTTATGGGTACATTGCCTTCTTCCAGGCGTGGGAAACGCGTCACCCTTTTTCGGTGGGGTGAGACACTCCCAAAATTCCTCTGCTTGTAAAAACAACAACAGGGTCTGTATACAAATTACTTTTGTAATCCTATGGAAAGGCGGCCCCCCATTATCTAGAGTTAAAATTGATATTAACCACAAACAACACTATGTCATTTAAGCATAAAATCACGACATAAACAAACTGCATAAAAAATTTAACTGGAATTCATTAAATAACAAATCATTAAATAAATGAGTACAAAATTTGATATAACTAAAAAAAACATAAAACATAGCATGAAACAAGGTGCAACTATGAGACAGGTATCATTCAATGCGTGCTCTCGAAATGACGAAGCGTAAAATTGTAAAAAAAAAATTAAGTCTCCCTCAAATATTTTAGCGCGGAATTGTATTAACGAGCCGAATTACCTGCACGAGCTCTTAAATTTAAATGAAACTTTTAACTAATCGTCTCTCGCGTAAATACATGCATAGAGAAAAAAAATTCACATCAATATTGAAAGAGAAAAAAAAATTAAAGAGCACAAGTACCTGCGTCATCGTTGCACCACGGACTCTCTGACAAAACTGAAAAAGAAAAAAAATTCACAGTATCAAATTCAAGCAATACATAAAATACACAGTAGCACACGAGATGAAAATTTGTCCTGATGATCCATCAAGAAACGTTTACAAAAAAATTTCTAACTTAAAGGATGTAAAAAAAATTTTCTAACGACCAAAAATTTTAAGATTCTGGTCAACTGGCACCATTATAATGCTACAAAGAAAAAAATTTAAATCTGGTCACTGCACCAATATAATGCAACGCCCGGTTAACTTAATGTTAAATTGATTCATTTATTTCGTTATCCATTTTATAATACCCAGGTTCTAATTTGTCATTTGGCGTCACACTATAGTTTGCATTTAAACATTAGATCTTTTAAAGACAAATAAAACAGGACACTAAATTAAAAGCCGTTCTTTAAATTAACACTTAATTTATTTACAATAAGATTGAAATTATATTAAATACTAAGGATATACATGATTACTTAACTGAATTAGGATCTGAGAGAGAGAGAGATCTTGGTGTGCCATCTCGGGAGTCTCAACCTCGGCAATTTGTCAAAGGGTCCTCAGACCAAAATCGGTGATAAAATTTGTGTCAGAGAGTGAGTAAATTCGTCGTGCAAGCGCTTATATTTCGCGGCGGTTTACCCCTGTATTCTGGAGGATTATTTCTCGAAACACAATCAGCTTTTCTGATTGGTCTGAAGTCAGCGGAGGGATATCTTCCCGCGGTCCATAACTCACCCAAAACGCGGGAAATTCCCAAAAAACATCCCATACCATGATGTATTTATGGGTACATTGCCTTCTTCAGACGTGGGAAACGGGGATGTTTTTGGGTACATATTCTTCCAGGCGTGGGAAACGCGTCACCCTTTTCGGTGGGGTGAGACACTCCCAAAATTCCTCTGCTTGTAAACAACAACAGGGTCTGTATACAAATTACTTTTGTAAATCCTTATGGAAAGGCGGCCCCCATCAATATTTTATGACAACAGAGGGAGCAATTTTAAGAAAAAAACGCCAATAATTATTTCAATTGGTGGTAACTCTGAAAATAATCGAATTTTTCAAAACAAGTAGTTCAGACTCTGTAGAGAGGTCACGAGCTATATACAGGCAAAATATTATTATAATAGAACCATTTTTCACAAAAGGAGAACATTTGGAAAAAAGATTA
This sequence comes from Trichonephila clavipes, assembly GCA_019973935.1. Classification (NCBI taxonomy): domain Eukaryota; kingdom Metazoa; phylum Arthropoda; class Arachnida; order Araneae; family Nephilidae; genus Trichonephila; species Trichonephila clavipes. The sequence goes on along the minus strand of BMAU01001471.1, from coordinate 4,052 downwards.
TTCTAAGTTAACGTTTTGCCAAAATATTATACTTAAATACTTTTTTTTTTTGTCAAAATGTCATTAAAACAATTTTATGCATGTATTCTAATCTGAATACATACATCTAAATACCATGAAAATTATACATTTATGTGCTTTTTTAAAATCGCGGTTCCGAACGTAGTCGGATACCTTAATGTTAAGAACTTATAATGGTTTAATAGTAGGTAAAATCTAGTAACATGAAAAGAATTATTATGTGCATAATTTTTTCATTCTTTTTAAAATTGAATATTGAATTTTATCTTCATTTTTATTAAAAATGTATTTAGAATCACGGGGGAAGAAAATTCAAATTTGTTCAACACATACGGGAGGAAAATCAGCGAGATTTGTTCGTTATATGACATGTGTAAAAATAGTTTCTCTTGTTACTAGATTAAAATTTTTATACCATGTTTTACCATTTTTTAGAAGAAAACAACAAATATTAAAAATAATTTAACAATCTCAAGAGCAATCGACATTTTCATCTAAAAATAACTGAAATACCCAGATTGGGGAGAGTTGACTTTTTGTTGTGTGTGTGACAATTTGCCACGCTACGCTGCTAAACTATAAATATTCGAAGAAAAATTTCTATCTACTTTTCCTTACAAATAAATAAACAAATAAAATAAATAAAAAGTGCAAGGATAGATTACAAAGAATTAGGACAGCTTTTATGCATAGTTATTAATAATTAAACTACTTATTATATATATGTAAGGATAATTAAATTAGATTAAAAATTAAATTCCCTATCTAGCACTTAACTCATATTGTTCATTTCTTCTTCAAGTATTAAACTAATCACCCATTTATTTCTTCCGAACATATGGCCTAGCCAATAAACATGTCTAATGCCAGATCGTTATATTTAATAGCCCTATATGTCAGCATTAACTTCCAAGCACAATCATAAAATTCGCGATACTTACCCCATCGGTGTTTTAAGTGCTAACCCCCCACTTAAAACACACCGTGGCGTCTTTTTCCTCCCTGCTCTTAGCGTCAGAAGAGATGTACTAATTCTGGCTCAAAACATATATATTATAATTAATAATCAATAATCTATTGATTTATGAACTATAATCGTATAAATAACTAAGTTATAAACAACTATTAATCAAAAGAATTATTTTACAATAATAAAAAATATATGCTAGATAAATGTTCACACTTTTCAGATGCATTTAAATTAAAATTTCTAATTAAACTTGGATTAAAAAAACATGTTCAATACTTTCTCAAATTTAATATTATGCAAAGGTCTTGCATGGAATAGAAATAATAATTGAAAATTACAAAATTTCACTGGATTCCCCAAATTTTCAACACTTTTAAAACATTTACCACCCAGAAACTATTTCAACTAAAGGGAAAAGTTAGCAATTGCTATGAGCAAAGGTCTGAAAGGTCATGCTCAAAAATTCCCCATTCGAATTGATCCCGCAATTCTTGTGCTGACAGTGCACGAGTGCATTATTGTGTAGAAATATAGTTCCTCCAGAATGTATTCTTCGCCGGCTATTTCGGATAGCTCGCCATAATCTTAGAATCTCACAAGAACAATTTATATTGAGGCCCTGTTTTAATGCACTGGTGACAGATTATAACCTGAGAGTTCTGAAGTTCGACAAATGCATAAAATGTATGAAGAAATTATGCAAACAAAAGAAGGACATTTCAGGTAGTAACACAAAAGGATTTTTTCCATTTAACATTGTGTTTTTTATTTTCTGTAACTAAACGGTCTTTATTTTGATCCTTGCATATTTTAATTATACTAAAAATTTTGATGGCCGCAAATACATTTTTCGACTCAAATTTTGAAAAATCTAGACTATAACCATGAATGAATGAGCTCAATTCATGACTGTCACGTGATAAAGACAATCACGTGTTCTCCATTGAATTCAAAACAGACATTAAACTAACTTGTACTCTTTGTTCTAAATATTTAAAAAGTTTTGATAAAATTTCAAATTTCCTAATTAGTTAAAGATGCTAAGATATAATAATAAAAGAAATTCATTAAAATATTTTAAAATTTTTTTAAAAAAATCTTGTTTTATTCGTATACCTTTAAATTAAATATTATTTGCTTATTTATGTACGTTCTTATTGTTGACAAATATGAGCTTTTTAAAAGAAAGTTTTAGAGGCAAAAGAGGGCAATAATGAAATGCATGAACTGATGATATGGAAACATGATTGTACTTATTGTATGATCATGACGCCATATAAATTTATGAACTAATTGGCTAGAAAAGCATGTTTGTCATTATCATGTGACAATGACGTCATATAAATTCAGCTCATTGAAATTAACTTACCGTAAATTTCCTTAACTGTTACTCAACCCATGATAATTATGATACAAGTATATTCTTTGACTTATACTTCATGTATTGCTGAATTTGACTAACATCTCCATAAACATTTCCTGTGTTAAAAGGCTACTATAATTCTGAAGTACCATTTTTCTGTAGAAAAAAATTCTAAATCAAGGATTTATCACTACAAAAGAATATATTTGTCCAAAAACTTGTTCCTATTTCCTTCGTTGCGGAAGCACAAAGTCTTCAGGTTAAAATTGGTCAGAAAAACTAGCAAAATCCGCAGTTGCAGTAACAGATTATCTAAATAATCGCATATTTGTCAACTTTAGTGCAATCGGATGCACTAATTCTTGACACGTGGAAACGTTTATAAGGATAAAAAAGTCAACTTTGTATCTGCTTTTTTATGCTCGAAGTTGACACCATCATGCATCAAAGTTGGCAGAGTAAATAGATAATAAATTGTTATCAGTTCCGCTTCAACCAATGCATTTTCGCTTAGACTAGCAAACGGCACACAATCTCGACTAAATGACTTTAAGTTCGATGACTAGTTCGGGAAGTAAATCGCAGTCTGTCGTTTTAAAACTTACAGCGAAACTTTTACGTATGAGGAGAAATCTGATGTTGAAGCAAAATAGAAGAAAGAGTTGGGTATGACGATGGTATTAAACTGTAGCGATTTTTCCTGACTTTTGTTTCAAGATTGTTATTATTTTGACAAAATCTTGTTACCACATTTTAGTTTAAGGTAGTATTTTTATATGGTTTCTAGTATTAAGTAAGTATTAGCTCAAGTATTAAGTTAGTATTTTTTATAGTCATAAAATACTCACTCGCTTAGCTGAGTATTTTATGACAATGTATTATAATGTATTTGAAATTCTAAAACGGAATATAATTATCTTTTACGCCTCCGTAACTCCATCCTTAACTCTTATTCGGAAGTCGATTTCCGCAAAATGCATTCTTAACGAATTTCTACTTAACAAAATAAGTAAGCTTGACAAGTTTCAAATCTGTAGGTGTAATCATTCAGAAATGGGAATTTTTATATATAACGTCTCTCCCGGAAGTCAATTCCCACAAATCCATTCTTAGCGAGTCTACTTAGCATAAGAAACATGGTTGCCAAATTTGATGTCACAAAACGGGAATTTTTTTTTCTGTGATACTCCCGCAAAATTATTAAATAATTGCAATCAATTAATTCACCCCCACCCACACACACGCACATATATGCAGTAAGAGAGAAAGAAATATTATTTTCGGGTTTACTTTACAGTCAATATGGAAATTTATTTCAATAGCTTAAATTTTCCTCTTATGACAAAAAAAAAAAAAAAACTAGAAATTTTAAGAAATTAGAGCATTTAAAAGCACTTTTTAATGCTTCATCATTATTTTGTTTTAAATGGCGAAGTATCTAGCACTGAATAATGGTACAGTTGACAATCTATGCCTTACTTATTATAGCAACGAAGGAATTATAAATTTGTACCTTTTTTAAACTTAAAATTGAACTCTTAAAGTATTCAGAAGGTTGATCAATTGATGGGCAGCCGAACACAAGAATAAATTCGATTAAATAATGTTGCACGTTTTCATTACTCTCAAGTATTTCACGTATATTTATAATTATAATTCAGAAAATAATGTGGCATTAGCGCCCGTATACGATATGCT